>JAHRHJ020001098.1:0-403196 GCA_019776745.2 Taxus chinensis | reverse complement strand
CCTGAAATTGGTGCAAAAAGGTGTTTTTGACGTGCTAAATAGACATGGACTAGCCAAATGATCGACAAATCAATCTCAGAAATGAAAATTATTTCCAAAGATTTCAAAACAGCCCTAACAACGGCGCCAGAAAGGGGTTGTGATAGCTAAATAGACATGGACTGGAAAATGAATTCAGCATACAAAATATTTCTGAGGAATTCAAAACAGTCCTCGACAATGGACCAGAAGGGGTTGTTGACGGGATAATAGACAGGATTGGGAAAATGAACAGTAAATCAATCTGCATCAATGCCAAATATTTCCAAGATGAATTCAAAAAAGGTCCCTAGAAAGGGCCACCAGAAAGGTGTGGTGGTACCAAGATTTAATCTCCTTCAAAATGGAACAACACAGGATTTTACAAGACACTCAGAGGTAGATAAATGATTTATATATCATTTTTTAGCTGGGGAAGCAATTTATCTGACTTGTTAGCACTCAGAATTTGAAGAAGTGGGTAACACCTTGAAAGGATTTTGATCTAATCCTCACTAATTTAGGTTGTGTCTTTCAACCAAGGTAAGAGAACCTATATTACAGCCTCTTTTTTTTAAGGAGGTGGAGATATCCTTATACTGTGCATATTGTATGGAGATGGCCTTGGGAAAACATGATCAATTTTCCATTATTCAAACTCAACAGAGCTGTCACTACTAAATGATGGAAATGATTTCAAGACAAGGCCGAGGTTACTAGAGACATGGTATGATCTTGATTTTCTTTGTGCATTTTTATAAATGGATTGTGTTCTTTTGTTAACACACAATGCAATGCAGGGGTAGTATTGGGTAGGATTAGTTATTCTGAATGAAATTTTTGGTGGGATACTTTAGATAAGACCAACCAAAATTTTTCAGATTCTTTGCGGACCTTTGTAAGAAATTTGTAACACCTAAACAACAGAATGCTTCAAAGGGGTTAAGGTTCTCCTTCAACAAGGATATGTGCACCAAATGGAGGCCCATATCTACACTCTTCCACACAATATTTGAAAAATTTCCATAAAATATTGAAGCAGATGAACCAACAAAGTATCCAAAAATCTCTATTTTATCATGACCTAAGGTGCACCCAAAGGTTTACAAACAATCTCAGAATTCAAGGAAGGTAAAGTGATTTTAAACATGTTTATCTCTTTATTAGATGAAATCTCTTCTAAATATGAAATTGTAGATGCCACTAAACTATTAACTAGAAATGATACTATGTTATGATCAAGAGAAATTTTAAACACAAGACTATAATAGGAGCAAGAAATGCAAATTGAAAACATTCTAAAACATAAGTGCATGAAATTTTTTCCAAGAGACAAAACAAAATAATACAGAATTACCAAATTTATCAATAGAGGAATGTTATAAGAACAATCTTAGAGCTTGTTGATGGATTTACAACTGAAACCAACTCAACATGATACAAATCTGATGCTAAAAGGAAATAGAAATGGTTCTCAGGTGGTTTCTCAGAGAATGGGCTACTTCCCAGATTTTCCTGTGAATTTATAAGTTTCTCTGACATTTTTCATGTCTCAAAAAATGCATTATATACCTTTTAATTACATTTGATCCTTCTTTCCCAAGAAAACAATATGCCCAACATCAAGTTTGTTACAAAATTCCAACATGATTTGCAGATAGGGACATTTAACAAATTTGCAACAAAAGTTTCTAGGTGTTTCTAAAATGGCAAATCATTACAAATCCTTCATCACTATCCATTATGGAGGCACGTTTTTCATTCTCTAAGCATGCACACCCCTTTCATTTCATCCTTATCATTCCAAAATTTGATTCTACAAATTTATAATTTGATATTTCACGTTTTGCACGGGCCTAAGTAAAAATTTATTTCAAAAAACTATCAAATCTACAAATTAATCCCTAAAACCACTTGCATTGGTATTTGAAGGCACAAAGGACAGGAATTCACCAAAAATTTGATGAAAAATGATGCAAAATTCACATTTCCACACTTCCTAGAGCAACAATGGTGGCCAAAAATGAAAATGTATAGTTATCCTTGATCTTCTCTTTCTCCTTCAATCTGGGCCCTCCACATGTCAAAATATGATTGGGAATGAATTCGGGCTCACTTTTTGACTTTTTAACATTTTTGAAAAAATGGAAAAAATTCTCCTTTTTCTCCACCCCTCCGCCCTTGAAATTTGGTGATGACACGTGGCATATGGTGGGTCCCATTGGGATCACGACCCAATTCTGTGCATTTTGACCCTTTTTTGGAGTTTGGAAAAATTTCACTTTTTTCCCCATCAGCTCGCACCTCCGCCTCTATCCTTGACACATGTCATCCTCTCTATCGTTAAAAATATGCGGGCTTACTTCATGTTTTAACCCCTTTTTTTGCTAAGGGAAAATTTTCAACTTTTCCTCCACTGGTCCACGCCTTCGATTTTTTCCTTGACATGTGTCTGCCTATGGTTTGTTTGGGGGCCAATGCTTCAAATTTCCATATTAAGTCTTTTTGTCAAAAGGGAGAAAATTCCCTTTTACCTCCACTGGCCTGCTTTACTCACCATGTGTCTTCCTCTGCTTCATTCAGACCTACAGATTAATTTTTTGCTCTAAGTTTTTTTGCAAAAGGGGACAATTTCCCCTTTGCCCCTGCCAGCCCGTACTTACTTCTACACCCACCACATGTCCACACCTTGCTCCATTGCGGACCTGTGGGATTTTCCAAACCTTTTTTCCCCCTTCAAAAAAAAGGAAAAATTTTCCTAAGTTCCTCACCCGCCTTCCATCCCACCTTGGCATAAGAACATGACACATGTCCTCCTACGAAGTTGCTGGGGTAATTTTGAATTGTTTCTGAAAGTGAAAAATGCTAAGTTTTCCAAAGAAACCCCACCGATCCTTGTCTAACCAAAAGTGGCCACATAGGAGGACACTTGAGCTTAATTTTGACGGTCAAATGACACCCATATGACCATCAAAAAATGCAGAAATTGCTAAGGACACCTGAATTCGATTTTTTCTTCATGGTTGAAGGAGTTTTTTGGTCAAAAAATATATGGGAAGTGGTTTCACGCAATTTTTCACCATGGGGAAAGATTTTTGAGTGAAAATGAGTAAAAAACAAGAAAATTTTGAGCTCCACCGGCTAGAAAAAAATGGAAAACATGACAGAGGCCCATGGATTTGGAAATTTAGGGCATAAAACAAAGCTTGCATGTATTTTTCTTTCAAGTTAGGGAAAAATAATAAGTTTATGAGCCATTTAAAGCATTCAATTTAGATGGGGAAACTTACAAACCACTAAACTCGAAGAAAAACATATTTTGAGTATGTAGAACAAAGGGGAAAGATGGGAAAATAACGGAGGATCAAAATGGACACCAACATAACTGATGAGGTAGAAGGAAGAATTAGTGAGTGGTTTAATAAAAAGGTGAATGTGATAAAGTTGAAGATGAAGGTGGGTATTGGGGGAAAAGGAAAAAATGTCTACTCAGGTAATCTAGGTAATGGGTTAGGGTCAAAGGTAGTAATAGTCAAACGCACACATACATATAAACTACAGCGCGCTACCAGGTTGAAGAGCGGGAAAACTCTACATTTTCTAAGGTCAATAGGTTTATCCAAAAATTTTTGAAGTGATTCTAGTATTCAAGGTATAGGATATGGTCAGGAAACACGATGCATGTTTGGTGCAGGAACTTTTAGGTATGTTTCGGTACACCAAAGGTAGGGTCAAGATAAATGGTCACAATAAGACTCAAGGTAAGGTCATTAGGTCAATCAACACAGGTAACAGTGTCGCAAGGTATAGTAAACATGTGGGGTCAAAGGTCACTAGAAATAGTCCAAGTCCAAATATCTCAGTCACGACACGAGTAGGGTTGTGGTATGGGTAAAATAATGAGTCCTTGAATGGGGATGAGGTGAGGGGTCAGAGGGTAAGGTCAAGGAGGTCAAGTGGTGTGGTCTAGTCATGGTGAGTGGAAGATAAAAAGGGGTTTAGGGAAAAAAATAATTGTATGGGATAGGGTGAAATTATGGGTAATGTGGATAAGTATGTGACTGATGCCAGTCAAGGGTAACCGACGCTGGTATAGGCTAACTGACCATGGTAAGGTAGGCCACAAGACTGATGTCGATCAAGGGGAAACCATCGCCGGTCAGGTCAGGTAGGTTATGAAAATAAAAAATCCTTAGTTTTAAAATTTATTTGTGATTTGTGAATTAGAGAAAATGACAAGAGAGAAGAAGAGAAGAAGAATACAACCGAGGGTGTTCGAAGGTTGAGTTGACAAGCCACGTAGGTGATGAGTGTTGATTGATTGGTGGGGTCATGAGAGTGGGGCATTGGATTTGATTGGTTGGAGATTCATAGGACTTTTGGTGATGGTGGAGGAAGGAGAGGGCTTGGGAGGACCCGTGTAGTGGCTTGAGGTGCCATGATGATGATGGCAGCAGGATGAGGTATGATCTAAGGCCTATGTGTGTGTTGTTTAGTTAAATGAGAAAGAAATTTGGGGGGAGGAAATGGGGGTTGGAGGGAAAATTTTAAATGTAAAATTGGAAATAAAATGGGTGAAATGGGAAGGGCGGAGGGTAGAAGATAGGTAAAGGAGGGGTAGGAAGGAATGTGGAGGCCAAGGTATGGGTGCTGGTAAGTAGGTTAGGTCATAAGGTGGGGTTAGAGGAAAAGATAAATAGATGAAGGCTTAGGGTATGAGTAGATAGGTTCAGTAGAATTTGGGGTCAAAGGTAATGGTAAAAATGTTATAGGTATGGGTAAGTTTTTAATAATGTTATCATTTTTTTTTATGCTGGTGAGAGATCAGCTACGCATGTGGGAAAGGGTTCCACCCATGCTCATGATAGTTTACAGTGTAGTGACCCCTGAGGAGTTGTGACATACGGAGGAGGTGGGTATAACTGGGGTCCGATGCTACTGGCATGTAGTCTGGTATTTGAGTCTAATGGTTGTTCTCATCAATAGATGGGATTTTGTGACTAACACATTCAACCTACCAATGGGTGAGATTACAATCACCCTAGAGGACGTGTTCAGGATCCTGCGACTACCCCTATTAGGTACACAGGTCTATTAGATCTCCTCTGAGTTCTTGGAGGAGTTGATGCGTACAATTTTTGGAGAGGGGATGGCCAAGCTGACATTCCATAGTGCCAACTTGAGCTATGGAGAGATGTACCTAGCCCGTTCGGAGGAGATGAGGCTAGTAGTTCTATTGATGGAGGCATTGTGCTACTTTGAAATCCTAGATGTAGAGGGTGGGTGGTTTCCCATATCGTTGTTGGGGGTATTACATGACATGATGATAGATCAAACCCACTTTACCTAGGCACCAACATTCCCGGTTGACTTGTATAGAGAGTTATGGGTGTATGGGCATCTACGCAAGTTTAGCCTGTGCTATACCTTTTTACTTCACTGTTGGGCATATGAGCACATTGTCTGTGTGTGTCCAGTGGGTATGCCCTCGGTCGATGCCTTTCCACCAGGATTTGTAAGAATGGGGTATAGGCGATGGGTGTATGCTATTGGAGAGAAGAGATCAGACAGGGCTACACATAATGTAGCATACTTCAGGTGACTATTGGAGGGGTTATCTGGGGTGGAAATCATTTGGAGGCCATATGTGGGCTTCCCATTATATAGGCATATGCGTGATGAACTAGATAAGATGTAGTTGGTGAGATGGATAGTGGGGTGCCATGTCAGGGAGTATGAGATGATCCCAGTTGATAGAGTTAGGTGGCATTTTGGGTTGCTATAGGACATACCTTCACCCTTCCCACAGTATAGGAGAGACGACGTGGAGAGGCCCTTACATCTACCATAGCCAATAGTGCCCATAGGGTAGGAGGACCAGGTAGTAGAGCAATAAATTGATGATTTCGGGCTTACAAACAAATACAGATAGTGGTGGGTGGCTCATTTATGAGCCATAACACCTAGGCCAAGGTAGCCAGATCTAGCCACCATCACAGTGTAGAGGTATGCCCTATAGGGGTAGTTGGCAACATTGATTACCTAGTTGGGTATTGTGTAGACACAACTTACCAACTCAGAGGTGGAGGTGGCCAAGTTACATGTACAAGTCGCCAGTCTTCAGGCCCAAATAGCTTAGGGTGGAGATGGAGATGATGGTCAGGTGGCTTGACAAGCGAGCGTGGGAATCTACAAGTAACTCTTCCTCGCACCCGACCTCCCGAGGTCGTGCCGAGACAGCCGGTGGGGATGGAATATGCGTGGGATGCAGACAAACTAGTTAGGCAATCTGATGTCTTCGACACGCACTAGTGGAAATTGTGAATCTAAGGCAAAGAAGGCCCTCCTAACCTGAACTGGTGTGATAGATCGATCAACAAGGATGACTGCTCGAAGGCTCCAATCAATATCGAGCTCTGGCGTGATTCGGTCTATAGGTTGTGGAATACGTGGAAAATGTCCTGGGATAGTTTTGTGTATGTCTCCCATAAGGTCATAGGGCGGATGGTAAATATAATTGACTCTATGGGTGATTCTCTGGCCTAGTCCAGAACTCCTTAGCTTTGTTAGCTGCTATGTCTAACAAGGATAACTGTTCGATGATGATAGGTGGAAGTGGAGTAGATCTGAATACTAGTGTACGTAGGCCAGCATCTATGTCTGATTCACCTATAGATTCGTTGGGCTGTGGGATTTGTGGGTCACAACCGTAGATTCGTGGTGGTTGTGGTCCTGCTATGGTCATGTGCGGAATCAGTCCCTAATCCCTAGTATCTAATAATCATATGCTTTCTCAGCTTCTATATTCAGAATTAATAATTGTGTGATCTTCTCAGAGTATCTTACAGGCGTTTGTGCAACCTGAATTCTTAAGCTGGTATCTATATCTGTGAGAGTGTCTCCTACGTCTGGCTGTGGGACCAAAGGATCACAACCAAATGTCTACTCTCTTTCAAACCCTTCTACAGTCATGTGGATATGAATCTAGGGTAATCTGTAGTTTGGTTGATTTGACCAAAATGTGTGTGCTTGGTCGTCTTCTATGTTTAACCCGTGCAGTTGGAAACTGATTTGTTGTAAGTTTACCGTTGTTTGGAAGACTTGGATCCTAAGATTCTGATCTATATCAGTTATGGCTGTGACGAGATTGGGTTGGGGCATGATTGGCTCAAATACGTATTCCCTGGGCTCTCTAGGTCCCGTGATTGTCATACAAAAGCAACAATGATAAATCTAACTGCAGACAAAGTAAAAATTTAACTACGTTAAGTATATCTATAGCATATATGACTTCTCTATTTTTGTATTTTCTGATGAACTATTTGAACAAATTTAAAGAGTAACTATTTAATATATCTAGAAATTGACGGTTTAGAATAACAAATTAAAACAAACAAGATAACCGAGTATAGCTATTTGTCTGTGCAACTGTGAATCTATTCTAAATAATGAAATAATTGATCTAGTCTATTTGCAAGACTCTCGATCCTACCTCAGAAGTGAGGAATGAATCATAGTCTCTCAGAAACTATCAATCCCCACAGCTTCCCTGGTAATATCGAAAGTAAAATTGACTGAAATAAAGTGATTGGCTACTCTATTTGATATGTTTCTAATTAGAACTTTGAAAGCTAGAACCTAGATTCTACAGAATAGTGGCAAATCTGATGGTGTGTGTGGCTAGTCCCCTCAGTGTGATCTCCTCATTCCTTCATGTTCACGTGGATACAAAAAAGCATGTAATGCTAGCATCAACAGAAGTAGATATTGGGACAAAGGCAGCTTAAGATACAGACTGAATACAATGCGAGTAGGAGAGGGATAGCGCAAGAGTACAGAGCTTGGCTTATGCAATTCCTAGCGGGATTTATTGCGAGTCATGCAACATAAAACGTCCAGAACCTGAAACTATCCTATTGAAAACAAACTATTTTACTCCAATGGATTGGATGAAATATCAACAGCATTTGCACAAGATGGATATGTGGCTTCCTAACAGCAAAACAACACTAACTAAACATGCAATGAAAGAAACTAAGAATTCTAAGCAAAATGAAAGACTAATCTATTGCAATGAGAAATTCAGAGGCAAATTTGAGGGGCCATTTGCTTGAGCACAAGCCAACTATTTATAGCATTTGCATTTACCCAAGGTAAAAACCAAATAGAACTCTTAAACTATAAACAATGGCAAAACACTATTCCAGGGAACCAGAATCATTAATGCAAGCTTATGGCGGTGAAAAAAAGCTGGTGAATCGTTGATTTTTACGTGAGTCGTGTTAAAAGAGCATTCTGGAAAACGTGTAAAGGACCGCCGCCCTGAGCAGGGCGGCGGTTACAGGACCGCCACCCTGTTCAGGGTGGCGGTCACGAGACCGCCTCCCAGGCAGGGCGGCGGTTTCGTAACTGAAGAGCAAAAGGCCAAGAAAAGAGGGAAAAAGAGAAAAACAAAGCATGCGGGGGCTAAGCGGGGCATGCGGGATGTTAACGCACACTTGGAGAGCTTTTCCGGATCCCGAATACCTTGCGAGGAGACCTGTATCATCATTGGGGTACGTGTTACGTTGTTCCGACGGTGCAGTACCCTACAATTTTGGGTACGTACATATTTCCCCCTCGGAGAAGCGTTTTAGCCATGAAGAGGCGTAAAACGGTGGGTCCGAGTATGGCGGTCCCAAAATGGGAAGTTGAAAGTTATACCTGATACGTCCGTGTGTCGAAATGACGCCATCCAAAATTCCCGCTCCCTGCAAAATGAAAAGAGAACTCAAGTGCAGATAAACAAGATAGATCGAAAAATAAACGCTAAAATAATGGGAAATGAGGACATACCATTTGTGCGGGGGTAAGAACTTACCTCCGTCGGTGCTCCAAACCTGTGAAAAAAAAACATTTTAAAACAAGTCAGGTTGCTATATATATGAAAGTGGGCCCATTTTCCTATTCATTTGCACACGTTGATTTGATTGATTCTGAGCTCTGGGACGCACGGTGAAGGTTTCTTACGAAAGTAGAGTCAAAACGTTCGTGACGGGATAGTGATCATGCCTCCGCGAGCGGATCATCGACCTGCGAGATCACAGGTTAGTTTTCCTTAATTTATTTTTTTCACCCTCACAATTTTAAAATGCCAAAATCTTTGTTGTGGGGGGGTTATTTTTGAAAATGTTAGGTTCAAAAGGTCCATCTAGGGGGGGGCCACCTACTGGGTAGGCTTTGTTTTTAGCTAAAATGGTCCCTTTTCACATTTTTAGGCTTTTTAAGTTATAAAACCCGTGTGGGTTTTCAGGGGACACGACCGCCGCCCTGCCCAGGGTGGCAGGGTCTACATGACCGCCGCCCTTTCAGGGTGGTGGTTACATGACCGCCGCCCTTAAGGCGGCAGTTACGAAACCGCCTCCCTGCTCAGGGTGGCGGTTTTGCACAGAATGCCAAAAGAACATCTGTTTGAGATTGTTTTTGCATTTTTAGCATTTCTATGTGTTTTCATGATTTTTCTAATATCACTCAGATGCTAACTTGCTTTATTTTGTGTGTTTTTAGGTGTATGCAGGTGAGGGAGGAGTATATTCGGTGGAGCTGAGAGAGAGAGTGTGTGACTGGCTCCCAGCAGTACTAGATGCACTTTCACAGGATGAGGAGGACACTCTTCAGAGGGCGAGTGGAGATACTGTGTATCTCACGCGTTGGCCACATGTTGCACCATCCAGTCACATTCTGTGACCTATTCTCCTATGGGATGCTGATCGGAACACCTTCCGATTACCAGGGGTCCGCGTGAGTGGACCATCACTTTGGAGGATGTTTATCGTATTATGGGGGTCCCGATCATTGGCCGAGGGTCTTACCCTTGAGACAGTTGGTTCACGGGCCCAGATAGCACAGTGGGCCACTTATATGGGAGATGCAGTCATCTCCACGGGTTCGAAGAAGGGGGTCAGAGTTCGATCCATTCCTAGTTTTCCCATCCCCTTGCTTCAAGGCTATTATGGGGATCCTTGCCCATAGCAGATGACCCCATCAGACATAGACTCTGAGGAGTCTGAGGAGTTTACAGGGGGAGAGATAGATAGAGGGACATGGAGGATAGTGATCCTGAGTGGCATGACACTCAGGATATCATGCAGGCATACGAGGGTAGCAGAGTGCAGAGAGAGTTACTCTGGTTTCAGAGGAGCCACTCTCCCAGGGCCATGGTGGGGAGGATGAGTCTGTTGTCATGCCACGTTGCTCCAGAGGTGTAGCACCTCAGTCAGCAGCAGCATCCGTGGCAGCTGCTGACCCTAGATCCATCCTGGAGGCCTGGTGATCCGAGTAAGTTACCAGCACCTTCCTTTTAATGTTTGTTTTTAATTAGGATTGCCTTAGTTACTATCTCTCCTCTTGTTTACTCTTGTATTTTATATATTGTTTTGTTTCTAATTTGTTTTCTCCTTTGTTTGCAGAGACCACCGATGAGTGGCGAGACTTGATTCACAGGGTATGCACTGATACCCTGATGATCCCCATGGAGAGGACCCGCATAGAGTTGTCTGTGGACACTGGGGAGCCCTCAGCAGTTGGTAGACACACTGACATCTTTGCCCCAGTCTGGCATGTGGCCAGGATGGTATCGACTCTCCGCACGGAGCTAGCGGGGTATAGGACAGCCGAGCGCCTGATGAGGAGTCATTCTCGTGGTGAGACTGCGGCTGCCCCTCGGGATCCTGAGCCCTCCGTGCACTCAGAGCGCCGGCGTAGCCAGAGTCCTAGGCGTGGGCGTGCACCTTCAGAGGGGTCTCATAGGGGTTGAGAAGCCACTTGGCTCTCCTAGATTTTGTATGATATATTCTTTTGTATATCCCGGGCTCTTTGAGCATTTTGACCATGCTTAGCGCATGATGGCATTGTATAGAAACTTTTGATATATATATATATATATATATTATTTTTTTTGGATCAGACTTTTGGCATTTATGGCTTTGTTTCCTTTCCAGTTTCCTCATGTGATTATGATGTTATGCATGTATGCTTTTAGAATGTATGCAATGGAGAACAAATGATGCAAGTGTTTACTTTATTTTTGTATTTCATGATGCTGATATATGATAATGTAGATACAATGTGATTTTGAATCTTAGTTTCTGTAAGCAATTTTGGATACTTCATATTTGTTTTGGCAAAGTGGTGAAGATAAGCTGATATGATGAGCAGATAAACCTGCCCCTACTCCTAACTCCACACAACTAGTAAGATGCGAGGGCTCATCACCGAG
Organism: Taxus chinensis; assembly: GCA_019776745.2. Lineage (NCBI taxonomy): Eukaryota > Viridiplantae > Streptophyta > Pinopsida > Cupressales > Taxaceae > Taxus > Taxus chinensis. The sequence goes on along the minus strand of JAHRHJ020001098.1, from coordinate 391,921 downwards.
AGTTAGAAAGGGCACAAGTTATGAAATGTGTTGAAATGATAGTGATGAAAGATAGACAAAGCTTTGGTGGAACCAAATTAGGATGCTACAAGCCTACTCCACTCGAGTGACTTCATAGTTTTGGGATGCAACTTGCTTTGCGGTTTATCTAGACTTAGATCCGTAGATGGCCACATGGTAGACAAAATCTGGGTTTTTAGGATTTTAATTCTCTTGGAATTTTGGACATCTGATTCATTTGTTTTTGACTCAAGATTTTAAGATTTGAATTGTTTTTCTATGACCTTTTACATTTGTTTGTCAAGAGGACCCCCTACACTTTGCCCCATGCTACTAGTAAGAAGCGTGGGTTTATCACCATAGGCAAGGCATAGGCGAGTAAGGGCATTTCCATCCTTTCCCAACCCTACGTCACTAGTAAGAGATGCAAGCTCATCACCGAAGGTTGGTGGGGCAAGGAAATGTGTAAATTTAAAATTTTCTGTTTGATTCTATATTTGACTTGTTTACTTGAGAAAAATGTCAGTGTGTTCTTATTTCCAAAGAGATATACATACGGGATAGATGTGACACCATGAAGCTTCTAGAACAGACCATAGGCAAGACACCTATCCTAAGAAGAAACCAAAAGTGAGAATAAACCCGCAGATCTTGGTATGGTTACCGTTAAGACTTTGTCATATCTAGCTTTATTTGATGAAATGATTCCGAAATAGTTTGATGATATCATGGAAATGGAGAAGTATGATTAGAGTGTTTATGCCAACAACATCATGAGTTTGTAATGAATTGCTTTGAGAACAAATTCCTTGATCACAATTTTTGTACGAAACAAGCGGACAAAATGATCCTAATCTATATGAAGATGCAATGTAGATATAATTATAAGTAGTGCTAGTTGCTTACGCGTAGAATCGTTTGAGGTGTAGGGAATTGACTGTTTCACCAAATTCCTCACCTTCTAGCGTACATAAGAGGTATGCACCATTTCCATAGTCCTTCATGACTCGGTATGGGCCCAACCATTTGGGCCGGAACTTCCTTCCTTCGCTGGTCTTTTTTTCGATCCGGCTGTCTAGCCTTAGAACTAGATCACCTTCATATATGTCACGTTCATAGACCTTCTTGTTATACTGCCGGCACATCCAGTCAGCATAGACTCTGTGCCGCTGTTCAGCATCTAACCTAGCTTCATCTAGGCTTTCTAGTTGGGAAAGACGTGCTTCTCTATAAGCGTCTTCATCTAGAATCCCTTGTAATGAAATGCGGAGACTGGGTATTTCAACCTCAAGTGGGAGAACTGCTTCTGCCCCGAATACTAGCGAGAAAGGAGTCACTCCTGTTGGTGTTCTTATTGAGGTTCGGTGGGCCCATAAGGCTGGATATAACTTCAAATGCCAATCTCGTTTGTTTTCTTTCACCGTTTTAAGGAGAATGGCTTTTAATGTTTTGTTTGTCACCTCAGCCTGTCCATTGGCTTGAGGGTAATACAAGGAGGCTGTATGATGGCTTATTTTAAATTTATTGCACAATTCGTGAACTTCATCATTCTTAAAAGAAGTCCCATTATCTGAGATAATGATTTGCGGGACACCGTACCTGTAAATGATTTGGTTCAAAATGAACTTGGCGATTACAGAACCCGGTACAGTAGTAAGAGGCATAGCCTCTACCCACTTGGTAAAATATTCGGTGGCCGTGATTATAAAATTATGGCCGTCTGTAGATGAGGGAGAGAATTTCCCTATTAAATCTAGGCCCCATGTAGAAAAGGGCCATGGAGTAGCGATTGGTTGTAGAGCTTGTGCCGGCATGTGAATCTCGTGGGAGAGAATTCTTGGCATTTATGACACCTTCGTACAAACTCTACTGCGTCGTGTTCTAGAGTAGGCCAGAAATAGCCCATTCGATGTATTTTACGAGTGGTGGCATGGCCACCGAAGTGACCTCCACACATTCCACTGTGAGATTCGTGGAGAATCTTCTTGGATTCTTCTGTGTCGACACATCTTAGAAGCATTCCATCGAATGCTTTTCGATAGAGGACTTGCTCTATAATGACGTATTTCGCTACGATAATGCGTAACCACCTTCTTTGTTGTGGTGTAGCACCTTCTGGATATGTATGGTCCATGATATAATTAATGATATCAGTGTACCAAGGACACTCAGAGATAGGAAGGTCTGGGTTTCGATGTAGTATACGCACTCATCTGGAAAGTCCAGATCTACTAGATCACCTCCGTCTAATGGATTATCAGCTAACCAATCCATGATGATTTGTCCTTTAACCGACTTCTGATTTACAAATGTTAATTCAAATTCACCCATTAAGGTTATAAAGCACCCAGCCTTTTTAGACAAGGACCCTTGCGTGAGGAAAGTTCGTAAATGGTCTGTTTTTACAATGACCTTTGTTTCTTGATTTAACATATAATGTCTTAAGCGTTTGGCAGCAAAGACTACGGTGAGGCATTCTTATTCCGCTTGTGTAGCATGTTTCATAGTCGAGCAATGTCCGGCTAATGAAATAAATCACACGTTCTCTCTTGTCATCATCTTCTTGAGCCAGCATACAGGCTAGCGAGACATTGGTAGCTCGCGAATATAAAATTAACGGGTGATCTGGCTTAGGTGGCATTAGCGTAGGTGGTGATAACAAGAAACGCTTAACTACGTTGAAAGCTTCATTGCAGTCTTCGGTCCAATCAATGCTATAATCTTTCTTGAGTAGATTGTTGATTGGATGAATGGCGAAACTTAAGTCTGGGATGAATCTCCGGATTGCACCAAGCTTTCCGAGAAATGACCTGATTCCAGATTCATCCGAAGGTGGGACCATTTCGAGGACAACCTTAATTTTGGTTGGGTCAACATCGATCCTGCGTGATGATATAATGTAACCTAGGAGCTTCCCTCCTGTCACACCAAAGACACATTTTTCTGGATTTAGCGTGACTCCGTATTCTATCAGATGTGAAAGAATGATGCGAAGCACTTCCGGATGGTCACAACGCTTCTTGGCCTTAGCCAACAAGTCATCTACATAGGATTCCACAATTTTATGAATAAGATCATGAAATATATATGTCATAGCCCGCTGGTATGTAGCGCCAGCGTTCTTGAGACCGAATGGCATAACAACATAGCAATAGGTTCCCCAAGGAGTTATAAATGTGGTTTTAGCTTGATCTTGTTTAGATATTCTGATTTGATTGTATCCCGAGAATCCATCCATGAGAGACAAAAGCTCAAATCCAGCTGTTGCATCAACAATGACATCTATGGATGGTAATGGGAAGTCGTCTTTAGGACATGCTTTGTTAATGTCTCGGAAGTCTATGCAGATGCGTATCTTTCCATTCTTTTTGAGAATGGGAACGATATTAGATACCCATTGAGAGTAATCGACTGGTTTGATGAATCCTACTTGGAGGAGCTTTATCACCTCCTCTTTCACCATGAGAGCTTTCTTGGGTTTCATTGGTCTTGATTTTTGTTTAATTGGTTTTGCATCTGATTTAGTGACGAGGTTGTGTACCGCAATGTGTGGTGTAACTCCTATCATTTCCTTATAATTAAATGCAAAAGCCTTCTGATGTTCCTTGAGGATCCGAGTGTGTATTTCTACTTCTAATGGAGTTAACGAGGATCCTAACTTCAATATCCTTGGTTCATCTTCCGTTCCGATGTTAATATCAATTGTTTCTTCGATTAAAGAAGCGTTACCTTCTTCAAACTCAGGCGGGGCTGGGGGTAGTTCCAGCTCGTCTCCATTCTCGACTGTGTATATGCTGAGTTCCTTTTGTGGGGGAAGCTCTGTCATGGGATTCCCGTAATAGGAAGATGAATGTGGGATCAAAGATAAATCTATCACGTGATGGGAGAGATGTAATGCCGCATAGGCGTTTAAGTAATTCAAGAGTGGTTGTATCACTATCAATGTGGTCTAGGATAGTAGATTTGTTTCATTTCTATTTAAAAGAGGATTTGACATTGTTTTTATCAATGGTTCGGTCACGAAGGGATACCATGAAATGGGTATCTTCTAATTACATTGTTTGGAGTGAAGCGTGATGCTGAGGTTGCTATTGAATCAGCGAGAAGATTTTGTTCTCGTGGGATTGCTTCAATTGATATGAAGTCAAACTCCTTGCTTAAATTCAATACAGCTGTTTTGTAGAGCTGTAAGTGCTCAGCTTTGGTTTCATATACTTCAGAGACTTGGTTTGCTACCAATTGTGAGTCTCCTAACACTCTGATGTTATCAACACCGATTCTCTTAGCTAAGATGAGGCCAAGGAGGAGGGCTTCATACTCAGCGCCATTGTTTGTGCATTCAAAATTTAGTTTAAAGGCAAATGGTAGGACTTTTCCCTCGGGAGAAGTAAGGATTACACCTGCCCCAGCTCCGTAACGACATCTAGCTCCATCGAAATGGAGAGTCCAATACTTAGCTGGGAATATGGGCACTGGGATATTTGTTGTGTTAACATCTTCTACTTCTACCATGCAGAGATCCACTACTGGAAGAGAACCAACACCTAGGGTGCACCCCATGCCTACAGAATCAAATGGTAGGAACATTGGTAGATCCTGTTCTAGTAATTCAACAATTTTTGCAGTAGTTCCTAATGATACTATTTCTACAGTGTTAGCCTCATCTTTGGGGGCTGGGGTTGCCTTGGCTAGGCTCATAGTTTCAAGATCTGTCGTAGGTACCAACTTTTCTTCTGGTTTTGCGTCGGTAGGTTTATTAAGTTGGTTCGTTGGGAGTTCAAACTCCGAGTGCATGCCTGGTCTTTTCTTTAAGTCAGCTAGGTGTACATCGAATGGTTTTGGATCACCTTTGGCTATGAATATCTTTCCTAAGTGTAAAAACCTTACTTCTTGAAATAGCGTAGAAGCGATTGCCTTCATACGGTGTATCCACGGTCGGTCGAGGATCATATTATAGTTAGTTTCCCGATCTATAATATAAAACTCAGTCAGGATTGGTTTGGGTCCTAAGGTGACCGGTAGTATTATAGTTCCAATTGAAGTGGCTTTAAGGCTGTCATAGCCTCTTAGCGTATTTCGAGTTGTGGAACAATTTGTTTCTCCATACCCTAGCTTTTGAAGGAAAGAAAAAGGGACTATGTTAACTGCTGCCCCATCGTCAACCATCGCACATTTCACATAATTGTTATAAACCCATACTTGCAAGTGTAAGGCCGGATCACCTCGGCGTGCAATCTCAGCATCTGTTGGCATTTTGTTTATTTCGAATATGAATTCGACATCCCTATCCGGCTGCCCCAGAGGATGGATATCAAAGTCTATATGATTTACCTGTGTTTCAGGAGGTGGAGTGATGCTAATTAGATGACCTAAACCCAATGCTTCTAAAAGAGCAGCCCTGTGAGCAGGAGAGTTCTTCAACAAATCCGAAAAGGAGATGTGCGAGAAGGTTTTTGTTAGATCATTAATTAAATCATAAGCACCCACGGGTTTTGTTAATACTTGTTGGATATTGTCTGTTTCTAGTGGGTAGCTTGGACTTGGCTGAGAGGAATACTCTCGTGTCCTTATTACAGCTTCTATGGGTAGTTCGGCATCTAACTCCACTAATCCGACTATCTTAGGTCATGGCTGACTTCCTAATTGTGGCGCAACTAATGGATTTAGCGAAGTTGAAGCCTCATGATCATTGTTTCCTGTAATTACACCCTTGTTTGTCCCACTTGGATTTAACTTGTTATTGTTGTGATTTGGGAGCGGATCATTAAAGATCTTGAGGGGTGCATTTTGAGGGGAAACTGCCCCTGTAAAAGTATTTGGTGCTGGTGACATAGGATCTGCCAAGAACATATCTATGAAAAGTTGTCTTTGTTCATCTGGCAAATGTTGCATGAATTTATTGTAGTCACGGCATGTTCTAGTGTCATGGCCCCAAATTTTGTGGAAACCACAATACGAATTAGGATTGTAATTCCTAGTTTGTTGGTTTGGTGTATATTGTGGCCCAAAACTTTGATCAAACCGTTGCCTATTAAAGTTTTGTGTTTGTTGTTTTTGGTTTGAATTCTGGTTTTGATACCTAGTTGAATTTTGATTTGGATCCCATGTAGGGCTTCACCGTCATTGTTGTTGTTGTTGCTGTGGATGATTAAAATACACTGCATTGATTGTCGGGGTAAAGTTGTTGTTTTGTTGGCTATTTATTTGTGATGGAGTATTGACAACATTTGTCCTTTCTAGCCTGATCAGTTACTCCATCCGTTGTCACTCCACAATTTTTGTTAAGAATTTTAGGTCCTTGATTGACATTCGTGATAGTAGGATAAGTTGTAGTGTTTTGGTTGGAGGTGATTAACCTCCCATTTGCTCCATATGTCTTGCGACCACTATCAATTGCCGCTTGATCTATTCGGAGAGCACTCTCAAGTACTTCATCGTAAGTTCTTAGTGGGAACTTCTGGACTTCTTCCTTTACCTCTCTGCTGAGAGAATGAAGGAATAGATCACATAGTTCCATCTGATCCATGTTCGGAGCACTTGCCGAAGAATAGAGAACTGTGCACCACCTCTGGATGAAATGGGCGACAGATTCATTGTGTTCTTGCTTAATGTGCAAGAATTCCCTGATTCCTGTCCTTAATAGTTTGTTCATGTCAAAGGCCTTGATGAACTCTGACACGAGTTGCTTGAACGAATGGATGGAAGCCTCAGGTATTCTATAATACCAATCGAGAGCGATGCCTTCCAAAGTTTTGGGGAATATTTTAGCAACAACCCCATCCCAAGGGAGTAGTTCTCGGATGGCTGTAGCGTAAGCCTTGATATGTGCATTTGGATCTCCCTCACCTTTGTATTTGGGAAAATCGGGAAGAGGTCTTGGAAGCATGACGCTTCGTATGGTGAAATCTAAGGGCTCTTTCAAATATTCTGAGTAAGTCCCTATCGCATAGGTTTCGACCATTGATGGTGCCTGCTGAGGGAGTGGAGGTGGAATGGGTTGTTGATATGGCATTGCATATGCATTGGTAGGAGCATAAGGGAACCCCTGTGGTTGAGTAAAAATACCGGGAGAGGAGAACATATCCCCTTGTGGTGATTTGGAGTACATGTTTAAGTATGAAGGGGTATTGTCCAAGAATGGATTATTTTGTACTAGACCGGGAGGTATTGGAATGGTGTTAGAAATGGTGGTTCTAATCAGCATTTGTTGTGAATACTGAGGAGTCATGCCTAACGTGCCTATTCCTGTGAGGAGGTCTATTTGGCTAGGATGGTGTGGAGGATTGGAACTTCCTGCCTGCATGAATTGGGAATTTTGATTTGCTTGAGCAAGTTCTAACCCCCTCACTTTTTCTACTAACGTTGAAATGACTTCATTTGGTGAAGTCACGGTATTTTTCCTTAGCGGCGTTTGTTGTATATCATGGTGTTGTATAGGCATGTGATATCCTGCTATGAATTGATCGCTACCCTGCCAAGTTTCCCCGAGGGCATTTCCTATATGTAGTGGCATGGAGGTATTTCCTTGAAAAGAGACCTCGGGTTGTGTTTGTAAACCTCCTATAGGTGGGTACATACTTCGAGAACGTTGTTCATTCCTGGCATAACGTATCGAATGTTCATCATCTAAACCTAGGTATGGGTCTGATTGTCTACTAATTTGTGGTCTAAGTAGTACCTGAGGAGATGAACTTGATTCTCCTGTGAGCATCATATTGTTCGAGCCTGAAGGCTCTGTTTGTTGTGTTTGAGCGAACTGATCCAACTCCTCTGTTTGGAAAGATGAGCTATATCTGATCCTTGGAGATGGAGTTTGTGTTGACAACTGGTTAGTTGAGTAGTTGTCACCCCATACTGAGAGCGAGGGTGATGATTGTCTATTCAGTTGAGCGTAGTATGCCTCAAAACCTAAGAGAGGCCTACCATATGCATCGAATCCTGACATATTCGGGGGGTATATGAATACCCGCAGAATAATGGGAAGGAGCGAAGGTGATGGTGAAAGCTAATGAGGTAGTAAAGATGAAAGAGTCATTTTTAATTTGAAAGAACTAGTAGAAATCTGACTCCAGACTAGAAAGTAGAAAGTTCACGTCAGGTTCACCAATTTTGTATGATGGAAAAGTGACAAGTGAGCGTGGGAATCTACAAGTAACCTTTCCTCGCACCCGACCTCCTGAGGTCATGCCGAGACAACCAGTGGGGATTGAATATGCGTGGGATGCAGACAAACTAGTTAGGCAATCTGATGTCTTCGACACGCACTAGTGGAAATTGTGAATCTAAGGCAAAGAAGGCCCTCCTAACCTGAACTGGTGTGATAGATCGATCAGCAAGGATGACTGCTCGAAGGCTCCAATCAATATCGAGCTCTGGCGTGATTCGGTCTATAGGTTGTGGAATACGTGGAAAATGTCCTGGGATAGTTTCGTGTATATCTCCAGATAAGGTCATAGGGTGGATGATAAATATAATTGACTCTATGGGTGATTCTCTGGCCTAGTCCAGAACTCCTTAGCTTTGTTAGCTGCTATGTCTAATAAGGATAACTGTTCGATGATGATAGGTGGAAGTGGAGTAGATCTGAATACTAGTGTACGTAGGCCAGTATCTATGTCTGATTCACCTATGGGCTCGTTGGGCTGTGGGATTTGTGGGTCACAACCGTAGATTCGTATTTGTTGTGGTCCTGCTATGGTCATGTGTGGAATCAATCCCTAATCCCTAGTATCCAATAGTCATATGCCTTTTCAGCTTCTATATTCAGAATCAATAATTGTGTGATCTTCTCAGAATATCTTACAGGCGTTTGTGTAACCTGAATTCTCAAGCTGGTATCTATATCTGTGAGAGTGTCTCCTGCGTCTGGCTGTGGGACCAAAGGATCACAACCAAAGGTCTGCTCTCTTTCAAACCCTTCTACAGTCATGTGGATATGAATCTAGGGTAATCTGTAGTTTGGTTGATTTGACCAAAATGTGTGTGCTTGGTCGTCTTCTATGTTTAACCCGTGCAGTTGGAAACTGATTTGTTGTAAGTTTACCATTGTTTGGAAGACTTGGATCCTGAGATTCTGATCTATATCAGTTATGGCTGTGACGAGATTGGGTTGGGGCACGATTGGCTCGAATACGTATTCTCTGGGCTCTCTAGGTCCCGTGATTGTCATACAAAAGCAACAATCTAACTAATGCAGCAAAAAAATTTAACTACGTGAAAGTATATCTATAGCATATATGATTTCTCTATTTTTGTATTTTCTGATGAACTATTCGAATGAATTTAAAGAGTAACTATCTAATATATCTAGAATTGATAGCTAAAATAACAAATTAAAACAAACAAGATAACCGAGTATAGCTATTTGTCTGTGCAACTGTGAATCTATTCTAAATAATGAAATAATTGATCTAGTCTATTTGCAAGACTCTCGATCCTACCTCAGAAGTGAGGAATGAATCATAGTTTCTCAGAAACTATCAATCCCCACAGCTTCCCTGGCAATATCGAAAGTAAAATTGACTGAAATAAATTGATTGGCTACTCTATTTGATATGTTTCTAATTAGAACTTTGAAAGCTAGAACCTGGATTCTGCAGAACAGTGGCGAATCCGATGGTGTGTGTGGCTTGTCCCCTCAGTGTGATCTCCTCATTCCTTCATGTTCACGTGGATCCAGAAAAGCGTGTAATGCTAGCATCAACAGAAGTAGATATTGGGACAAAGGCAGCTTAGGATACAGACTGAATACAATGTGAGTAGGAGAGGGATAGCGCAAGAGTACAGAGCTTGGCTTATGCAATTCCTAGTGGGATTTATTGCGAGTCATGCAACATAAAACGTCCAGAACCTGAAACTATCCTGTTTGAAGAACAAAACCTGCAACTTTAATGGCTTCCTATTGAAAACAAACTATTTTACTCCAATGGATTGGATAAAATATCAACAGCACTTGCACAAGATGGATATGTGGCTTCCTAACAGCAAAACAACACTAACTAGGCATGCAATGAATGAAACTAAGAATTCTAAGCAAAATGAAAGACTAATATATTGCAATGAGAAATTCAGAGGCAAATTTGAGGGGCCATTTGCTTGAGCACAAGCCAACTATTTATAGCATTTGCATTTACCCAAGGTAAAAACCAAATAGAACTCTTAAACTATATATAATGGCAAAACACTATTCCAGGGAACCAGAATCATTAATGCAAGCTTATGGCGGTGAAAAAAAGCTGGTGAATCGTTGAAATTTACGTGAGTCGTGTTAAAAGAGCATTCTGGAAAACACGTAAAGGACCGCCACCCTGAGCAGGGCGGCGGTTACAGGACCGCCGCCCTGCTTAGGGCGGCGGTCACGAGACCGCCGCCCAGGCAGGGTGGCGTTTCATAACTGAAGAGAAAAAGGCCAAGAAAAGAGGGGAAAAGAGAAAAATAAAGCATGCAGGGGGCTAAGCGGGGCATGCGGGATGTTAACGCACACTTTTGCGAGGAGACTGTATCAATCATTGGGGCATGTGTACGTTGTTCCAATGCCAGTACCGTTATTTTGTTTACGTAATCTAAAGTCCTCAATTTTAGATTTAGCAGTTATCCTATAAATGGTTGGGGTTGCTGGTAAATTACAGCCACCATAAACCATTCTTGGTCTCCTTAAAATTAGCATGCAAGGTTACGGGATTCCTCTAGGTGAGGCTTAGATTACTACTAAGGATAAGATATAGGGGAACCTGGTGGTTTAGGATAGATTTCTTAAACTCTCTATTGGAGAGTAAAGGGCACAATACCTCGACAAGTGAGGGGATTACGAAATCTTTCCAGGAGATCCCGCACTCACAAAACTATGAGAAATAGGAGGGCCATCAAGCTTTGAGACAGGATCTGAGGGAGAGGCCACACCAGCTCAGGATTTCACACATTCTGCACCAGAGAATCTCTAGTTGTAGAGTGGTGTGCTGATGCCAGTAACTGGGAGGAACTGGAGGAGGACATGATTTGAGGAATGCTGAGGTGGATCACCAGGTTGGTAGAAAGAAAAAATATACTGCAAGGAGGAGATTTTTCGAGAGGGAGACATGGAGGATGTCTGGAAGGGTGAGGCTTGGCTGATGAATGGACCTATATTATTTTTCGGTAAGTAAGTTATCGATATCGCCCGCACGAAAGGCGTAATGGGAGGGGTGAGCATACTAGGTTCAGCGTGATATGTCTCATGGCTATGCGTGCATGACCAAATACAGTGAACGTATGTACATAAGAACTTTATAAAATTTTTTTTTAAACATATATTCCCAGGCCTGATGCCAAAGATATTTTGTTTTGAAAGGGGATTTATTTTATTGAGTTGATACGAGAGGGACTGGAATTTGTGTGTCAGAAACATTGTTCCCTATTGAGTAATAAGGCCTGTGTGCGGATGATTGTGAGAACATGAACATGATTGGATATCCAGGTATGTTGTATTGAGTACACACATATTTGTTTATATGACGAGATGGATGAGATTCAGAGGATTTGTTGGTTTTTTATGAGAATTTTAATTTTTGTCGTGATATGGATGGAAACTAGGTGAGTGAGGCATGATGGAGCCAAGTTGGTTTAGGCATGGATCGAGTCAGGTTGGTTTAGGCATGGATTGAGTTAGGTCATAGGCATGGATTGAGTCAGGTAATAGGCATGGTTGAGTTAGGTTTTTGGTCTAGGCATGGTTGAATTAGGTAATAGGCATGGTTGAGTTAGGTCATAGGCATGGATCAAGTTAGGTCATAGGTAGGGTTGAGTTAGGTAATAGGCAGGGTTGAATTTAAATTGGTTGAAGTTGTGATTCATTAATTTATGCAATGAATTATGATATGGGTCATGTGTAATATGCTTTATAATACATGCATGATGATGGTAGAGAAATGGTAGTCATAATAAATGTATGTTGTGATGATGATAAAAATGTTAAGCAACTTGTTGTTTGTTTGGTTTAATTTCTAATTTTGATATAAAAAGGAAACAAGTGGGGTAAAATTCATAATTTAGGAAGATGAAAGATGAATTGGTTAGGGTAGAGAGTGGCCGAGCTAACCTCTAAGGGCCCCATGCCCCAGAGAGTGCTGCCTACATAGTCCCAGCGTAAAGGGACCTCAGGCCGATGTAGTTCTCCCATAAGCTAGGGAAGAATATGAGGAGGTATGAAAATGAGTTAGTAGGTTTTAGGCATGATTTGGGTTTAGGTTTGTTAGGTGTGGGTGGGTTGTGGGTAAACTTGGTATAGGAAATTTTGATTGTGGTGGAAGAAGAAGATTACCCCAAAGGTAAGCATCGAGGACCAAGTCCTGTATAAGGTAATCAATACATAATAAATTATAGGTTAAAAGATAAGAGGGGGCAAGAAAGCCACCTATTGGTTAGGATCATACCGAGTAGGTCATACCTTGGAGGAGGTGATGAACGTAAGAGCCTAAAGACATTGCATGATTGATTGTTCTAAAGGTGAATAATAGGCACATGATCACCAAATGTCACATTGTTTCCAAGAGGTCCCTTGAGGTGGTAGGAAATGGGAATAAAAATGGTGAGAGAGGTGAAAGGTGGTTAATTTTTATATGGTATGAGGTAGCACATGCTCTTTGGGCAATAGATCCAGAGGTCACAATGGGAAAGTCCATGACTAAAAGGCTTTTTGTGTTCACTTGTATTTGAGATAGACTGATCGATGTCAAGAATTCTATATGACCGATGAGGAAATTAACTCCTTGAGGTCTTCATGAAGTTGATCAATGTAGGAAGCTTCGAGATTCTCTCCTTGAAGCATTTTTTTGAAAGATCTTTATATAGTTTCTCCTTCGAGGGAGTAGTCTATTTATAGTAGTACCATTGCAGAGAGGAAGATATCCTTTTGAGGGAGTCATATTTTTATTGGAAGTTTGACTCAAGGAGTTGTGTCCCATGTGAGGGCTTTGAAGTCATGGACAAGACCAAGGTGAAGAATAGGATTCTTGTTCAGAAATTAGGGTGAAATGACCATGGGATCTCATCTAAAGGTAGACAAAAAGTATCCATGAGAATCATGCTATGTGTTAGCACCATGGTACACATTTTCAAGAGAAGATAACAAGTGATGGGTACGCACATGATTCTTGTTTAATCATTGGTGAGGTGTAAGAAGTGGATACATCGCTCAAGGGATGAGCATGGAAAGAGATAAAAAGTGATGTAGGACTAAAATTCAATGAGTAGAATGGTTGAAGATGCAAGGCATTAAGGGGCTCAAGTTCGGGTTTACCATCGAATGAAGATAAACGATAAGCACATGATCTGTAAGTATGGATCACGATGTATGGTCCCAGCTCTAATTAGGAGAAAATTTTCCCCATTTAATTTTTTCTACTTTGGTTACATGTTGATTTTCTTTCAGGACAAGATCACCAACTTGGAAGGTTAGTTCATGGACACATTTTTCATAGGCACGTTTGATACATTTTTGTTAAACTTGAAGGTGGTAAAGAGAATTAAGATGGTGTTCCATTCTAATAACTCTAGTTGTGCTAAATGGTCCTGATGAAAGTCATCATCATTGAGCATGTCATGGAGAGAAATGCGGAGTGAGGGAATCTGGACTTTGAGAGGCATTTAACAACCTCTGTACCTTAGACCAGATAAATGGTTAGTGTCTAGTGTATTTACCTTAGCTCATGTTCACCTAGGTACTTTATTTACATTTATTGTATTTATCCTCACCCACTTATGTGTGTGGATATTTCTTTTATCTTATTTAGATATTAGGAGATATTATCTAGTTGTTAGGTATAGTTATTTCCTTGATCTATGGTATTGACTAGTTCTTTCCTTGATCTATGTTATCTTCCTTGATGTCTAGTTCTCTCCTAAATCTATGGTCTTGACTAGTTCTTTGATGACTAGTTATTTCCTTGATTTATGGCTTAATCTACGACCTTGACTGGTTCTTAGATTGTTATTCCTTGCCTATTTAAGCAAGGCCCATTCTCAATGTATTGCATTGAGTTTCATAATAATATATGATATTGTTTGCTCATTTGTTTGAAAAGGTTTTATGCAAAGTTATTCTGGTGAATTGCTTTCATCTTATTAATCATGGTGTTTGATTAGCATCTGTGTTCTTGGCTTGGTATGATTTGGTTATCGTTCCTTTCACCAAGAAACTCTACCTTAAGCCTCTATGAAGTCACTGCCCTGGGGAGTTGTTCTCTTCAATATTTTTCTTCTATTCATCTTGACATCATGTACAGTGACTGGATAACCTCTACAATCACCAATATGAAGTTTTTGGGCAGAAATATGATTTGCTTGTTAATATTGCAATTGTTGAAAGAGGTCTTTGGAAGCATGTTCTTAGATGAAACTATAGAAATTATGATTCAATGTGACTTCATGTGGTCTAGAACACCCATGGATTGTGTTAATACCTTTCAATTTCATCCACAAGCCTCAAGAGGTGGAAAAAAAGACTCAAATGTCTCCACAACCAAAAATAATTTCCTCTTACAAGTCTGTACCTTGAAAAAATGATTTCTAGGAGCATGTGAGAATATTTCAAGCTTGTAAACCAACTTGGATAGATGGAGGTTGATGATATGAAGCTGAAGGAGAAAGAATAAAATTCACTCAAAAGAAAAGGATAAATCATCTCTTTTACTTATCTCGGTCCATCACAATCACAAAAACACATCGAGCTAGGGTTTCATAAAAGGTTTGTTGGACTCAAAAATCAAAAGATAACCATATCAAAAATCATAAAACTTAAAGGAATGCTTTGTCTAGTGCAAATGAAGGCATTGTAAAAGAAAAAACTCAAAATCTTAAAGCATGAAAAGATAAATTCTTGGATGCATTCATCTCCAACACTGTATAAATTGACTGTACAAGGTTATCCACAAGTGCCTATTACAACACAATTGCTTATATCCTACTTTCTATAACGATGGGTGATATCTAAAAGCATTGTTTGATTCAGAGTGTCATAAAGTCTTTGAAGGGGGTTACTAGTGGATGTCTCTCTTTGTAACCTGATTACATTCTTACCTTTAACCACATGGTAGAATAGTGTCTGATCATGAGCTTCAAAACTGTCAATGTATCTATAAATGAAGAGCTTTTTAATCATGTCAAGCTTGGATATCTATACGAGGATAATAAAGCTCACTCTGAGTTTCAACTTCGAGGAGGATCTTGAAAGACATGTTCAGTATGTCATCGACATGATCCTAAATTCCTGCAAACATTTGTGTTCAACTTGTTGGATGTACCCATTAATAGTATTGCTTACACCAAGTCATATGCAAACATCTTCTTCATCCATCCGAGTTGAAATGTGAAGAGACAAGGCTATTTGTCTCATTCTTCAAAAGGAATATGAATTCGTTGAGAGGACTCTACAAACGTGGCTCCTGACCATTCAAATCTTGCTCCAAGTTCTATACCTTCTGCATTGTGATGTACTTGTTTTGAGCATTTTTCTTTAGAATAGGTAAGTAGTTGATCTCTCTTGTTAGTTGAGAGATTTTGTATTGGTAACTCCTTCAACAGCTTTTGGAATGTGTGATATATATGAGTGGGGTAAAGCTATACTGTGAAAACTGAAGTACTGTGATAATAGAATAAAACAGAGATAGTTGATTTTTGGAAGACTCATGTATAAAGAGATACAATAACCCATACAGTAGTATGGGAGTGGATGTGAAATACTGCTTCATAGGATATACATGAACTAATAAGGTATACCTAGTGGATTTGGTAAAAAAAGGTTGGATAAATAAGAAGTCTAAGGACAGTTTAGGAGTGAAAACCAAAATGCAAGGATATATGAAGATCTTATGAATACAAGAAGACTGTAAATGAAGCAAGGTTAATTATGCTCAAGGAAAATTTTGAAAATTCTAATATCACTGAAGATTGACAGTAACAACTTGCAATATGGAGATATTCAAGGTGAAAACTCAGTATTACAAAGCAAAACAGGTATAATATTACAAAGCATTGTTTTTGAAGTTCAAAATTATTATCGAGCACAATTCAGACCTAAGCTTCAGAATGTACAAGTTTTTTAAAGCATAAGATGCTTCATGAGGATACAGAGGGTAGATGGTTGATAAACTCTCAAAGGCTTAGGTGATAAAATGGAAGGGTACAATCATTGTTCATGAAATGTCCCTTAGATTTAACCTCAAAATTGATGCAAAAGTTCCTCATTAAGGCCTAGTTGACATGAAGACTCATGACCCTGGAGAACTGCAAAGCATTTTGTCAACCTATGAAACTGAGGGGGGGTGTTAGAGCCAGGTATTTACCAAGCTCATGTTTATCTTACTTTATTTACCTTTATTGAGATTTATCCTCACCCACTAATGAGTGAGGATATTTCTTTTATCTTATTTAGATATGAAGAAGATGCTATCTAGTTGAAGCTTTGTTTCATGTAAGAAGTTCCTTGGATCTATGGTATTGACTAGATCTTTGATGTCTAGTTCCTCCTAAATCTATGGTCTGTGAAATTATTTGATGAAGGTAAACTTACCTTGAAATGTTTCAATTGATGGTCTTGGATCTATCAGACCTTGACTGGTTCTTATGAATTTGTTATTATTGTGCCTATTTAATTCAAGAGCCCATTCTCAACTGTTTGGACAGTTCCACAACAAAATGATGTGGCCTTGAAATTTGAAAGCAAAGGATCATGCAAAGTTATGAGCATGAATTATGTTCATCTTATGAATCGTGGTGTTTGATTAACTATGTGGGCTTGAAGTAGTGATGCATAGTTATCGTTATTTATAAATAGAGTGTCAATGTAAGAGTAAATACTAGTGCAGTATGCCCACTATGGAAAAGGAATGTGTGTATGCACAATTCATTCCCAGTATTGTTAATCATGATATGAGAATTTTGTTTAGGGTTTTGTTAGTGGATTCGGCTTGGCCATTGGTTTGTGGGTAATAAGGTGATGAGAAACTATAGCTGAATACCAAAGGCGTCACAAAGTTTTCACAATCTTTTGTTTTTGAATTGTTTTCCATTATCAGTGATGAGGTGATGAGGAACACCAAAGTGACAAATGATGTGATGATTGATGAACTCACATATTTTCTCAGCTTTCATGGAGATGAGTGGTATGGCTTCAACCCATTTTGTGTAGTATTCAGTAGTGGTGATGATCCATTGATGTCATTGGGAAGAATGGGGATTGATCTCTCCGACAAGATCCAAACCCCATTGAGAGAAGGGCCAAAGGTCACAGGTGACCTGTAAGGCATGACTGGGTGTATGATGAAGGTTGGCATGTTGTTGGAATTTTACACAATGCTTGACATAGTCACAACAATCATGGTTAAGGGTCAGCCAGTAATAGCCTAGGTGAAGAATACACTTAGCAACAACAAGGCCACTAAAGTGACCTCCACATATGCCATCATGAACTTCCTTAATGGTATAAGGAATTTCAGAACTCGTGAGGCATCATAAGAGAATACCATCAAAGCCACGCTTATAGAGGAGGCCCCCCATGATGACATAATGAGAGACCTTTTTAAGGAAGGCACGTTGTCCATTACGGTGAGATCAGGAGGTAAGATGGAGAGAGAAAGATAGTCAAAGTATTGTTTATACCAAAGGTCACTCGGGTCAAGTGACGGTTCTGATGGAGTAAACGTCGTGAGGTAAATAAGAGGGTGATTGGAGTCATTGTATGGTGACAAATATTTTAGAATCGGCAGGCGAAGCGGGTATTTGAGAAGCCAAGCAGGCCATGGTATCTGTAAATTTGTTGGTTGAACGAGGGATGGTTTGAAGGGCATAACGGTCAAAGGTGGTCAAAAGTATGTCTACATGATGTTTATACTTTTGAAGTATCTCATTACGACATTGGTATATACCATTGACTTGGTTTATGACCAATTGAGAATCACCAAAGATGTTGATTGATTTGACATCTAGGGCATAGGCGGCTTGGAGACCTAATACGAGTGCTTCATATTCGGCAATATTGTTTGTACAATCAAAATCGAGTTTGAAAGACAAAGGCATGGGTTCACCATCAAGCGGAATGAGGATAACACCAGCCCCACCCCCACGCTGACACTTGGAACCATCAAAGAAGAGTGTCATTTGGTAAGCGGGTTCGTCCAGGGAAAGGGTAGCAATTGACTCATCTGGAAAGTCAAAATTAGAGGGTTGATCCCTGGAAATAGGTGCATCGGCCAATTGGTCAGCAATAGCTTGGCCCTTGATGGACTTTTGATGAATGAATTTGAGGTCGAGGTCAGCCAAAAGCATAAGCCAGTGTGTGGCACATTGATTTTGATAAGGTTTGGCATACATGAAGTGTAAGGGGTCGGTGTTGGTCACAACATAGGTTTTGTGGTTGAGTAGGTAATGGCAGAGTTTTGTGGCAATGAAAACTAAGGCTAAGAAAAGTTTTTTGGATGGGTATATCGAGTTTTGTAGTCCAAAAGAGTACGGCTTATGTAATAAACCGCCTGCTCCCTGTGTTGTTCATCACGATGAGCGAGCATGGCCCCCAAGGAGTGATCGGTAGCTGAGATGTATAGGTAGAAAGGTTGATCATCTTTAGGTGGAATGAGTACAGGGTGGTTGAAGAAGGTATTGTTTTAAGGCCTCAAAATCTTTGTGGTAGTCATCATCCCATTTAAAGGAGACATCCTTCTTGAGAAGGTGATGAAATGGTTGACACCGATCAAACAATTGTGAAATGAAATGGTGAATAGACTGTAACTTACCTTGCAAGGCTACCGAGTTGCCTAAGGTTAGTGGGTGGAGGAATTTCTAGAATGGCCTTGAATTTAGCAGGGTCAACTTCTATACCACGTAGGGAAACGATAAATCCCAAGAGTTTTCCTGAGAGAACCGCGAAGACACACTTCTTGGGCTGAAGGTGAACGTAATATTTAATGAGGCAGTCAAAGATGGTTTTTAGGATGGTGAGGTGCTCGGAGTGGTGTTTAGATTTGGCCAGAAGATCATCCACGTAATCTTCCAATATACGATGCATGATGTCATGGAAGATGTAAGTCATAGCCCGCTGATATGTGGCACCAACATTTTTAAGGCCAAAAGGCATGACTCGATAGCAGAAGGTCCCCCAAGGGGTGATGAATGTGGTTTTGTGTTGATCCTCTGGGGCAAGTAAGATTTGGTTATAACCCGAGAAACCATCCATGAGTGATAGCATCTCGTGACCAGTGGTAAGGTCAACCAGTTGGTCAATACCAGGTAGAGGAAAGTCATCTTTTGGGAAAGCTAAATTGAGGTCACAGAAATCCATGCAAATGTGGAGTCCCCCTGTCACCTTAGTGACAGGGACAATGTTAGAAATCCAACGAGGATAATCAATGGGTAAGATGAAGGAAACGGAAAGAAGGTGCTGAAGTTCTTCTTTGACGAGAAGGGCAATGCGAGGGTGCATTTTCCTCAGCTTTTTTTTTGACAGGTTTGGCATCGAGAATGGTTACGATATTGTGGACCACTATCGTGGGGTCAATACCAGGCATGTCTGCATAAGACCAAACGAAAGTGTGGTTATGGTTTTTGAGAAAAGAGGTGATGGCTTCCTGTTCAGCAACATCTAAAGATTGACCGATCTTTAGGATGTGTGGGTCATCCTGAGTATGAATGTTGATTTCGATAGTCGATTCATTCAACATGGTTTGCGTCTCAGATGGTAACGACTGATGAATATATGAGTCTTCTACACCAAGGTAGGTGAGTATAGATTCATCATCCTGACATTGAACAATGTTAATCGAAGGTGTATCGTCATCGATCATATTAAGGTACAGGAAGGGAAGAGAGAAGGAGCCTCGCCCTCGTTTATAAGTCAGAGGCCCCAAGGAGATGGTGTTTATGAAAAAAAAAGTTAGGAGGAATGGATTCTTGGATCCATCGACTCCGTCGGTGAAGGTGGTGATGGTGGTGAAGAAGGTGGAGAAGGGCTGATGTCCTCAATGAGTTCAATGTGGGCCTTCTTGGTAGGTGGTTTAGTAAAAGCCAATACCACTATGGTCATTATGTTTGCGGGTAGTACATGGAATAACAGTATGGTGACCTTGCTCATAAAATCCAAAACCAAAACCCTTCCACACACATCGGTGTAGGAAGGTGTGGGTGAAATGGTGATTGGTGAGTGACTGGAAGTCAACAGAAAATGGGTGGGTTTGTGATGGTGGTTTAGGTGTGTAAGTGGTAGTATCAAGTCCCCCATAGGTGAGACTGGTACGAAGGTGAGGAGGACCATAAAGGAGGCATTCTCCTATGCGGTGATCATAGCGAGGGTGTTGGTGAAGACTTCCATACTCTTGTGGAGTAAGGAATGTGTTGACACTATATAGGTGCATACTCCCCCAGAGTGAGGCATTAAAAAATGGCTTCCAAGGGATCGGTGGTTGGTATACAGGTAGCTTGGAATAGACTGCGTGTCAAGGTTGACATGGAGGTGGAGCTAACACATGGTTATTGATGATGGTTGAGAAAAGAGGTGTGGCAATGGTTCCTATGGAACAACATGTGTGGATAGTGGCTGAGCTTAATGGTAAGGAGGAGGTGTAGGCTGGCGGTCGTGGAATGGAGTGTCAGGATGTTAATGGGTATAAGCATAGTCATTGGGTCAGTAAAGCATGTTGCATTAGGTTTAAGAGGTGATGGATCAGCTGGAATAGTATAGGTGACCTTCATGCTCAAACTTTACACAAGATGTAAAGTGGAATAGAACACAACCCATGACATTGAATCCAAGGTCTGCCAAGCAACAGGTTTTTATTGTCAATTCCCCCTCCAAGATGTAAAATAAAGTTTGGAATAGTGGGGGGCCCACCCTTGCATGTGAGGATGATGGTGCCTAAGTAGAGGTGATAGCATCATTGAACGAATGCAAATGACATGATGTTTATGCATGCATAATGGATCCATCGACTCCATTTGAAGGTGGTGATGGGGTAAAGAAGGTGGAGAAGGGATGATGTCCTCAATGAGTTCAATACGAGCCTGTCTTGGTAGGTGGTTTAGGAAATCTGATACCACTACGGTCATTATGTTTACGGGTAGTGCATGGAATAACAGTATGGTGACCTTTCTCATAAAATCCAAAACCAAAACCTTTCCAAGCACATTGGTGCAGGAAGGTGTGGGTGAAAGGTGGCAATTAGTGAGTGACTATAAGTCAACGGAAAATGGGTGGGTTTGTGACAGATGGTTTAGGTGTGTAAGTGGGTAGTATCAAGTCCCCCATAGGTGAGATTGGTACGAAGGTGAGGAGGACCATAAAGGAGGAATTCTCTTGTGTGGTGATCATAGCAAGGGTGTTGGTGAATACTTCCATACTCTTGTGGAGTAAGGAATGTGCTGACACTATATAGGTGATACTCTCCTAGAGTGAGGCATTGAAAAATTCCTTCCAAGGGATCACCTGGTTGGTTGTAAGTAGCTGGAATAGATGATGTGTCTGAGGTCGGGACGTGGTGAGAGGTGGAGCTAACGGATTAGGAGGCGGATGGTTCGGCCATGAAGAGGTTGTGGCAGTGGTAGGAATGGATGAGGCATGTGTGGCTGAGGTAGCGGTTGTACTGGTAAGTGGAGGTGTAGGTGAAGTTTTAGGTGGTGGTCATGGAGGTAGACACCTTAATGGGTATAAGCACATCATTGGGTTGATAAAGCATGTTACATGTTTTAAAAAGTGATGGATCAACTGGAATACTATAGGTGTGTCCTTCATGCTCAAAATTTACACAACGATGCAAAGTGGAAGGAACACAACCCATGACACGGATCCAGGGTCTGCCAAGTAATAGGTTATATTGGAAATTCCCCCTCCAAGATGTAAAATAACTCTGGAATAGTATGGGGGCCCATGAATGTGGAGGATGATGGTGCCTAGTGTAGAGGTGATAGCATCATTGAATGAATGCAACAAGACAGGATGTTTATTATGCATGCAGTTGTCTAGTATGTGCATTTGAGAGAATGCATGGGATGAAATGATATTAATGCTTGAGCCCCCATCAATCATTACATGTTTACACATATATCATCGATATGGACAAAGATGAAGAGAGCTAGGTCTGGGTCATCAGTTTTAGTGTGGTGCGATCTCTTCCTTTGAGAAGCTAAGGGAGGCTACTTGGTGAGTAGGGGAGGTGTGGATAAAGGTGGTGCTTTGGTGAGAGAGGCTACATGATGGGGTGTGATGATGGAGGCTACGGGTGTAGGGTCATTGGGTAAAACCTCAATAGATTGTAGGACCTCCATGAGAGCTTGATGATGGGATTCTGAGGTTTGGATGAGGTCATATAAGGACATTTTGAGGGGGGATTGGTGTAGTTGTTTGAGCATCACATGGTGTGTGACCCCATTAGAAATAGGATATGTGGGGCCATGGATAGTGATTTTAGGTGTGGGTGTAGATGGTATGTTGGGTATAGGATTGGTTGGTGAGTCAGTTGCCTTTTCCTTGCCTTTGTCCTTCTGAGCATGAGTAGCAATGTGGATCATGTTGATTTGAGGTGGGGAGGTAGGTGAGGTAGGTGAGCCATGAAAGGTATAGCGACATGAAGGGAAAAATCCCAGTGGCGGGAAGGAAATCTTTTGGAGATGAGCTGGGCACATTGACATTTGGGTGGAGGTTTGGCGAGGTCATTTATGTAAACCATGTTAATTTCAAATCTTGGAGGTGGTTCTAGGAGCTGTGAAGGTAAAGGTCCGTGGTTGTTGAGTAGGCAGTGAGGGAAGAGTTATGGGAATGGGTGTTGGTGAAATGGGGTCCTCATCAAGAAGGTCATCATCATCAAAGTTTTCTTCAGGAGGACACAACTGGATAAGAATGGTTTTCAAAGCCTTACAGTTCTCCACATCATGCCCTGGCGCACGATGGTAGGCACAAATTTTGGTGTCATCAAACCCCTTTGGTTTGGGTTTGAGAGGGTCATAAGGTCTGAGCGGTGGTAATGTGATGACAGAAGTCTCAAGGAGGTTGGTTAATATTTTGGCATAGGACCTTGCTAGTGGGTCGCAATGGGAAGTGAAAGTGGGTTTGGGCGTAGGTGTGGCTGATTTTTGAGGAACGGTCTTTGCAGGAGGGGGAGTGGGTCGAGCTATGGTTTTGGGTGCTGGCGTGGTCTTGGGTGTTGGTCATGTTTTCTTGGGTAGGGGTATGGTAGATGAAATGGTAGGAGAGTGTGTGGTTGTTTTGACTACCTTATTGGAGGGTAGCACATTTTTGTCTTTGGGTTGCACCTTCTTGGGTAAAGGTGATATGGGTGTATGAGATCTAGAGGGAAAAGTAGATGGGGGAAGAGGGCGGGTTACCCATGGGGATAACAGAGGTGCTGTGAAGGTAGATGATGTGGGTCATGTAGGAGGTGTGAGGGAGAGAGTTTAAAGTGTAGTGGGTAGTGAAGAAGTTACTCGATGGTATTGGAGGTATGGGTGGTAAAGATGTTGCAGGTGGGTGAAGTCATGTCAGTGCTTGGGTATGTTAGAGGTTTGCGAGGAAGGAATGCGCTGTTGTGTTTTTGGTTTACCAGCGGGTGGAGGTTTCTTAACCATGTTGGGAGGTTGAGGTCCTAAGATACATGAAGAGGGTGAAGGTGATGAAGGTGTGATTGGCGCAGCTGGGGTATGAGTTCTATGGGCTTGGTTCTTCTATTTGGGTGCCAAAGTAGGTTTGGTGTTGACTTTGGAGGATGTAGCTAAATCTAGTTTGATAGGTGGATGAGTAAGGCTGGTGGTTGGGGTGACCCCTAAGGTAGTAATAGGTTTAGTCAAGGAAGATGATGTAGGTGTGGGTTTGGATTTAGATGTATGTTGGGTTATGGGTAAGGGTGTGTGTTGAGCTATGATGGGTGTCATGGAAGAAGTTGTGATAGAGGTGGTTGTGTTTGGTTCAATTGGTTGAAATATTTTTGGGTAGATAGTGGAAGTGTCAGCAAGTGACATCTGCATTTGCATTGAGACAGGAAGTAGAAGATGCCCCCAAAGTAAGGCTCTATCCACATAATCTAAGCGATCAGCTAAATGTGAGAATGACACGTCTGTAGGTGAGGTTGATGAGGACCTAATGGAAATTCCCATTAAAATTTTTCTTAGAGATGGGGAATTTTCTAGCTTCAGCTTTTGTGGGTAAGAGAGCCGAAAGTAAGTCTACAGGATCTTGGGTAGCTGATGGAGAATGATCACCTAGAGGAAAAGGTATCTCTACTGGGTCTTTGATAGGTGGAGGAGATGATGGGTGCTCCTCTATGGGTGGAGGATGATGGTGGGTAGATGATGGGTGCTCCTCTGTGGGTGGAGGAGATAAACAAGTATCCTCCATGGACTGAGAGGTACTGTGGGTGATAGATCTCTAGGTGGAGAAGCCAAGGGTGAAATAGTCTTGATATTAACGGAAGGCTCCTCCATAGGTGATGAAGGAGGTGAAAGGTGTTGCTCTGTGGGTTGAGGTATAGGTGAGGTGGGTTCCTCTAGTGCAGAAGGAGGACTTTGGGCTAGGATTTCCTCTATGGAAGGAATATGAGGTAATTGGGAAGCAACGGGTGTATCGCTGAAAATAGCGTGGACCTCGCGGGTATGGCTATCATGAGTTGAGGTCTCTCCGGTTTGATCAGAAGAAGGGGCATGATTAGGAAAGGGTTTCTTGAAGATGTGTAGGTTTTGATTGGCAGGTGCATTAGGATTATCCAAGGTTAACTCACCTTTCTCGAGCATTTCTTGGACAATGTTTTTGAAAGTGATGCAATTTCCATCACTATGACCCTTTACTTGATGGTAGTTGCAGAAGTCATGCTCTTTATACCATGCAGGTGTGGGGTGAGCAGGGTTAAAACCAGTGTGTGGTTTCACGGGAGGAAGGGTGATGGCCCCAGCTTTGATGAGCTTTTCTAAGACAGAAGAATAAGGTTCCCCAATTGGGTATATTTCCATTGTTCCCATCTGAATTGAAAAGTTTGAACAGGTGAGAGATTAGATGAGGGGCTAGCCTAATTTGATGGATGAGCTGGGCCAGATTTGAGTACCACTGCATTAGCAGTCCCCTTGGCCTTTGAATAATTTTTCTGTGGTTTTGAAGAAGAAGAGGTATCATTCGACTTGAATGTTGAGTTCTTATTACGTAATTGGATTTTCTTCTCTTCAATGGCCCGAATCTCTAGCTTTTGTGCCATGGTGAATGCTTCGTCGAAGGTTCAGAAAGTTTGGACCTGCAGGGTTGGTGAGATATGCCTAGCACAAGCCCATGTGAAGAGTTTGATGAGTTCAATTTGCGGTAGTTGGAATGTGAGTTGATTGATCAGGCTATGCCAATGAGCAACAAAATCTGTGATAGATTCATTCGTCATACTAACGCGTAGAGTATAGGTCAGTCATGGTAACCTTCTTAACGATATTAATGGAGAAGTGATCCAAGAAGGCTTGGGCTACCTAATTAAATGAGAATATAGAGTGTCTAGGTAACCCACTATACCAATCTAACGTGGGTCCAGTCAGAGACATGGGAAAGGTCCTCAGGAGCAAAGCATCATCATGGGCGATCAGATAACACCCGTGTTTGAAAGACCGCAAATGCTGTTGTGGGTCTTCTTTGCTATTGAAACGGTTGAATTTAGGCATTTCCCAATGCATGGGATATGGATGGATAGGAATGGATGGGTGTATAGGCTCATTACAAATCTCATCGTAGGTGAGAGTGTTGCGGGAGCTAGAAACCGATGCCTCCAATGTCTGCATCTTGTCCATCATTAACTTAATTAGGTCATTGGTAGGTTGTGATGGATGGGTGCCTCCTGTAGTGTAAGAGGGTTGGTGTTGGGAATATAATGGGGGTGGCATTCCAGTATATGGTGCTACTGTATATGTAGATCAAGAAGAAGGCAGTGAAATAGGGGGTACGTACCCAAAGTGAATAATAGATGAAACATGAGGCTGCTGATAGTACGTATATGGAGGTGGAAGGGTCGTGGTGACCCTAGTGGCAATGGGGGCTAAAGATTGTGGAATAGAAAGGATGACATTTTGAAAAGGGGTAGGGGTCACCGACACCAGGGGTGGTAGTGTAGCTATGGGTATATGTGAGACAATAGGGGCAGATGAGGTTGTGTTCTGGGTGGTTGGCGAAGGTATAGTGGATGTGGCAGGTGTAATGGATGTAGCAGATGTGGTAGTCATAGTGGGTATAGGGCCTAGCTGTGAAATGACTGGGGGTAAGGTAGATGCGGGTAGCGTGGAGCTTGATGGGGCTGATGCAAGAGTGGGAATGAGAGTCGAGGGGATAGATACAGGCATGCCTTATATCAACTGACCCGAGGCATCTCGATTGGACGAGTGGGAAAGATAAAACTGCAAGGTGGCAGGATTTTGGTCAAGGAGTCGTGTGAACTCCTCGTCTCCTGTGGCAATAGTGATAGGTTGGGTAGGATCCATGGGTGATAAAATAGAAGGTGGTGAAGGACTAGGTGGGAGTGGTTGACGACTGGCATGGAATATGAGGGCATTTCGCTTGGCTTCGGGTTAGCACCATGTGAATAAGTACTGATCAGGGTTGGACTTGTTTTCTATAAATGACATAGAAATACAACAGAGATAGGAGAAACAAGTGGTGGTAGGTGAATTAGGGTTAAAATGTTAGCTAGAAAAGTGCACAGAATAACTGATGTCGATTAGGGTAAACCGATGCCAGTCACAGGTAACCACTGCGGTCACTGTGGAAAGTGGACATTGGTCAAAATAAGGTAAAAGGCCAATAATTTGCCAGGTATGAAAATGTTGATGGGACTTACCAGGTCAATGGATATGATAAGAGTGACAGAGACTCTGAACAGTCAAAGAAGGTGAATAGGTGTCCTTTTGGGTAGGTTAACCAAAAGAATAGGGAACCAATGCCGGTTGGGTGAAACTGATGACGGTCAGAGGGTAACTGAAGATGGTCATTGGACTGACACCGGTTACTATGAAATTGAAATAGTGATGAAGAAATTGTGGTTGTGAGTTAAAATTAATGTGGAATCAAACCCAGAATCCTGAGAATGATGAGAATATGGTCTAGGCACACTCAGATGAAGCTGGAATACACCAACTGTGATGAGGAGCGTGCAAGGAGAAACAAGAAGAAAATGAAGAATGAAATCCTCTCACCTCAAAACGCAAGCCAAGCAGAAACACTAAGAAAAATATGATCCTAAGAGTGTTTTTTCTATTATGTTTGTTTAGCTTATGCTATTTAAGGACTGACTCATGAACTGTAGAATAGAGTTTTTTGGTGAGGATGGCTTCCTATGAAGAAGGAGATCTACAAGGAGAGGTTTCAGGTATGTTATGGTGAGGTGCAGGCCGTCCTCTGATGGGGTACTGGATAGAGATAACCAACGGGGTGCCCACTGTGTCGTGATCCTGTGATCACCTACAACTTCTATTCTGCCTTCGAGGGTTTGGGATCTCATCCCGGTATGGGTATTGCCAACTGCGAAAAGAAAGGAATGAAAGAGAGGATGAAGAAAGATCAGGTCCGAAGGAGAAAAAGAAATGAATTCCAAAGCAGAAAGGTCAGAAGGTTTATGTTTTTGGGATTGGTAGTAAACAGAGCCAAACCTACTTGCATAAACAAATAAAGCAATAATGATGAAAATAAATGACAAAAAAGTAGAGATAGATCCAACAGAATAAATGCATAGATCTGACATAAGAAAGATCAGATGCCCATAACACACATATTCAACACAAAGTCTTAATATTTGTATTAATATTTACTTTTTTACAAAAAGTACAAAGCCTTTTCTTCTCACTTCTATTTTTCATCTAAAAGATATTCACTCTCTCTTGAACACAACCAGTATTCAAGTATATATAGAAGAAGAGAAGAAAGGAAGGCAAAAACAAACCAACCACCTAATTACAAAATATATACAAAATATCCTAAAAGTCACTTGTTGACTTTTGACAACTTGGTGGATGACATCATCCCATGGTGCAACATGGATGATGTCATCATTTGTGCCAACATACTTTTAGATATTTTACAAAAAGAAAGTCGAGGAGAAGGAGACTATTCGTCATCGTCCTGCGGCTGGAAGGGTGCATCCTGCTTTTGCTGCTCAAGACATGAGATGTGGAACTGGGCATGGTATTCCATGAACTTGTTAATCATGGGTTGAAGTTGATCCTGGGAAGGATACTTGTGTCGATCGTTGATAGCCTCACAAGTATCCTGCTCATCTGTGAGCTTTTCTGGGGAGTTTGGAATAATCATTTTCCGCCTCTATCAGGTACCCAATGAAGTCATGACATGCCAACAGGTTGTTGATGGATTCGGCGTCGAACGTGACCTCTGGTCCCAGCCCCTGTGAAACGATATGCTTGAAGATTTGAATAGTTTCATCAAACTTTCCTTAGGGAAAAAGAAGGAGTGAGAAAACCTAGAGACATTCTTAAGACAAAATTTTTTCCATCTGATGCATTGCATCCAGGGCTTCCTCCTTAATTTTGTCGATCTTCTCTAGGACGAACTCCAACTGATCAACCCAATAATCCAGAGTAGAAAGGATTTTGTTTTGAGGGCTCTGGGCTGTCCAAAGATGCCAAACTTGACTAGATCTTTGACTGAACAATCGAGCATATTCTGAAAGGTCTCATGCTGCATCCTGGCATGGTCCAGCTCTTCGGAGATGGGTCCTGCTATCACCTGGAGTTATTTTTTTTGCCAACCCGAATGATGTTCTGATATAAGCTCGTGAACTTAGCGACGTTACTCCCTCACTTTCCTTGAGGATTTAGATCCTCCAGGCGGAAACTACCATGCCCTGCTCGCCGATTTTGGAATATCATTAATCTTATCCTGGCTCAAAGGCTCAGGATTTTCGGCGGCAGTTGTAGGAGGTGCATTGCCCATTTTTTTTACAAGGTGTGGAGAAGATGTTTATTTTTCTCCTTTAATAGCCTTTTCTCTTCCTTTTCTTCCAAAGAGCTTCTTGCAAAGGGTGTTAATTGCAGATAGGGCCTCTCCTTGTAGGATTTCTGAAGATGTCCCCATTGTGACTTGAGTCACTGTGTAATCTGTCAAAGACAGATCCTTCTTATCCTTCAAAGGATTGGGGTATGCAATCTCCATTACTCTCTCCCCTGACACACTCTAAGAGAAGCGGGTTAAAGGCTTTTTCTTCTTGGTCCCCTTTGATGGGATGATGGAAAATTCCATCGGTGTGATGGGAAATTTCCTCTTTTTATTGACTCAGGTGTTGGGAGATCCATGCTGGACTTATGGGAGAAGGACCAGAAACAGAAAAGGGAGCAGTTTGCAGTAGACGAAGGAAAATACGTGGAGAAACTTGGAGGTGGCATTGAGAGGGAGGCCGAGGAAGTGCCCGCAGGGAAATGGAAAACTACAGGGGAGGAAGACAAGGAAATGGAAGGGAGCTCAGAGATCAGAGATGAGGAAGAAATGGTGGGGGACAGCTCTGCGAGAGAAGAGAAGATGGATGATGAGGAAAGGGGAACAACAGAAGATGGGGAGAGAGGGACACGACCAAAGGAATGGTCACTTGGGTCACTCGAGGAGGGGAAGGAGGAGAGGGAGAAGAGGCAGAAGGGACCTCAATAGTTGTAGTGGTGGCAAACATCCTGAGTGGATGTGCCCTCGGAACATCTTCGGCCGCTTCTTTCTCTGGAAAGCCAGAGTTATATCTTGCTCGGGTGCAGTGGTAGGGGGACTTTCAGGAGCTTCCTCTTGGGTAGAGCTTGACTCACCCTCCTTGCCTTTATCTTTGCTCTTTGGCAACTGTTTAGGTCTGGAAGGTTTGTTGCCCAATAGAGATGTAGTGAAATCAACTCCGAGGTAATTGAGGCCATTCATTCTGCACCAATGCTCCATTCTCCGCAGAGTTTCCTTGAACTGAGGCACTTTGTTCTTGTCAATCACTGTGAAAGGCCAATCGTCCCCATCTGTGTCAAGATATACTTGATCAACTTCTTGATCAGCAGTTTGATAGACTTTTGGGATGATGGCCACACTGTACTGGATGATTTCAGCCAAGGCCAAGCGGGGATGATCCTTCCTCTCAAGCTCGCCCTCATGATATAGGTTGATATAAATATCTTCGATTTGAGGGATGTGGATCGGATCGAGTTTAGCCCTAGGTAGGTAATTCCTTGGGTCGAAAGTGGGCCTTGCCAAGAAGTTGTGCTTTAGATTTAGCAGCTCCAGTTCTAGAAACATATCCTTCACCTTGTGGTGAGAGAGACAAGTATACCTGCCAACTGTGAGGGGGAAAGGATTTCCACCCTTCTTTCTCTGGAGACACTTTTCATGGTAGGTTACGAGCTGTCTTGACAACTACAATAGGATCAACTTGGGGCCGGCATATCTCAGCAATTGGTTGGTTCCCCCAAGAATTTGACTGCCCTCAGATAAGTGAAGGTGGGGAATTGAGTGAACAAGGCCCCCCATTTCTCTGTTGCAAAACAAAATGCAATGATGCTCTTAGTCATACGGCCGTGAGTCATGTTGGTCTCATAAGGCAGACGATGCCGTAGAAGAAGGCATCGTTTAAATTTTTTGTGAACTGAGGGATAGTTTTCTCCAGCTTCAGCTCTGGATAGTATTCATATATTTTAACTTGGGGCCAAACCCCATACTGCATTAAAGCTGGATAATCCCTTTCTGTGGCCGCAACATAAACTATGTAGGAGTTCATATAGAACCTCCCCGTTGTGGTAAGTTGTTGGAGCTGCTCAGATACATGGTGCTGCTTATGATCTCTGCCCATTCAAAGCGTTAATCTGGCACATTTTTGTTCATTATTTCTAAGTATCTTAGCATCCATTTGTGAAAGTAGTGGGCATCAAGAAGCCCAAATACTCTACTCAGGAACATAATGGTATCACTGAGTTCCTCTGAAAAGTCATTGCGATGAATGACTTGTGGCCACCTGGTCACCACCTTCTTGTTCTTCAGGTATACTTCATTCATCAGCTACATACACTGATCCTCGTTGTCATCCCAAGCCTTGATGAAATCTTCTTGGCTTATGGCCACAAAGTGCCGGTGGTGGGGAATGCCAAGCATTATCTCGAAGTGCCGGGCAGTTAGGTTGATCACAACCTCGCCTTTCTCATTATGGACACACCTGGTGTCTTTGTTGTAGCAGCGGGCTACTACCATCATGAACTCATTGTTTACCGCACTGACTGGGATCCCTCTAGCAAAATGCAGGCCACTGCCTACTAGTTTGTCCATCCACGGACTTCCTATGACCTTCCAGGTTTTTGGCCTAGAAGTCTTCCATGTCAATGTAACCAAGTTCTGAATCTCTGATATCCAGGTCACACTCTGCCTGTGATCCAGGCATCCTGACCCTCTAATATTTGTACTTCATTTCTTCCTCTGTGAGCTTGGCTTTTCGCTTAAACTTGGTGGGTTTCTTGCCTAATGTTGACATATGTGGTTCTAAACTCAGTTTCTGATCTGCAAGAAGAAGGAGTGAAACCCAACGCAAGAAAGTCATATTAGCTATTTGATCTTCCATTAAAGCGTTGACAGAAGAAAGAGTTAGCAATTTTAAGGCCTCAGGGCGCAGGGCGCATGAATACTGCAGGCTGCAGGGGATAAATAATATGGTGCACAGAAAAGGGCTGTTGCAAGGGAAAAATTAGCGCCAAATGGTGTGTAGGGTGCACGAACACTGCATATGACATTTTTGTTGTTGGCAAGCGGGGGAGTGCGCCGGTGCCATTTATATGCATTTACACTGGGCGCATGTATTTTTCATGTTGCATGGGGACAGGATGCGCCAAAGGGCACATATAATTTTTGTGTTACATGGAACTTTGGTGCACTAAAGGGAACTTGGCGCGGTGCATGGAAGGATTGCATGACATTGTGTTGCTGTAATGTAAGGGGATGCGCCTACGCCTTTAACAGTTTATACTTGGCGCATCTAAATTTGATGTTACACAGATGCAGGGTGCGCCAATGGCGGAAGGTTTTGCAATGTTGCACACAAGTTTGGTGTGCCAATGGAGCATAGGGAAAGTGGGTGTTGCAAGCAAGGGAAGTGCGCCTTGAGGGCACAGCTATTTTTTATGCAACAGGGCAAAGAGTATGCACAATTGGCGCGACTGTATATGCATGTTTGCGAGGAGGGGGGTGGCGAATGCACCAAAATATGAAACAATACAATCTAATTTTTAAGCCTTGATTCCTTCTCTGAGGGTTTTTACATGCTTCTAAGCTTCTTTTGCAGGGTTCCTTGGGTGATGAAGAAGCTTAATCAAAGAGTTTCAAGCAATCTTTTCAAGACAGAGTCCCCTTTACTAGCAGATCTGGAAAGAGGGGGAAATTCATGTGGAAGAATAGAAGAAACAACAAGGGGGGGAAGTTCATGGTTTCGCAGCCTTATAATCTAATCCTCACAAAACAAGCAACCAAAAACCAAAATACAAAACACAAGAGCAATAGGGACCTCTTACCCGGATTATATATAAAGGAGAAGTGTGAGACCAGGTCCACGAAGTGATCGATAATGATAGGCGCGCTGACAGGTACGGAGGGAAAAGAATAATCACGTGTTTTTGTCTGATGAAAATGACGGGGCAGATGCGCCTATATATATAGGCAAGATGGTAATAAATGCACCAACCACTTTTTCAAGTGGCATGCCAAAACGCCTATCGACAATGGAAAGGATGCACCCTATGGCGCACCAAAACACCCTGATAACATGAAGTTACGTGTGCCTTTGGCGCACCAAAAGTGTTGTCAACATAGAAATATGTGTGCCCTTGGCGCACCAAAATGCGGCGCAACAAAAAGTATTGTTGACATGAGGGCACATGCGCCATGGTGCATGCAGGGAAGGCACAACATGGTAAGGCGCAGCAAAAGGCGTGTCAACACGTCAAACCGTGCGCCAAAGGATTTAAAAGGGGGCGTATGAACACTTTATGTTGCATAGACATTATGTGCGCCTGACCAAAAAAGATCAGAAATGGCTAAGTTCGGCAAACCAGATTTCCCTGGAAGGGATTTTACAACATTTTGAATGTGGAGAGGTCCTTGGCGAGGGACCAGAACAAAATTTTGGAATGGTTACCTGTAAAATTACCCTTGACAATTTTACAGGATAACATGATGTTTAGATAAGACTCAAAGAGAGAGAAGAGAAAGCAAGTGCTTTTCTACGATTTGTTTGTCAACCATTAGCTAGGTATGACTTCCAGTGTATAGTTTACCCTCAATTAATGTGAGCTAATGCAAAAAAATAGAATGAAATGTAATTAAATACTAGCTAAGGACCCAAATGAGCCACAAAACTAGTAATTCGATTGCTTGAAGATCATGCATGGATTATTACAATGAAGGAAGAAGGTGTGAAACTAATGTGATACTAATCACAACCCAAGGCAGTGCCACTCTGGAACACTTGTGTACAGCACAAAAATACGATGCACTTTTATTCCCAATATTATCCAGACATTATAACTAGAGGATCACTTTACAATATATAGAAAAAATGGAAGAAGAGGAAGTGAAAAAAGAGGGAAATTCAAAATCCTCCTATCCACCCATGAATACAAGCTTCCATTAAATGGGTCTCTAAAAAATCCTGAGCATCTCTAAATGTATCACCTACTTCCACACATTGTTTTCCTAAGTAGGTTGAAGAAACAGGCACTCACAATGCACTAAATTATGGTGTTTGAGGCATGCCTATTGAATTGTACTGGTTTTTATGTAGGTTGCATGCATTTATGACTTCTTCGTTGCATAGCTGACCATAAGAGCTTCCTTTTGGCTCATGAGGATACATATTCCATTACATAGAGGATGTTGAGACCTTTCGAATGAGTTATAAGGTATATGTAAAAATTGGGTACTGGGGTATCATATTCTAGATGGTAGATTTTTAGTCCCTCGTAGAAAACTGTCATTTACCATTATTTTACATAGATTTAATGCGAGAAATAAAGTAAATGTGCGGCTTACTATCCTCTATATGATCGTAGGCATCTCATATGCAAATCCTCAATATATAAAGCTCTTTTTTAACAGTGCTATTTTAAAACTTGATCCAGTGGTCAGGCTCAATCAGGTCCTTTGCTTCAACCCATGGCTTCTGCTACTGGTAGCATAGGATTTTCAATTCCGTGGTATTTCATTCAACCAGTCCGCAGGTTGTTCTTCTGAGACCTCTATAGCTTTCTCTAGAGACCGATGTCAGTCTAGGCATGACCAATGACATTTTCCATGGATTCTCCAACGTTGGTCACTGACATTAAATATCTACCAAGGGGTCTATATGCATCCAAGTTGCTGGAGGATGCTTTGCAAGGAGTGATAGGGAGATGAGACAAATACTTTTAATGAGGTCATAGGTGGGATCATCTACATGCTAGAGTGAATTGATCTAATGTGGTCTTGGATGGAGCTATTATTTGGGCTATGGAGTCAGCCTGGTAACCATGAAAAATGATCTGAAACTTGAAGAAAAAACCCCTAAATCTACTATGAAGCAACCGACATTAGTTACCTGGAGAACTGCTTTGCCAGATGAAACTATGGGATACTGGGAATCTCATCATTAACGATGTCTTTGAATAAGGTTTGTGGTTGCACACTGGAAAATTGGTTCATTGGAATGATGAATCATGTTGTTTACATGGGGTTCCTCTGCTAACTGATCTGATGGGGGTCTAGATGGAGTGTATATGAAACTATCTAGGTAAAATAACTGATATGGGACCAAAACTACTTCTAATGGACTATGCAAAGATGCAACATATTGGACACTACATGAAGTGAACTGAGATGTAGCAAAATGGTTCTACTTAGTTGTACATGTTGGGCCTGGATGCCTGTGAATGAAGAATGCAGAGTGATGTACAAGCACTTCTTTGGATGCTCTGGAGAAAATCTACTCCTACCCTGGGGAGCTCTAACATAGAGCAAAAGGGATATCAAACAAATCCTGCAATAGGTTGTGAGATAGATTAGCTTCCATTCCTCAAGAAATGAGTGCTAGATGGTTACTGGATGATTTCGGAACTAAACATTGGCTTAACTAAGAGCGAAAAATTGGCTAAAATGCTTGATTTTCCACCCATTCCACTAGGGTACATGTGTTCTGGAAACACAAGAAATACCTCTTTTACTGAGCTCTGACCCCAGGGAATTGAGAGTTATTGCAGTTGATCCTTGGTTACGGTCTGAATCTCGGTGTCTCATGCTTTGAGGGGTGATCATGGATTTGGTTAAGGTGACGCATTCCTCAAGTTGACTCCAAATGAGGCCAAATCATGGCTATAACTGCTACCAGATCTCTCTAATCCTTGTAGATTTTAAGAGCATAAATTTTCATTTATCAGTCTGTGGGAATTGGGGATTTCATGGCATTGACTTTCTTCCTGAAGGTGGGTGTTGGTTAGGATGATTTATGATTTATTTTTCCTCTACAAACATACTTTGTATCCAGGCTTGATGGTGAGGTGGCCAGGTGATTTGTCTTGGTGATGTGGAGGGGTGGGTACTTTGGTGGGTCTAGGATCACTCTAAATATTTCATATTTGATCCTCTGATAAATATTGAATTTAAGTTCTAGACATGAAGAGAAATGAGGGTCATTAGTGTGGGGTAAATAGAAGCCACAGTTAGGTCCCACTGTGTTTAAGTAGATTAATTCCTCAAGGCCTTGGGTTGCAATAGTGCTAAAAACCCTTTCTCCTCTTCCCCAACCTTGCTAATCAACATTACAACCTTACATGTTTAAAGATGGAAAATTGGGAGATGAGCCCTTAGTGTAAGATATTGTTTACATTCACTACCCTATATTTCAAGGGCATGATGAATTGAATAAAGGATGCATAGAAGTTAACATTTGATGCGGATAAGGTTGATTCATATTTTCATATTTTTAACGTGTGACTTATAGGTAAAAATCAAGGCCTGCATACCAAGAAATGTTGGATCCAAATACATTGGATTTGAAGCCCATTGATGAATGTTACAATAAAAATGGATGATATGAAAAATTTTCATAGTGTTGAGGCCTAAGAATCAATGAGGATTTGAGATGGAAGTCATAGATTCTACTTTCCCCTTAGCTGAACTGTTGTGTCATTCCTTAAGAGAACTCA
This sequence comes from Taxus chinensis, assembly GCA_019776745.2. Lineage (NCBI taxonomy): Eukaryota > Viridiplantae > Streptophyta > Pinopsida > Cupressales > Taxaceae > Taxus > Taxus chinensis. The sequence continues at coordinate 355,777 of JAHRHJ020001098.1, read as the reverse complement.
CGTGGATACTCCTAAGGGAGAAGAATAAGAAGGAGGAGGTGGCCTTGACCACTCTAAAAGGAAGAAGATGTATTATACAAGGAGAAGTATCAGTGGTTCTGGAGCAACCATCAAATCCACCTAAGGAAAACATAGAGAAGTAGAAACTCAAGTGTAGAGGAGAAAGGTTTATGTCTAGTTTAGAGACAAGAGTGGAGTATGATTTAGAAGCTAGAGGAGAAACCTTGCGTGAGGAGATTGAGAAAGAATGGATGAGAAATTGAATAAGAAGAATGCTAGGAGAATAATTAGTCATGTGCTAAAGAGGAAGAAGTGGGGTAAGAGTCCACTCAAGGACGAGACACCTGTACAAGAGGAAGGCACATGATGGAAAAGTGATTGATGAAACTTATGTCATCAAGGAGAGAAAAAGTGCAAGAGTGGGTATGAACACAAGTAGCGCTAACCCCAAAGAAGTAGAGGATGAAGATGAAGGTGTAGAGGAATATATGGACATCCCATTCCCCATACATGGATTTTGTGGATGACCCCAAAATGTCTTAAGGGCACATTTCTAAAGCATGGTGCCAAATGAAAAATGGTATGCATGGGAGTTGATGGAAAATTATGGATGAGTATCACAAAAAATAAATATGTTGAGTTGGGACTTGCATAATCATCATGCCGAGGAACCAGAGTTTGTGATAAGTGATGACTCCACAGGGGGATTATTATCTTGAAAAATGAGTCGGGTTTATAAGTACAAGGCAATCGACTCTAATCACTTGACAAATGAACATTTGTACAATGCCTTGAATAAATTGTCTATAGAGGTAGGGAATAGAAACTTAGATGTAGGTACCAATATGAAAGTTTTGGGTGGAAGATAAAAAAGGGAAAAGAGTGCGAGGTCGAGGGCTTGAAGAAGGACCTCCAGGGTGGAAAAAATAGAACTAAGGAAGCATATGACATGGCTAACTCTATGGTAAAATAGATATTAGGTCAGTGCCCAACCTTAGTGAGCCAAGCCATGTGTGATTACAATGATGAGATGGAGTAATTGAAATGACCTATTTTGGTATGCTCCTGAAAATATAAAAGTAGGTGCAAGACCTACAAAAGAAGAAATTGAAAAGGATAAGGCATTGAACAAAGTAAATGTTGAGGTGAGGATTTGAGATTACTGAGCTTGAATATTTATTCACAAAGCTCAAAGAATAAAGTGGAAAGGCAAATATGGCCTTAAAAATTTGTGAAAAGTGTGAGCTCTATCTTTATGTGCAACTTTTGATGAAGACTCAGTTCAAAATCACGTATTAGTAAACGAAACCCATTAACAAGATTGAGCGCAGGACCCTAGTATGGCAAAATCCACGGGTTCCCTTTTGGTTCATCCATAGAGCTAATGAAGGTTGTGGCAAAAATTAATCTTGGTTAAAACATGTCTTAGGTGGACAGGTTGTTAGATTTCATCCTTAAAAATTTCAATAAATGACTTATTGGCAAGCAAGTAGTAGAAACCATTTACAAATGTACAGGCATTTAATTTTTTGGGCAACTTGATAACATGAAAGTCTTTTAATGGTGCCAAGGTAGATTCCAATGGATAAAAAGTTATTCAGAACTTACTGCTCGGAATGTTTCGGCTTCTGGGAATAGAGTTGCTTCTATCCTTTCATTCCTTTTAGAAACAGATAAGGGTTAGGGCTAGGAGGAATACCTGTTGAATGTCGAGATGGTGTGCGCGTACCGTAGAGAAAGATCAGGTTGACTGCGAAGAACTCCTTTTTGTCTTGGAAGGACTACCTGCAAATAAGAACACAAGACCACAAGATTTTGATTAGATAATAAATGAGGAAACTACCTTGGGCCCAGGAAATATAAAACTTCCTTTCGAAGGTGGTCAGTTCCCCTGCTAATATGAATTAACACAAAAGACTGTAAAATATCAAGTAAGTTGCTTCTTGAAACAGGTAGGGGAAAGGCTGGTTTCTTGGTTTTGAGTCACAATAACCGATGCCGGTTACTGATAACCGATATCGGTAGGGTCTAGGATCTGTGGGTTGGTTGTTTTGTGGGGTGGTTGTTGTTGTAGGGTAGCTGTGTTGTTTGTAAGGCTGGTACATGGGTGATATTAGGTAATGAGGTGATGAGAAGTAAATGAATGATAGTTAGATGCAATATGTGTTGCTGGGTAGTGGATCTAGGAATGGATTTGTGAGGACTGTGATTCAAAAAGTCTAAGAAATGTTATTAAAGAGGACATGCAAGATGTAACTTACTGGTTATTGACGAAGATGCAGGTCCAAGAACTCTGATGACAAAGGCAGAACTCAGGTAGGATGGCCTGGACACACAGAAGATGAGATATCTCCCTCCCAATGATCAGAAGTATCACAGGGCTCTGGCTATTCAGTTGCAGTCTTGGGCTTGATCTCCTTTGCTGAGACTCTTCTTGATCTCCTTTTTCTGTCTCTTCACTCGTCTCTGCTCTGGTATCAAGTAAAGATCTGGACTCTCTTGATCGCTCAGCCAATGATCTCTTGATTGATCCAAAAATCCTTCGACCTTTGTTTTTGGTTAGGGGAGCCCATTTACAGGGAACCGATGGCGGTTACGTAACCGACGGCGGTCGAGTAGGAACCGGTATCGGTAAGGAAAAAGTAGGCTATTTTTAGTAAAATAGCCCACTTTCCCTGCTTTTCTCCGAGAGATTAGTTGTGGGCTTGGTCAAGTGACTAGAAGGTCGGTTTTGGGTGCGAGAAAGGGGTCATTAGTCATGGGTGTAGGTGTGGACCAAGTTATAGGTCTTAATTAGGTTAGTTTAGGGTTAGGACTAGGTCATGATGAGGTGGCAAAATGAGGTGGCAGGTAAGGTGATGTGGATTTATCAATTACAAGGTAATTAATAAATAATTGTGTAAGGTTTAGGTGATGAGGTTAGGTTGCGAAATGAGATGCGGGTCACAAGGGGTCGTAAGACACAAATTTGGTGTCTACATTAGCCCCTTATTGTCATGTAGCTTGTTTTGTAAAGCTGCACGGACAATAATATGAAGTGGTTTCTCCTGTTAAGGGTATAGGTAATCCCCCTCAAATCTATTACAGATTGAGAGAACGTGAAATCAGGGATAGGGTTGATAAAGGGTAAATGGTGTAGAGATGATGGTGAAGGTGGTGGGGTAGGTCCAAGGAAGCAGACGCACGTTGAAATGCAATAGTGCGACTAGGGTACATGATTTGACGAGCAAACCAGCAATGCATAGGCAAAGGTCGATAGTTTATCCAAACAAGGGTGATATAATCCTGGTATCCAAGGCATAGGAAGTAGCTCCAGGGTATATAACAGGTAAGGTACAGGAACATTTAGGCATGTTCGGCAGTACCAAATGGTTGGTTTGGTTGAGATAAACGTCACGGTCTAGGTCTAGGCAAAGTTGGTCGACAGATCAAGTCAAGGGACCCTAATCATGCTAAAACACGAACAGGTGAGCTCGATTGAACAAAAAGCTACATGATGGGTGGATAAAAGTGTATGTTGTTGATGTTGGGTAAGGTATTGAAGTGATACGGCCGTGGGTCGGGCCAAGTTGAAGGGTTACGGCCTTGGGTCGGGCCATGGGTAGGGTGAGGCCTTGGGTCGGCCCTTGGGTCGGGCCAAATGGTTAGGGTGAGGCCTTGGGTCGGGCCGGATAGGTAGGTTGAGGCCTTGGGTCGGGCCAAATGGTTAGGCCAAATGGTGGGTGCGGCCTTGGGTCGGGCCAAGTATGGTTGGGCCAAGTTGTTGGGTTGCGGCCTTGGGTTGGGCCAAATGGTTAGGGTGAGGCCTTGGGTCGGGCCGGATAGGTAGGTTGAGGCCTTGGGTCGGGCCAAGTTGTTGGGTTGTGGCCTGGGTCTGGCCAATATTGTTGGGTATTCGTTATTGGGTCAGGCCAAATTTAGGGTGAAAAAGGCCTTGGGTCGGGCCTGGATAGGGGTTGAGGCGGGCCAAATGGTTAGGGTTGAGGCCTTGGGTCGGGCCAAATGGTTAGGTTGCGGCCTTGGGTTGGGCCAAATGGTTTCAGCAAAGGGTGATATAGGCCTTGGGTGGGCCAAATAGGGGCAGAAAGTTGGGTTGAATAAAGAAGCAAACCAATATTGGGTTAGCCAGATGACCGGTACCGGTTGGGTCGGGCCAGGGTAGAGGTGAATTTAGGCAACTTGGGTAGGGTTGGTTGGTAAAAATATTGATATTAATATTGGTAAGGTAAGGTTGTTGGTGTTGGTAATGAATTGGTGATGTTGTAAAAGGTATAAGGGAAGCGAAAGTTAGCCTACCCAAGTAGTAGGGAACCATGTCCTGATTAAGATCAACACACAATCCTAGATGCGAGGCAAAGAGGAAAGAGTGCTCCGTAGGTGAAAAGAGCTAAACAAACCACACAACGTAGAACGAGCTTGAAGCCCTAGGTACCGGTGCATAGACGAGAAGTCAATAGGTGAAAAGAGTTGTATGATCACAATATATCGGTGTACGTCACGTCCCTTGAGTTGAAACAAATGGTGAGGTGAGGTGGATGGTATAGCTGAGGTACGGAGAACTTGTTACAAAGTGAGTGTTCTGACGAAAGAGAACCTACCCTAAATAGACAAGTCCATGACTCAAAAGTTCTTTTGAATGAGGCTTTTATTTTACTGAATATAGACTGATCGATGCGGGAAGTCTACAAGGGATATTGATTGTATTATTCTTGAGGTCTTCACGAAGCTGATCAATTCAAGAAGCTTCTGATAAAGGCTGACTGTGTATAGCTGTCCTTCAAGGGAGCAGTCTATTTATAGTAGCAGATGATGTTTTAGTCCATAGCTTTCCTTCAGGGGAGCAGTCTATATATAATAGCAGCAATAGTTTGGCATATAGCTGTCCTTCGAGGGAGCAGTCTATATATAATTTAGATAGCTAGATGTCCTTTTGGCGTGAAGCATCTAGTTTGGTAGGAAGTTTGACTCAAGAAAATCCCATAAGAATACGTGCTTATTTTAATACTTTGAAGTCATGGACTAGACTAAAAAGGGAAGGCATCGTTAAGGGGAGGTGAGAATCAAACTATGTGAGCTTGATTTTATTTGAGATGTAGGAAACAAAGTGTATGTAGCGGTAAGTGAGCTCAAGGGACGAGCGGTAGGTAGATAAGAAGTGATATAACACTAAATTCAACAGTAGAATGGTCGAAGATGCAAGGCATTAAGGGGTTCAGGCTCAGGTTTACCATTAAGCGAAGCTAAACGATAAGTGCCTGATCCATAAGTGTGAGTGATTATATAAGGCCCAATCCAATTAGGAGCAAATTTTCCACGTTTGCTCTTTTCTAGTTTGGTTACATGTTGATTCTCTTTGAGGACAAGATCACCAACCTTAAAGGTACGCTCATGAAGTCGCTTATCATAAGCACGCTTGATACGTTTTTGATAGATTTGAAGGTGATCAAGAGCTGTAAGATGACGCTCGTCAAGAAGCTCCAATTGGGCTAACCGCTCTTGGCGGAAATCATCGTTGGTGAGAATATCCTGAAGAGATATTCTAAGGGAGGGTATTTGTATTTCGAGAGGCAAGACAGCCTCGGTACCATATACCAAAGAAAAAGGTGTGGCATTAGTGGAGGTACGAATGCTAGTACGATAAGCCCAAAGGGCAAAGGGGATGTGATCGTGCCAATTTCTTCCGGACTCATTGACAACTTTCATGAGGATTTTGGTTAGGGTTTTATTAGAGGATTCGGCTTGTCCATTTGCTTGTGGATAGTAGGGTGATGAGAAGCTAAGTTTGATACCAAAGTTGTCACAAAGGTCTTGCAACAACTTATTTTTGAAAGATTTTCCATTATCTGTTATCAGGCGATGAGGAACACCAAAACGACAGATAATGTGGTGGTTAATGAACTCTACAATTTTTTCTTTTTTAGTTGAAATGAGTGGAATAGCCTCCACCCATTTTGTGTAATATTCGGTTGCTGTGATAATCCATCGGTGACGTTGCGAAGAGGACGGATGAATCTCACCAATAAGGTCTAAACCCCATTGTGAGAAAGGCCAAAGATCTCGGGCGACCTGTAGCGGGTGGCTAGGAGTATGTTGAAGGTTGGCATGTTGTTGACACATAACACAACGCTTAACATATTCGTAGCAATCGTTATTGAGAGTAGGCCAATAATAACCTAGGCGAAGGATTCGTTTGGCCACGGCAAGGCCGCTAAAATGTCCGCCACAAATACCGTCATGGACTTGTTGGATGGTATGGGTGACCTCCGCACCGGTGAGACATCGAAGGAGGATGCCATCAAAGCCACGTTTATAAAGGAGTCCCCCCATAACGACATAACGAGAAACGCGTTTAAGAAACGCACGTTTGCCGGTACTAGTAAGGTCAGATGGGAGAACAGAGGTTGTAAGGTAGTCGTGGAATTGGTGATACCAAGTATCCTACGAATTAGCAGACACATTATTTATCATACAAACAACCGGGGCTGAATAAGATGGGGCAAAGAGTTGTTGGACCAAGACGAAAATGTCAGAATCAGTTGATGAAGCTGGAATTTGCGAGGCTAAGCAAGCCATAGTATCCGCAAATTTGTTAGTGGAGCGGGGAATGGTTTGGATAGAATAGTGAGTAAATAAGGCTAGAAGTGAATCCACGTAGTGTTTGTACTTTTGAAGTTCCTCATTTTTGCATTGGTAGATGCCCATAACTTGATTGACTACCAATTGAGAGTCGCCAAAAATATTGATAGATTTGATACCTAAGTGTAACGCAACCTGGAGACCCAGAACAAGGGCCTCGTATTCCGCTGTATTATTAGTGCAAGGGAAATCGAGTCGGAATGAAAGAGGCATAGGCTCAGCGTCGAGAGGAATGAGAACAACGCCGGCTCCTCCGCTGCGCTGGCATTTGGATCCATCGAAGAAGAGGGTCATTGGATACGACTCCTCCCTGAGTGAAAGAGTGGCGATGAGTTCGTCGGGGAATGTAAAATTGGTAAATTGTTCCCCTGGTAAAGGGGCTTCCGCAAGTTGGTCTGCGATGGTTTGTCCTTTGATTGATTTCTGGTGGACAAACTCAAGGTCGAGGTCGGCGAGGAGCATGAGCCATCTGGCGATGCGTTGGTTTAGATGAGGTTTGGCATACATGTAATGGATGGGGTCCGTGTTGGTGATGACGAAAGTTTTGTGATTCAGAAGGTAGTGTCGGAGTTTGGTGGCCACGAATGATAGGGCTAGGCATAACTTTTCTACATGTGTATACCTAGTCTCATAGTCCACCAAAGTACGACTTATATAATAAACGGCTTGTTCTCGATTCTCAGAGTCACGATGTGCAAGCATGGCCCCTACAGCATGGTCAGTGGCAGAAAGGTAAAGGTAGAAAGGGCGGTCGTCCTGAGGTGGGATAAGCACGGGTGGCTGCAAGAGATAAGCTTTGAGAGCCTCAAAGGCCTGGTGGCACTCTTCGCTCCATTGAAAGTCAATGTCCTTTTTAAGGAGGTGATGGAAAGGTTGACATCGATCCGAGAGTTGGGAGATGAAACGTCGGATAGATTGGAGCTTACCTTGTAAACTACGCAATTGTTTGAGATTGGTAGGTGGGGGCATTTCTAGATATAGCTTTGACTTTAGATGGGTCGACCTCAATGCCACGCAAAGAGACGATAAAGCCAAGAAGTTTTCCCGAAAGGACACCAAAGACACATTTCTTTGGTTGAAGACGGACAGAATATTGTAACAGGCGATCAAAAATAATGGTTAAAACATCGAGATGTTCACTGCGATGTTTAGATTTGCCAAGAAGATCATCGACGTAATCTTCAAGGATAGTGTGCATAATGTCATGAAAAATGTAGGTCATAGCCCGCTGATAGGTTGCACCAGCATTCTTAAGGCCAAATGGCATTACACGATAACAGAAGGTTCCCCAAGGAGTTATGAAGGCAGTTTTATGTTGATCGGCAGGGGCAACCAAAATTTGGTTGTATCCTGAAAAGCCATCCATGAGAGAGAGCATCTCATGGCCTGCAGTGAGATCAACAAGTTGGTCAATACTAGGTAGGGGGAAGTCATCCTTAGGGCAAGCGAGGTTAAGATCCCAGAAATCCGTGCATATCCGAAGTCCCCCCGTCGCTTTAGTGACAGGTACGATGTTAGAAATCCATTGAGGATAGTCAATAGGCAGGATGAAGGAGACAGAAAGGAGTCGTTGAAGCTCCTCTTTGACCAAGAGGGCAATGCGTGGATGCATTTTTCTCAACTTTTGTTTTATTGGCTTGGAATCGGGTTTCAGTGTAATATTATGGACAATAATGTCAGGATCAATTCCTGGCATGTCAGCGTAGGACCAAGCGAAAGCTTGGTTGCGAGCACGGAGAAAGGTAGTAAAGGCGACTTGTTCTGATGCGTTAAGGGATTGTCCGATCTTCACAATGTGAGGATCCTCCTCCGTGTGGATGTTGATTTCTATAGTAGATTCGTTCAGCATGGTTTGAGTTTCAGATGGTAAGGCGCGTTGAATATAAGAGTCATCCGCGCCAAGGTAAGTGAGGATGGAGTCATCATCCTGGCACTCAACAACGTTAATTGAAGGTGAGTCCTCTTCAATCATGTCTGGATATAGAAGGGGAATAGAAGAGGGGTCCTCATTATCGCGTTGATAAGTGAGAGGACCTAGGAAGATAGCATTTATGAAAAAAAAAAAAGTTAGGAGGGATAGATTCAGGATCTATCGACTCTGTGGGTGACAAAGGCAAAATGGGTGATGATGGTTCGGTAGGGGTGACGTCGTCATCTTCTAGAAGACAACTGACACGAGGTTCCTTCGATGTAAGTGTTCCAGGAAATCCGAGACCACTACGATCATTGTGTTTGCGTGTAGTTACGAGAATGATTGTATGTCAGCCTTGTTCATAAAGACCAAAACCAAAACCTTTCCAAGCACAGCGAGTCAAGAAGGTGAGGGCGAAACGACGATTTGTTAGGTATTGAAAATCGGATTGGAAAGGAACCACACCAAGAGGAGGCTCAGGGGCAACGGAAGATGCGTCGACACCCCCATATGTTAGGTTAGTGCGGCAGTGAGGTGGTCCGTAGGGGATTACTTCCCCCACACGACGGTCATAGGTAGGATGTGCATGTACCTGTCCGTACTCCTGTGGGGTATGGAAAGAACTAACGTTATATAGGCGATACTCCCCCAGCGTAAGGCGTTGAAAAACATCTACTAAGGGGTCTGCGGTTGGGATGTTAGCTGCGGGAAGGGAAGTGGTTTTTGCGACGGTGGTTTCATCAGTTGAAGGCGTAGGTGCGGTTGAGGTGGATGGTTGAGGCACATTTGAAGAGGATGGTTGGGTTGAATGAATGGGTGTCTTGATTGGTATAAGCACATCATTAGGGCGGTATAACATATTGCAGGTTTTAAAGGGGGGAGGATCAGCTTTTACGGTGTAGGACTTCCCCTCGTACTCAAATTTTATGCATCTATGTAATGTTGAGGGAACGCATCCCATAGCCCGGATCCAAGGGTGACCTAGCAATATATTATATTGGAACTCTCCCTCAAGGACATAGAAGAGTTTGGGTAAAGTACGTGGTCCTACACGAATGTTAAGGATCACGGTGCCTAAGGTAGAGGTAATAGCATCATTGAATGACCGCAACATGATGGGGTTGGCACACATGTAGCTAGAAGGGATATTCATTTGTTGGAAGGCTTTTGAAGAGATGATGTTTAGGCTAGCACCCCCGTCAATCATAACACGACGTACCCGAATGTCCCGGACGTAAGCTGAGATGAAAAGAGCAGGGTCAGGATCTTCTGTACCAAAGTCAACAATTTCGTCTTCAGAGAAACTGACTGCAGCAGCTTGTTGTACAGAGACAGAAGTGGTTGGGGCAGTGGGTTGTTTGGTGAGAGAAGCAACGTGATTGGGTGTTAGAATGGAGGTAACAGGCAGGGTTTCATTAGGTAAGACCTCGATCCCTTGAAGAATTTCAACGAGAGCTTGTCGATGAGATTCAGAAGTCTGAATGAGATCATATAGTGTCATTTTTACAGGTGATTGGTGAAGCTGTTTGATCATGGCTCGATGGGCAACTCCATTAGAGACGGGGTAAGCGGGTCCACGAATAACCACTTTGGGTGGTGGTGCAATCGGGATGGTGGACGGAGAAAGAGAGGACGCAGGTGTGCTTTCTTTCGCTTTCCCATTGTTTTTCTGCGCTCGAGTAGCAACACTAATCATATTAATCTCGTAGACCTGAGATGAGGAAGATGGTTGGGATAAATCATGGTCTTCAAGAGGTGGGGTTGTAATAATGATAGATCTTGGTGAGGCGGGGACAGATGGTATAGGAGAGGGAATTGAAGCTAAAGGTCTCTCCCTTCATAAGTTGTCTTTCTTAACCTTTCTATCTGAGAGAGGTGACTGACGAAGGATGGTTTTTAAAGCTTTGCATCCCTCCACATCATGTCCTGGTGTGCGGTGATAAGTGCATATTTTAGACTCATCATAACCTATAGGTCGAGGTTTAGACGGGTCATAAGGTCTAAGTGGGGGTAGGGAAATGGTCGCATTCTCCACCAACATAGCAAGGATTTTGGCGTAAGATCCTTTGAGTGGGTCAAAATCGGAGGAGGATGAGGGTATTGATTGAGCGGGTTTTGGTAATGTTTGGGCATGGTTGGTTTGTATGGGTGGTGGTTTAGCCAAGGGGTGTTGACACGTGGTTTTAACTAAACGTGGTTTATTTGGCGCAGGAGCTATGTTTAGCTGGTTAGATGATGAGGCTCCAGATAACGTGGTATCAGGAAACAACGACGGAAAAAGAGGAGTGACAGAAAACAAATCCTTTGATGATGAAATTTGTTTAGGGTTGATGGGTGGACAGGATAGGTGGGGTGACAATGTTGATATACCCTTGGATCGTTGTATGGGTGCAGAAGGCGTAGGTCATTTTAGAGAAAACGCAGGAGGTATGATATATTGATGCAAGGTGGAAGGATGAGGTCCCAATATGGAAGGTAGGTGTGACGATGATGGTTTTGATTGTGATAGAGGCACGGGTTGAGTTGGTCTCCTAAGTGGCGGGGCGGCTTTATTTTTGGATAAATCTAGTCGCTTAGGCGGGTGTGTTAGACTGGGTATTGGTGAGGTCCCAAGTGTAGGGGAAGATTTGGTTAGGTTGATAGAGGTGGATGGGATACTTGGTATAGATACGGGGGGTGAGAGTGAGGACATAGGCATTTTGAGTTTCTGTAAACACTTCGGGTATATGGTAGAGGTATCTGGATCGGTCATCTGCATTTGAGTAGAATAGGGGGTACTCAAACGTTCCCATAGGATTCGTCTATCTTCTAGAGAATGACAGTCCTCACGTGTGAATAGGAACTTTTGTATGGAAGAAAGGTGGGTTGTGATTCCGGTCCACTGTGGGTGTGATACAGGGGGTAGATGAGGCACTGTATCAATAGATGTTAAGAGGTCAACTGGTCGTTGAAAAGATTTAGGCGATGAAGAACTAATAGGTAGGAGGGCATGTTTGAGAGGATCTGTCATGGTTAAAGAATTTGGTGATGTCGGTGCAAGAGATTTCTCGTCTAAGGATGTCAAAAGGAGTGGCGTACCTTCCTCTTGTGCAGCAAGAGGGGTAGAAGGAGAAGTTTGGGAAATATATAGGTTAGATAACATCCGTTCCCAGTCTTGTAGGGATGTGGTGTAAGAAGACTCATCTGATGAGAAGAGAAGTCTGGGCAGTTAACTCCTTTATGGGTAAAGGAATGATTTCGCTTTGGCTTGATGGTGGTGAAGGAGGTTCGGGCTCCTGTGTTAGTGAAGAGGCTTGATTCAAAATTTTCTCGATAGAGGCTTTTGGCTGGGGAATCAAAGACTGCATAGATCTCATGAACACTCTCCTCGGCTAAGATATCCTGGTTTACGTTACTGTTGGAAGAGTGATTCGGGAATGGTTTGTTGAAGATTTTCAAATTTCGGTTGGTAGGGGCATTAGGATTATCGAGGGTTATATCCCCTGCGTCAACCATTTCCTGCACTATGTTTTTCAACATCTTGCAGTTTTCATGACTATGTCCTTTTACACGGTGAAAGTTACAGAAGTCATTTTCTTTGTACCAAGAAGGTATGGCGCGAGTGGAGTCAAACCCGGAGTGAGGTTTAACAGGAGGGTAAGGTGATAGCTCCGGCTTTGAGCAATTTTTCCAAGATGACACCATAAGTTTCTCCCAAGGGAGTGTAATTGATGGGCTCGGCTTTGTACTTATAGGTGGTTTTTGGTGGAGTATTAGATGGTGCTTGAGATTTGACCATCACCGCGTGGACAGCTCCTTTTGATTTAGAAGAAGTGGACGCGTGAGGAGTGGTGGTGTTTGGTTTATTGGTAGAGAATCTTGGAGTTCGGAAATTGGGGTTTTTGTTGCGCAACCGTAATTTCTCTTCCTCTAAGGCTCGAATCTCTAGTTTCCGAGCCATAGTAAAGGCTTCATCAAATGTACGGAAAGTTTGAATTTGGAGAGTAGGAGAAATGTGCTTAGCACATGCCCACGTAAAAAGTTCGATAAGTTCAGTCTGAGGCAAGGCATATGTAAGTTGGTTGATAAGGCCCCGCCATCGTCCAACGAAATCTGCGATAGATTCGTCTTCGAATTGTCGGATGGCATAGAGGTCGGTGATAGATACTTTCTTAGCAATGTTAATGGAGAAGTGATCCAAGAAAGATTGGGCTAGTTGGTTAAAAGAGAAGATTGAGTGCTGGGTTAAAGCACTGTACCACTCCAAGGCGGGTCCTGATAAGGACATGGGAAAGGTGCGGAGTAACAAGGCATCATCATGGGCAATCAAATAACAAGCATGTCTAAATGATCGCAAGTGTTGTTGAGGATCCTCTTTACTATTAAAACGAGTAAATTTCGGCAATTCCCATTGAGGAGGATATGAATGAAGGGGGACAGAAGGGTGAATGGGCTCCCGACAAACTTGCTCGTATGTCAAGGCGCTACGACTTCCTGAAACAGAAGCCTCCAGATTTTGCATTTTGTCCATCATTTGTTTAATTAAATCAGTAGTTGGATGAGATGATGGTGTGGTTGTGGTAAACGGAGGCAAATTGGGCCAAGGGCCACCGCTAGACAATGGTGGGGTTAAAATGTTGATAAGGTATGGAGGATGAATATGTTGAGGCAACCGAATAGGGATGTCCCATATAAGATGTTGAGGTTACTGGATACGTGTATGGGAATGAAAAGGTAGGCGGAGCTTGAGAAGGAAAGCTCGTGTGGATAGGTGGCAGAGAGCAAGTCATGAACGGAGCAGTCTGCAAGAGAGATGAGGTAGGGGCAGTCGGTGGTAATGATATGTGGGGTCCAAGATTAACCAAAGGAAAGCCAATCTGTGTCTGTATGAACCTCTGAAGCCGTTGCAGATTGGGAGACGGGGCTAAAGGATGCAGGAAGCAAGGCGGTGTTATCAGGCGGAGTGGGAGCTAAATGAGCAGCTATACTAATAGGCATGCCAACAAGGAGCTGACCATCAGGGGGTACGGTCAAGGGCATGAGACAAATAGTATTGTACAGCGCTAGGATTAGCATCCAGAAACTTGGCAAATTCCTTATCTCCCACAGGAATTTTAGGAACCTCGCTGGTGTCCGTAGGATTCCCCACAGAATGTGAAGGGGGTGATTCAGGCAAAGGCACAGAGCAAGCATGTGAAACCATGGCGGCGGCTTGCTTTCCGAGTGATAACAACCATGGACAGGAGTACACAGTAGGGTTTCAATCTATCAAGAACAGAAACAACTCAGAATGGTGAAATTGGTAGGTTGTTGGTTTGTCAGGAATTGGAAAAGACAGTAACCGATATCGGTCTAGTAACCGATGTCGGTTATACTATAGCCGACGTCGGTCAGGTAACCGATGTCGGTGTAAGAAGTCTAGGATAACAAGATATAAAAGGCTGCTAATTTGATTTTTAACAACGTTTAGTATACTTGTCCAATTATTGATCACAGAAGACAGAGTATGAGAAAGAAAACAGAACTAAAAACAAGCAAGATGCACACGCAAATCCAGAGACTAACCCTAGGGTTAATTTTAATTATCGTGGGCTTATGCCTTTAGACGTAGAATGATGTCAGAATCCTAAACAAAAGACTTAGGGGAAATGTCAAGTTGTTTTGGCTTATAAGGTTACCTCAATCGGGCGGAGGAATACCGCGGAAAAGGGGGGATGTTTGAGCTGTTGTGTTAATTGTGAAGTGATTCGGTATGTGTTGTGCAGTGAAAGTAAGATTAATTTCCTGTCAATACCATGGATATCACCCCCACGTGTACGACCTGTTACTTAATCTATGTTCACTAGAATTGAAAACAGCAAGCAGGAATGCAAGGCACGTGTTTTAAACCCAAATCGAAAATGATATTCGATGAAGCAAAAGAGATGACTTTCACTAATGCAAGATGTAAAAGCGAAGACAAATTCTTTTTATAAAAATAATATAAAATACCTTGTGAATATCTTTTTAGAAGAAGAAAACAGCAAGTATGCTTCCCCTATATGAAAGCAAGCAAGAAAGAAAGAAACCCAAAATGGGTCCCACCGGGCGTGCCAAAATGTTTCGCACGGAATGGTTTCGGCTCTGGGAATAGACTTTCTTCTATCCTATCATTCCTTTTAGAAACAGATAAGGGTTAGGGCTAGGAGGAATACCTGTAGAATGTCGAGATGGTGTGCGCGTACCGTAGAGAAGATCAGGCTGACTGTGAAGAACTCCTTTTTGTCTTGGAAGGACTACCTGCAAATAAGAACACAAGACCACAAGATTTTGATTAGACAATAAATGAGGGGAACTGCCTTGGGCCCAGGAAATATAAAACTTCCTTTCGAAGGTGGTCAGTTCCCCTGCTAATATGAATTAACACAAAAGACTGTAAAATATCAATTAAATTGCTTTGTTGAAACTGGGTAGGGAAAGGCTGGTTTCTGGTTATAGTTAGTCATGCCATAACCGATACCGACGTTACTGTCAACCGATATCGGTAGGGTCTTAGGATCTGAAGGTTGGTTGTTTTGTGGGGTGGTTGTGTTGTAGGGTAGTTGTGTTGTTTGTAAGGCTGGTATATGGGTAATATTAGGAAATGGGGTGATGAGAGGTAAGATGAATGATAGTTAGATGCAATGTGCACACTGGGTAGTGGATCCAGGAATGGATTTTATGAGGACTGTGATTCAAAAAGTCATAAGAAATGTTATAAAGAGGACATGCAAGATGTAACTTACTGGTTATTGACGAAGATGCAAGTCCAAGAGCTGTGATGATAAAGGCAGAACTCAGGTAGGATGGTCTGGCACATAGCAGATGAGATGTCTCCCTGCCAAATCAGCTGAGTATCACAGGGCTCTGGCTATCCAGTTGCAGTCTTGGGCTTGCTCTCCCTTCACTGCTAACTCTCCTTGTCTCTTCACTTGTCTCTGCTCGGTCAAGTAAAGATCCGGATTCTCTTGATCGCTCCTGATGATCTTTGATTGATTCAAAAAATCCTTCTTTGACCTTTGATTTTGGTTCAGGGGAGCCCATTTACAGGGAACCGATGGTGGTTACGTAACCGACGGCGGTCGAGTAGGAACCGGCATCGGTAAAGAAAAAGTAGGCTATTTTTAGTAAAATAGCCCACCTTCCCTGCTTTTCTCCCGAGAGATTAGTTGCGGGCTTGGTCAAGTGACTAGAAGGTCGGTTTTGGGTGCGAGAAAGGGGTCCTTAGTCATTGTATTGATAGCTTTTAGTTCTTTTACACTTTCAAAAATTATCAGAGTTCCAGCCCTTTGGAATGGCATGGAGAGCCCAATATATAGTTTACAAAGTGGTTACATTTAGTAACCGTTTCTTTTAACCAAAATATTAATTAAGGAAATACACAATATAAAGTCCTTAATTAAATTACAAGGAGATCAGAACTAAAAATAGAAGAAGAAAGTCAAGAGCCAGAAGTAGAGACATCCGGTTGTGGCTGAGGAGGGCCCACTGTTTTGAGGATCCGGTGCCTGAATCTCTTCAATGCTTCCGCTATCTCCAATATCGGGCACAAAAGTCTCCAAAGGGGATAGATGCTCGTGCCCTTGAAATTTGATCTTCATTTTGACAGTGAATAGAGGAATGGCCTTCAAAGAATAGACTCACGACAATTATTGCAAGGAGATACAAGAAGGTGGAAAACGACTCAATTTTGCAAAAATGTGGGCAAGAGATAATGAGCAGGTAATGTGACAAGTGCATAGACGGTTGCCCCTTTAAATAGCCATTCAGGGAGAGAGAAGATCATAAATGCGTATTAAATATACATCGCACCGACTCAAAAAGGTGAAATGTGGGAAAAGTGGACAGAAAAACATTGGGACATGAGATGATGAAGATGGAACATTGGGACAAGAGAGCATGACGGTCCGAAGGGACACAGAAACATGAAGGATGTGAAGAGCCGATTTAGCCGATGCGGGTGATGTGGGGAATCGGTGAACAGGAGGCCCAGGCGTACTTGGGACAGATGGGCTGAAAAAGTCTGAAAAATCCGATGGACAAGGACTTGCGGGGAAATCGGCCAATCGGCGAACAGGAGGCCCGCTGGTACTTGGGACATGAGGGACAAAAATGTCTGACAGACCCGCAAGTCACTAAAATGACCCCAAGAAATGAATTTTCACCATCTCTTCAAATTTCTTACTTCAGTAAAACACTACTGAAGGGTGCCAACTCAAAAATTTTAAATGTTTTAACTTTCAAAAGAGGGGAATTTTGAGGGGAACAACAGATGGCTCTTTCTGGGGATGACTTAACTAGATCACAAGAATGAGGCAAGACAAGAATTCAAGAAAAACTCTGGGGAAGAAGACCAATGCCTTATCCATTGGGTAAATAGAGTTAAAGGAAAACAATACAGAAGGCAACACACATAGAAAAAAACAAAACAAAGGCAAGGAAAGGGAAAACACACACTGTACATAATATACAAAGGAATTCCTATTCACCTAGGACTTGAACAATTTCAGATACTGCCCACTATAAGGAAGTGGGAGAGAAGATCCATCCATGTAATCAAGATAGAAAGAATTTTCACCAGCAAAGTGCCTGATTCTGAAAGGACCAAGCCAAAGAGAGTCAAACTTACCATGGCTTCCTCGAGGTTCATGCCTTTTATCCCATAGTAAAACAATGTCTCCAAATTTGAAATCTCTGGATCTGGTTTTCATGTCAAATAAATATTTCACCTTCTGCTAATGGGAAAAGATCCTATCGAAAACCTGCAGCCTGTCTTCATCTAGCTTATGGAGATACATGATCCTCTTATCCAAAGAATCACTGAAACTGGGGTCCTCAATAGCTTTCATCAAATGCAAAGCTGGTAGTTCCACTGTCACTGGTAGTTGAGCTTCCACACCATACACCACTTGAAAAGGGGACATCCCAATTACTCTTTTGGGTGTAATCCTATCTGCCCAGAGAGCATCATAAAGCTTCTTGTGCCAGTTTCTCTGAGATTCATTGACAAGCTTTCTTACAATGGTCACCAAATTCTTGTTTGTTGATTCTGCCTGTCCATTCCCTTGAGGGTAGTAATCTGAAGAATGAGCGAGGGAAATTCCATACCCATAGCAGAAATCCATCATCTCAGCAGAAGAAAAATTGGAAGCATTATCGTCACGATCTTGTTTGGTACTCCAAACCTTACCAAGATGTTTTCTTTGATGAAATTACATACTACCTCAGAAGTAGTACTTTTAACTGGGATGGCTTCCACCCACTTGGTGAAATAATCTGTGGCAGTCAACACATGAGTATGTCCTACACTTGAAGGTGGGTTGAGTGTTCCGATGAAATCCAAACCCCATTGTTGAAAGGGTTCTTCGATCACAACTGGCTTAAGTGGTAAAGCAACCAACTTAGGTCTTCCCACAAAGGTTTGACAAGCTTCACACTTGTCGACCCACTTTGATGCATCTCTAAACAAAGTAGGCCAATAGTACCCCGCATGAAGAATTTTGTGAGCAGTGACAGCAGATGAGAAATGACCCCCACAAGCTTGATCATGAAAGGCTGAGAACAACTTCTTTTGTTGCTCTTTGTCAACACACTTCAAGAATCTTCCATCCACTCCTCGCTTGAACAAAGCATTCTCCCACAACACGTACTGTGTTGACCTTAACTTGATAGCTCTCTTCTCCTTGGTAGTTAAGTGAGATGAACACTCACCATAGGTGAGGAAGTGAGCAATGTCAGCGTACCATTCATCTGTCAAGCTGAGGAACAGAACAATAGGGACATCAACTTCATCCTTAGGCAACTCATGACCAGCTCCTTCGGCAATGAGTTCACACAGGCCTTTACCCCGAACTAGCTTCATTGGTCTGATGTCGAGATCATACTCCTGAACCTTCGCTACCCAATTTCCTCTCTTGGTTCCAAACTCCTGTTGTGTAAGAATAGACTTGATAGTCATATCGGGCACAAGCACAACAGAGTGAGAGTTAAGAATGTAAAATCGAAACTGCTTAACAACTTTAACTACTACAAAAGCATGTTTCTCCATCATAGTGTACTTCAACTCATGAGTTTTTAGAATATAACTCATGAATGCAATTGGGAGCTCATGGTCTTCAGAATCTTTCTGAGTCAACACAGCGGCCAAGGTACTCTCTATGGCATAGCAATAGATAATAAAATCTTTGCTAAAATCTGGACATGCTAAGATAGGAGTCTTAGCAATAGATTTCTTAATGCCTTCAAATGCTTCCTTTCCTTCAGAGGACCAACCAAACGTCTGCTTTCCTTTCATCATTTGGGAAATGTTCAAAGTCAGCTCTATAAAATCGGGATGAATCTTCTCAGGAAATTGATCTTACCAAAGAAAGAGTGCACTCCCTTTTTACTTGTGGGAAGAGGAATCTGCTGGATGGCTTGAACTCGTTCAGGATCAATCTTGATTCCTTCTTTGGAGACAACATGTCCCAACAACTTGCCCTCCGTGACACAAAAGATAGATTTCTTGGGATTCAGAGAGACTCCATGTTCTCTGCATTTCAAGAGGACTATTTCAAGATGTTGAAAGTGATCTGCTCTAGTTTTGGAAAACATAGTTAAATCATCTAGATACACAACAATACATTTTCCTTTCAAACCCCTGAAAGCCAAATCCATTTCTCTCTGAAAGGTGGCACCAACATTAATGAGGCCAAAGGGCATCCTCTTGTAGGAAAAAGTACCCCAAGGAGTGGTAAAGGTAGTCTTGTGCTGATCTACAGTATTGACTTCCACTTGGTTATATCCTGAGAAACCGTCAAGCATGGACAACATTTCCACACCTGTGACAACTTGTAACACCTAGTCCATCATGGGTAGGGGATAGTTGTCCTTCAAAGAAGCCTGATTTAGATTCCTGAAGTCAACACAGATCTAAATCTCACCATTTTTCTTCCTGACAGGTACAATATTAGCAATCCATGTTGAATGATGAATGGGGAAGATGATCTTGGCTTTCAACAACTTCTGTATCTCTTGGAAAATGGTGTCAGCAATCTTTGGATTGTACTGCCTTTGCTTCTTCTTGAAAGGTTTAATCCCAGGTTTGAGGGGAATGAAGTGTTGCATTTATTTTGGCTGGAAAGCTTTCAGATCATCATAAGAATAAGCAAGGACATCGACATACCTCTTCAAAATATTTACCACCTTCTTCTTCTCCTCTTGGGTGCAACACTTTCCAATGTTCACCATTTTGGGTTCGGCAAGGCTCCCAATGTTAATATTTTCACATTAAGTAGACTGCTGAGCTCCTTTGGAAGCCTTGGACTTGACATATCTGTCATGTTTATCAAACAATTCCTCCAGACTTATCAGCCCTTTAGGGATCTTGTTACCTTTTAGTTTGATGTAGCCATCTTGATCCATCTCCTCCTTGACACCTTCCTCATTGGAAGAGACACTCTCTCGAGGCAGATTGTCACTTCCCTCAAAATACAATTGATCAAAGTTATCCCTAAGCTCCAGGAAAGAGAGAAAATGTTGGTCATCATTGAAAACTTGCCAGTTGTTTGCATTATCTGGTACACTTGGTCTATGGATCATTTCAATGGTGAATTTTTCCTGAGAGAAATCGGGATGAGGTATCAGCAAAGACCCTGAAACAGCTAGGGAATCAGCTCTAGTGTTCTTCTCCCTTGGCACCGCTTCGATGGAGAAGGCATCAAAGAATTCAATAGAATCCCAGACCAGATTCCTATAGTGCTTCAACCTTCTATTCTTCACTTGGAAAAGGTCTCTGACTTGTTTGAAAACTAGTTCCGCATCTCCACGAGCTAGGAGGTTCCTCACACCTCTTTCTTTTGCCGCATTCAGTCCAAGGATGAGAGCTTCATATTCTGTTGTGTTATTTGTATTTTCAAACTGTAGCTTGAAGGAGAAAGGATGAATCTTTCCTTCTAGAGATATCAATACCACACCAGCCCCAACACCAGCTGAAGAGAAACTTCCATCAAATTCCAAATTCCAAATGCTATTAGGATCATGGAGCACTTCTTTGGGATGTTCTACCTCATCCTGAGACATGATCATGTAGTTGCCATGCCCAATATCTTCATAAAGTATTTGTGCCTTAGGATCATCTGTCTTTTGCACAATATATTCAGTTTTCTTCTCGGGCAGCAGCTTCTTCATCTTTCCATTGACTGGTATAAGGGCATGTGACCAATCCATTTGAATTTCTCCTCCTACATCCTTATAGAAATTTCTACTCAACAACATGCCATATGAAGGAGGAATATCAGCTACCAAAATAGTAGCTAAGACCTTTTTCTCTGGAAAAGCAACAAAAGCTACTTGTGCATCCTTAATTCTTCCGACCAAAGGCACCTCCCTACTCTCCATGGAATAGCAAGAACCAAAAGTGCATGTGAGGGTAAGACCCAAAGCATGAGCCACTTTGGCAGGCATCACATTATCCGATGCTCCTGAGTCTATGACACAGTTGCTGAGTCTATGGCCAGCTATGAGGAGGGTCACATAGAATGGTTTGATTTTCTCATTAGGTGAGGTGACTGCAGCCACAAGATTTGGTTGGGATGTGGAAGAGGGAGTGGGAAAAAGACCTTTAGAAGTGTTGGATGAAGTTTTGGAATGGGAATTGACAAAGTGGACCATTTTGGCAAAGGCTTTTGGATGGGTTTGATAAAACTCAGCCTCTGAAATCTAGATTTTTTTCTTCTTGAGGTGGTCAATGATATCAAAAGATCCAGAGGTGGATGGGGTATCATCACTAGGAATCCTAGGCTTATCAGGTTTTGGAGCTAGAGAATAAGAAGTTTTAGAAGCAGGAGTAGAAGAAGAAGAATTAGCAGAACTCACCTTTTGTGTGGATGCAGTGGGAATAGGAGATCCTCTTCTTGCAATCACTGGAATAGTCATGGGATGCTCCTTAGATTTTTTAGTGGGCTAAATCACTATTTCTCTCTTGTTTTTCTACTCCTGAGTCACAACAACATATGACTCACTATTCATCTCTGCCACTACTTCATCATAGTAATCTTCCTCATCAATGCCCTCAGTAGTGAGGAAATTAACTCGAGATCCATCAAGTTCTTCCAGTTCTTCCTAAGCCTCTTCTCCAGGTTCTTCAAAGTCTTCATTAACCTCTTCGTCATCAGGTTCTTCAACTTCACAAGTTGCATTAACAGGGACCTTGATGGGTGGTCCTTTGATTGCCAAACTTGTCTGAGAAGAAGGCAAATGGTTTCTAGGCTGAAATTTCTCCTTGGAATGTCTTGATAAGGAGCATGCTGAGCCAATTATTTCTTGATGGCAATGAGGTCATTGGCAAGCTTCTGTACTAACTGATCTGCATTAGCTCCAGGAGTAGAGGAAGAGGAAGAAGAAGTTTTGGATTTGGAAGAGTCTCTTTTCAATTTTCCAGACATGATCAGGTCATCTTCAACACTGACAGCTAATCTTTGATCAACATCCAAAGTTGCAAGATTGGCTCTTCTCAGTGCATAGCTTACTTCAGGAAATTGAGCATTTAGGAAGAAACATTTTTGAATTTGATCCACAGGCCGGGTGTTTTGTGGGATCTTGTTAATCATCTTGTTGAACTTGGCCACAAATTCTCTCATGGGATCTTGTGGTTCTTTCTTGATTTGAGAAATCTGGGCTAGCAAAGCATGCACATCTTCTGCAGGTTTGAAACGGTTCTCAAATTCAGTTCTCATGGTAGTCCAATTGGTGATGGTCCCAGTGGGGAGATGGTAAAACCAATCTTCCACATTGTCCTACAAATTCTCCACAAAAATCCTCACAGAGACATCCTCATGTTCAACTCCAAGGACTCCACATGCAACTATGAAGGCTGCAATGTGTTCATCAGGATGTACCTTGCCATCACCTCTGAACTTGGGAAAGTTCTTTCTGTTACCCCTGGGTAACTCATGCAAAGGTTGAGGGAGGGCAAGAGGCCCAACTCGTTGGCCCCAAGGTAATGGAACTGCCATCCTTGGAAAAATTTCTTGAAGTGGAACTGAAACACCAGCAAGAATTAAAGCATGAAGATTAGGGCTGAGTTGTTCTTGAGGGATACCACTCCCAAAAGCTCTGTCTTCAACAGGGGGTGTGCTTGTAGAATGAGCTCTTCTATTTCTCCTTGTTGAAGGAAGGGGAAAGCCTTGCTGCTCCAGGAGTTGAAACTGAGAATATTCAATTCCAAGAGCCCTTCTTCCATGAGTAAATCTTAGAGTCATTAGATAGGAAATGATCAAGAAATTGTTCTTTAAAACTAGAATTCGTTGAAACGAATCCCCAGCGGAGTCACCAAAAACTTTGGTTGTCAAATTAGGACTTTAATGAAAGCAACAGTCAGGGGACAGAAAGTCCCTCCTCTTTAATGGGAGAGGTGCCCTTATTGAAAGCAAGCAGCAAAACTATTTACAAATGTACAACTTTCTACTTTAATGAGGAACTCTGATATCATGAAAGTGTTTTAATGTAAAGGTAGATCATCAATAAAAAAGAACAGAAGAACTAAGGGAGGGAAAAGGTAGAACATAACAACATTCCCAAGGAAATATAGATAGCAAAATAGTTCCTTATAAATGTTGTGCAAGGATGATATATAGAACAAAATCATTCATATTAAACCACCAGATATTATTTCATAGACACAAAGTTCTAGAAATGACATCCATAAGAATACAAAGCTTCTTAATGCAATAGATTAATGATTCACAAACTTTAGACAAGCAAGAGAGAATAAATCGATGCAGATAGAAACAGGAAGGGAAATCTTCTGTATTGATAGCTTTTAGTTCTTTTACACTTTCAAAAATTATCAGAGTTCCAGCCCTTTGGAATGGCATGGAGAGCCCAATATATAGTTTACAAAGTGGTTACATTTAGTAACCGTTTCTTTTAACCAAAATATTAATTAAGGAAATACACAATATAAAGTCCTTAATTAAATTACAAGGAGATCTGAACTAAAAATAGAAGAAGAAAGTCAAGAGCCAGAAGTAGAGACATCCGTTGTGGCTGAGGAGGGCCCACTGTTTTGAGGATCCAGTTCCTGAATCTCTTCAATGATAATGAGGAAGAAATCTCCAAAGGACAGATGCTCCATAGATAGTGAACAGAGGAATGGCCTTCAAAGAATAGACTCACAGAAAATAAATAGTCATTCAAAAATGAGAGAGAAGATCATAAATGCACATTAAATAGAAGATCATAAATGCCTTGCACCTTGTGCTCAAAAAGGTGAAATGCAGGAAAAGCGGAAAAAATTGGCTCGGATGGTCCATGGAACATTGGGACAAGAGGGACGCGAAGAGCCCATTCGGGCCAAGAGAGCATGGGCGGTCCGAGGGACACAGAAACATGAAGGACGTGAAAAATTTTTCTGATGCGGGTGATGCAGGGAATCAGTGAATAGGAGGCCTGGGCGTACTTGGGACAGATGGGCTGAAAAAGTCTGAAAAAGCTGACGGACAAGGACTTGCGGGGAAATCGGCCAATCGGCAAATAGGAGGCCCTGCCAGTACTTGGGACATGAGGGACAAAAATGTTTGACAGACCCGCAAGTCACTAAAATGACCCCAAGAAATGGAATTTTCACCATCTCTTCAAATTTCTTACTTCACTAAAACACTATTGAAGGGTGCCAACTCAAAATTTTCAAATTTCCCTTCCTCTGCAACCTCTGAAAATATCTCTATAAAACAACCCTAAAAGCAGCTCCAAAATGAAAAGCTAGGGTAAATCTCTCACTACCAAAGAATGCCTTGCTATCTAGGGATGGATCTCTCACCACCAAAGCTAGGGTTCATGTGGGATTTCACTCCATAAGCTATAGATTTACAAACAACAGTTGCACATGAAGGAAAATAATTATGTATGTGAGAGCCTTTTTCCTTTCTCCCCCAACTCCTTATATAACTTCTCCATGGAAAAAAGATCCCCAATAACCCTAGTTGCATTTTTCCCTTGGAAGGTCCAATAGAATAAAAGTAACTTAAGTTAATTTTCCCTTTTTAAGTCGCCATAGTCCTAAAAGTGACCCCCAAATAAAAAAATTAGAATATTAGTACCATGTGGCCCCTTCCTAACGACAAAACGTAACATCTAGTCCTTCCAAAACACCTTTTTTCATATGTCAATGAAGAATTATAACAAAATGGACTAGTTATTCATACCCAATAGCTCCCAGCATCCACAACCCCTTGAGTATGACCAAGGCTTGGACTCAAATTGGCCCTTAGGCCTTTTGCGTAGGAAAGTGGACATTACAGTCCTCCCTTCCCAAATTTCTCTTGTCCTCAAGAAAATGCAAATTAGGATGCTGCAAAATCTGCTCTCCCTCCTAAGTTACATCCTCGAGTGGCAATCCCTTCCATCACACCAAATACTTGATGATCACTCTACTCCTAATCCCCCTCTATCTCTTTTCAAGAATGGATTCTGGTTCTAACACCAACTTCCCCTCCTCATCTAGTGGTGGAAAAACTCTATAGATGGTACAATATGTTGTCTGAGTGCCTTCTTAAGGCATGAAACATGGAAGACATTATGTATCTTATTGTGCTTCGGTAGCTTTAGCTCATATGCAACTACCCCAACTTGACAAACTACCTGATACGGACCATAAAATTGTGGTTTCAATTTCTCTGCATCCTTCTGCTTCAGTGATGACTGCCTAAATGGTTGCAAACATAGGAATACTAGATCCCCCACCTCAAAAGACCTCTCCATCCTATGTCGATCTGCATATACCTTCTATTGATTTTGTGCCTTCTGAAGGTTCTCTCTGAGATCCTTCAGAATATCCTAGTTCTCCTGTAACCAATATCAAGCTTTGGGAGCTCGGCTATTTAGTATTACTAAATCCACAAATGTCATATCATCGTACCCATATAAGGCTCGGAAAGGGGTCATTGATAGGTGGTATTGTAGCAATACTCACCCATGTATAACCATCTAATCCATGCCCATTGATGTCCTGTCACATAACTCCGCAAGTAGCCTTCTATCCACTTATAGACTATCTCTGTTTGCCCATCTGTCTATGGGTGGTAGCTAGTGCTAGGAGTCAACTCCATACTTGCTATTTTGAATATCTCCTGCCAAAAGGTGCTCATGAAGATCTTTTCCCTGCCACTGACAATTTTTTAGGCAAACCACGTAGCCTAAAAATACCTGTATATAAGATCTGGGCCACATCTAGTGCCTCGTGCCCCTTGGGTAGGGAAAATAAATAAGCATACTTAGTTAATCGATCAACTACAACATAAATGCAGCTATGCCCATGCACCAAGGGAAGCCCTGTGATAAAGTCCATAGATATGCTTTCCCATTTCTGTTCGGGAATGGGGAGAGGCTGAAGTAATCTTGCTGGAAAAGACTGCTCGGATTTGGTTTGTTGGCAAACCATACACTCTCTGACATGATTAAGGACATCATCCTTCATCCCCTTCCATGCAAACCTCTCCTTGATAAACCTGTATGTTTTTAAATACCCATGATGCCTAGCTAGTGGTGTATCATGTACTACTTGAAGGATCTTCTCCTTCATTTTGGATCCTGGCACAAGGAAAATCCTATCCTTGTAGAAAATGAGATCATCCACTACTCTGTATTGGTCATCCTATATAATACCATCCATGATCTCACATGTAAACTTATTTTTGGAATACTCAACAAGTATATCAACCTTCCAGTCTGGTGAAAATCACAAACATAGAACTAAGGATAGAATTGAGGTAAGGCCTCCTAGATAAAGTGTCAAAAACAATATTATTCTTACCTCTAGTGTACTCTATGTCGAATTCATATGTTTGTACCTTTTTCACCCATATTTGCTAGCGATCGTTGAGCTCCTTCTATCCTAAGAAGAACCTCAAACTGTTGTGATCTGTACGAACAACAAATTTTTTTCCCACAAGGTACTGTCTGAATTTGGCCAAAGCATACATAACGACCAACATATCCTTGTTGTAAATTGAATACACTCTCTCCATGGGTTCCAATTTTAACCTCTCATAGGCAACGGGATGCCTATTCTGCATGAGAACTGCCCCACACCCTCTCATGATGCATCACACTCTAGAATGAATGGGCAGGATAAATTTGGTAATGTGAGAACGAGACATGAATTCATCACCTCCTTGAGGTGATCAAAAACTTTTTGTGCTTCCTCTGACCAAGAAAAATCCCCCTTCTTGGTCAAATCGGTCAATGGAGCAGTCAACCGAGAGAAATTCTTCATGAACCTCTTGTAGTATGTGCACAACTCCACAAATCCTCTCAAATGTGTCAATGTCCTAGGTGGCGTCCAATCCAGAATTTCCCATATCTTCTCTCTATCCACCTTCACTGTACCCCCACCAATCACATATCCCAAGCATAGAATTTTGGTCATGCCAAACTCACACTTAGAATCTTTTGCATATAACGAATTAGCTTCTAATATCCCCATATCTCACCTAGGTGCCTGATATGGTCCTCCCAAGTCCTATTGTAGACTAAAATATCATCAAAGAAAACCAATACAAACTTCCGCAAGTGGTGGTTGAACACATGATTCATGCAAGACTGGAATGTAGCTGTAGCATTAGACAATCTGAAGGGCATCACCAAGAACTCAAAGTGACTGTAATGGCATCTGAAAGTTGTCTTATGCACATCCTTTCCAAATGAGTTATGGATCTGCTTTTCTAAGGAAAAGTCATTTGGTGTGATTGCACAACATTGAGCTTTCCCAAAGTGTGGGACCTTTGCAAATGGGGAAAGCTCTCCAGAGAAGGTTGGTTCCTCTTCCTAAACTACCTGCCACAAGCTATTCCAGTGCAGGCAAGCTAATCTAATCCTAATCTAACTTCCAAGGAGACAAGGAGAGAAAGAAAACAAGGAAAAATAGAGCCTACACTAAAACGGTGATACACCAGAGAAGGAAAGTGTTGATTATCTATCAAAACTGCCATGGAACAAGAAGAGGTGAGCAATGGAAAGGATGGACAAGTGCATCACAGACCAAAGATGGATTTCACACAGAAAATGTTCCAAAACTCCATGAACATAGCTCCAAAACCTGCAATGAACATCCAAACATGCACAAATACCTGTAATGAAGAGAGGTAAGAAGAAAACAACAAAAAAATGAGCAAGGATGGACAAATGCATCACAAAACACATGTTTTTTATTGCTCAAAAGTTTACACAGTCCATCATTTCATGGGTAAGAGGAAAAAATACCATTACAGAGTAAGGGAGGAGGTTCAAACTCCATTTTTCGACCCTGGGGAAGAAAAGAAGGGAGAGGTAGAGAAGAAGGATGAACAACTTTTTACAAATGAGCCAAAACTGGCTTTTATCACTCGAACAAGAATGAAGGAAATGAGAAAACGTGGGAAAATCAATTTGAAACTCCAACCACCAACAAGATCCATTTATTAAAAAAATGATGGGTTTCCATGAAAAATCCCATACTTCATGCATTACTTCGCAGAGAAGAAACAGATGCCCATACTTCATTAATTTTGGTGGTTGGGGTCATTTTCTACAATTTTTCCCATGCCAGAGACATTTTCCCATTTTCTCCCATGCAAAACTCCATAAAAATCTAAAATTTAAGGGTCCATCATGTAGAGGATTTCAACAGCTTTCCAATGACACCAAAATCACAAAAAACTGAGCTCTGGTTCGAAAGATATGGCCCTCTGAAGATTTAGGGAAAAATAGTGAAATTAGGGCAAAATTGGGGTCAGTGGGGTCAAAATTTGAAATTTTTTTCCATTTTTTGAAAAATTTCCCAAAAAATCTCCATGGCCCCTCAGGTCCACATGACACGTGGTACCTTCTTGATGATCCACGTAAGCCAAAACAATCA
Source organism: Taxus chinensis (assembly GCA_019776745.2). Classification (NCBI taxonomy): domain Eukaryota; kingdom Viridiplantae; phylum Streptophyta; class Pinopsida; order Cupressales; family Taxaceae; genus Taxus; species Taxus chinensis. Next base: position 327,359 of record JAHRHJ020001098.1, on the reverse strand, counting down.
TTTTTTCCCCTCTTTTTTAAATTGGGAAAATTTTCCCAAAAAGTCTTCACATCCCACCTCCTCCGATGACACGTGGCATAGGATTTCTTCCGTTGATGGGATGCATGGGCTCAAACTTCACCTTTGCCTTTTTGACCAAAAAAGCAAAAAAACCAAAATCCTTCCTGACCCCCGAACTCCCACTGCTGACGTGAATGGACACATGTGGCACCTTTTATGATGATGGTGAACCTTGGCCAAAATCCTTCCATTCTCCTTTGTGGGCTTGCATGGGCCAATTTTTGACTTTGACCCTTTTTAGCCAAAGAGGCTAAGTGGCAAAATTTCTCCCTGCCCTGCGAGTCCGCTTCCTTCCTTCATCGACCTGTGGGCCAAAAAAAAAACTTGAAGTTTGAGCCTTTTAACCCCAAAAGGGCTAAGTGTCCAATTTTCTCCTTTGCAGGCTCACGGGAACGCAAATGAATTTTGTGCTTTTAGAAATTTTCTTTTCCTTCCACTCTGCCAAGCCTCCTTGGCAAAAACTCTCCCAACCTCTGGGCCTACCTAGGTAAAATTTCCCCTCCAAACTCCACCGCCATAACTCAAAAAATACAATGAGTTAGGAGGACTTCTTTACCTTTCTGGAAAGGGGAAGAAAAATCCTATCTGATGAAGCCATTTCAAGAATATTTTGAGTGCTTGAAATGTGTGAAAATTGAAGTTGAAGCACAAGGAAGGAAAGAATGAAGGCAAGTTAGCCAAAATAAGCAGGGGCTCATTTTGGATAACAATTTTGGTGACTCAGAGGGGTCATCTACCTGCTAGATGAATGATTAGTGGCCTTTTGAAGCATCCATTGGGCATGGAGTCAAGCTTGAAACCTAATTCCAATCTGAACTATGAAAATATGACCCTTTTAAGCCTCTTGGAAATTACTGAAACTTGGAGTTGATCTTCACTAAAAGCCACTGAATGCACTATGCAAGAGCAACCAAAACAACACCAAACAACTATGTACAAAATTGGAAATCATACATACCCCAAGTGGGATATGCAGAGTGTGCACAAGCACTTATTCTGTTGAAAGCAAACCTACCTACTCTACTCTAACTAGAAGCAAAGGTAAGCTAAACAAACCCCACAACTGGTTGGGAGAAGTAACTTCCTTTCCTCAAAAATGGCAGCCATGCAAATGATTTGGAGCTGATCATGGCTATTAGTATGAGTGGAAAACTGAAGAAGAATTGGTCCTCCACCCAAATCAGCAAGGTGTCAACTGAAAACAAATTAGATACCTCTTTTAGTTGCTCTGCATTTGGATTGAAGAGGTATTGACAGCTGATCCTTGGTACTTTGTAGCTCATCCTCATGCTCATAGAAGTAAGCATGACTGGTTGTGGCTTCTCCTTTGGCTCCAATGAAGCCAAATACCTGATTGGGCAAGGTATGATCCTTTGATATGCCCATTTCTCTGAAATTTTCAACTCCAAAAATGGAGTCTTCTTGTAGACCTTCTTGGGTGGATGGTGTGGAAGAAATGATGACAGTTCTCTTCTGCTCTTTCTCTTCTTCCTCCAATGAAGAACATGGAAGATTTAAATCTTCCAAACTTGATTCCAAAGAGCTGCTATAAAATGTAGGCTGCTGCAAATGAATGCTCTCCTTCATGGCAGCAGGTTCTTGTGTTTGGAAGATGGATGATGAAGGAGAAAACAATGTGATTTCAACCGGTTCCTCTCCATCAAAACAGTCCTCCAAATTAGACAGATAAAATACCTCATTACTGTCCTCCTGCAAATGTTCAACCTCTTCTATGGTGTTCTCTTGATCTACAACTTGATCACCATGGTTATCTTCATTCTCAAACATGAAGTTTGAAAGATCAAACTCTTCTTCAACATTGGAGCTTGAAGAGAATGAAGTAGAAGGAAGAACTGAAGGTTCTTCTATAGCCTGTTTTGAGTTCAAAGCTCTTGGGAATGCATTTTTCTCCTCCACAGCTGGAATGTGCTCCTCTTCTTTTGGATTTGGAGCAACTTCTCCTTCCTCTGCTACTTGAAGACCATATTTCTCTTGATTGAACTCTTCCTCTAGCATGAATTTTGTCAAATCAAACTCTTCAATCTGTTTCTCTAGAGGACAAGTTGGGACTGCAAGATCTCTTTTAGAGATTTCCTCTTCCATGGCTGATTGTGCAACTTCTATTGGATCAGCATCTTCTTCCAGCAGAGTGCCAACATGGACACTACACTCTAAGAAACTTGATGACTGATCTTCTTGCTTCTCTGCTGCTATAAAATCAGCCTTGGCCACCACTTGTTCTTCAACCTTTACCTCCTCTGTAGGCTTAACCAGAAGGGGATATTTGTAATCCCAAATTTGGCAGCCCAAATCTTCAGATTTCTATCATTTCTTTTCTGTTGGGCTCCTCTTCTTGTTGTCCTTGACTGGTTTTCTGATTTTTATCTTCCCAACATGGATTTGGGAAAGCAAGAGGAGTGGTGGGTTGGGACTCAACCAGATTTTGCAATTGTTTGTGGTGGGGAGGGAGGTGGAACTTCTTGTTTGTTTGGAGGGGATGACTGTTTGGAAGGGAAAAGGACAGAAGAATTGAGATGAGGTGGAAGACTAGGGAATGGAGAAATGAAATCAACACTTGGGGCAGCATGGGCAATGGAAGCTTGGAAATTGGCCCAAAATGAGATGGTGTTGCTTGAGGAATGGAAAGAGAAATACCAGATGATGGTGTAGAACTTACCCATTGACAAGGTTTCTCAACACCAAATTCATAGGCCTCTATCTCTATTGTCCATTGTGCAAGTTGGGGCAGCATCTCCACCATGAAGTCTAGCTTCTCCTGAGGGCTGAAGTGTCTTGGAAAAGGGCCAACCCATGGACAAGGTGCCCTGCAACCAATTCTGAAAGCCTCCATTTGAGCTGTAACTCTTGATTGCACCATGCCAATCTCCATTTTTTGGATCTTCTCCAACAGACCAGCATCTTCCATTTGATTGTCTTCATTGCACGCATACCCTTGCTCTTGATATGCTTCATAGTCAAACTCATTTTGGCATTTCTCATATGGGTAAGCATGATGATTTTGAATTTGTTCAAAATGCTGATTTGGAGGAGTTGTAAAACATGTTGGAGGTGAATTGCATTGTTGTTGTTGTAAATGTGAATTCCATGATGGAAATGAAGTCATGATTGCACAACTTCATGGAATGGAAAATAATGAAAGAGATGGAAGAAAAATGAAAATGAATGGAAATGGATGGAAAAATAGGTCTGTAACTTTAGAGAATGGGTTATTGATCAGATGGAGTCACCAGATGTGTTTGCAAGTGCCTCTAAAGGCTTGAAATTTTCATAGGAACACATCAACCTGCAAAAAATGAAGTGGAAGACCTCTAAGGTCCCACCGGGCGTGCCAAAACTATTAGTGCAAAATCACAACACCCCCAAATGAGTTATGGATCTACTTTTCTAAGGCAAATTCATTTGGTGTGATTGCACAACATTGAGCTTTCCCAAAGTGTGGGACCTTTGCAAATGGGGAAAGCTCTCCAGAGAAGGTTGGTTCCTCTTCCTAAACTACCTGCCACAAGCTATTCCAGTGCAGGAAAGCTAATCTAATCCTAATCTAACTTCCAAGGAGACAAGGAGAGGAAGAAAACAAGGAAAAAATAGATCCTACACTAAAATGGTGATACACCAGAGAAGGAAAATGTTGATTATCTATCAAAACTACCATGGAACAAGAAGAGGTGAGCAATGGAAAGGATGGACAAGTGCATCATAGACCAAAGATGGATTTCACACAGAAAATGTTCCAAAACTCCATGAACATAGCTCCAAAACCTGTAATGAACATCCAAACATGCACAAATACCTGCAATGAAGAGAGGTAAGAAGAAAACAACCAAAAAATGAGCAAGGATGGACAAATGCATCACAAAACACATTTTTTATTGCTCCAGAAGTTTGTACAGAACATCATTTCATGGGTAAGAGGAAAAAATTCCATTACAAAGAAGGGGAGGAGGTTCAAACTCCATTTTTGACCCTGGGGAAGAAAAGAAGGGAGAGGCAGAGAAGAAGGATGAACAACTTTTTACAAAATGAGCCAAAACTGGCTTTTATCACTCGAACAGAATGAAGGAAATGAGAAAATGTGGGAAAATCAATTTTAAAACTCCAACCACCAATAAGATCAACTTAATTGGCCTACAAAATGGGTTTCCATGAAAAAATCCATACTTTGAATACATTTCTTCTTCATAGAGCAAGAAAGAGGCCCATACTTCATTAATTTTGGTGGTTGGGGTCATTTTCTACAATTTTTTCATGTGCCAGAGACATTTTCTTCAATTTTCTCCCATGCAAAACTCCATCAAAATTCAAAATTTAAGGGTCCATCATGTAGAGATTTCAACATCTTTCCATTGACACTTCATGTGAGAAAGTGTTGAAGACTGTACACTAAGAGTACTGTACACTTTCCATAGTTGTCTCACTAGGGTTCAGGGCCAGGGGGCAAGCCCCCTGAAAAAAAAAAAAAAAATTTTTGTGGCCTTAAAACGTGCCCGATATATCGGGAAACATGATTTTCTCATATGGGCAGGTTTTTTGACCCATAGGTTTATGGGACGGTTTTGGCCCATGGTTTTGATACCCACGGTTTTGTAAAACTACTTAAGCAGTTGTCTATTTATATGGTTTTGTGCATATGGTAGATATAATGTAACATTGCAGATGTGTTTTGAATTCGGGTGTGAATTCTGTAGAGTTTGTTGAGCATAGCTCCAAACAGATCTGGGTATTGTATTGAGAGAGTGGTGGCTTGTAATAAAATCTGAGCAAGTGATTCTTGGTGGACGTAGCCCAAATTGGGTGAACCACGTTAAATACTGTCTCTTTGTGTTGTGTTATTTTATTCTGCACTTTTATTTGAGATCTGTAATATTTTCTGCATATTAGTTTCTACTGTTGCGATTCTGTGAGGGATTATTCCACATATTTTATCCCTTATTTCCTAACAATTGGTATCAGAGCCTGGTTTGGTTTGTTGAAGTGTTGAATCATAGGGAAAGTTTTATCTTGAGTGGGAGCTATGGTAGATGATGGAAGATCTAGGGTTGATAAATTCAACGGGAAGAATTTCAGTCTTTGGAAGATGCAGATGGAAGATTACCTTTATCAGAAGGATCTTTATATTCCACTGTCTGAGAAGGTGAACAAACCCTCGAGCATGACAGATGTGGAATGGGATTTGCTGGATAGGAAGGCACTTGGGACAATCTGGTTGTGTCTTGCATCTTCGGTATTATTTAATGTTTCAAAGGAAAAGACTACAAAAGAACTGATGGATGCATTAGGGAAGTTGTATGAAAAACCCTCTGCCTCTAATAAGATATTTTTAATGAAAAATTTGTTTAATATGAAGATGTCTGAGAATGGTTCAGTAGTAGATCATTTAAATGATTTTAATACAGTTGTAAATATGCTAGCTTTGGTTACAATAGAATTTGATGAAGAAGTTAGGGCTTTATTAGTTTTGTGCTCTTTACCTGAGAGTTGGAATAGCCTGGTAATGGTGGTAAGCAACTCGGTTCCAGCTAACTCAAAGTTGAAGTTTGAGGATGTTGTAGGGGTGATTCTAAGTGAGGAAATGTGAAGAAAAATATCTGGGGAATCTTCTACTTCAGGGAATGCTTTGACAGTGGAAACTAGAGGGAGACAGAAGAATAGAGGAAGCTGTGGAAAATCAAAGGATCGGGAAGGTCAAAATCCAAAAGCAAGATAGTATGTTGGCATTGTGGAAAGTCTGGGCATGCAAAGAAGGACTGTTGGGAGCTTTGGGACAAGAAGAAACAACATAGGAAGAAAACAAGGAGGAAATGTGGCAATGGGTAATGTATGTCAGGATGCTTTGATTCTTTCTTTGCACAATATTACTGAATCTTGGGTTTTAGATTCGGGGGCTTCTTTCCATGCTACTCCACATAGGCATTATTTTGTTGATTATGTTCAAGGAGATTTTGGGCATGTTTTTCTTGGTGATGATGAGCCTTGCAACATAGTTGGAAAAGGTCTTGTTCAGGTTAAGATGCAGAATGGGAATACTTGGCTATTGAAGGATGTCAGACATGTGCCTACATTAAGATGAAATTTGATATCGGCAGGGTAGTTGGGAAGTGATGGTTGTACTGTGATATTTACAGCAGACTCTTGGAAGGTTACCAAGGGTGCTCTTGTGGTGGCAAGAGGTAAGAAGGTTGGAACCTTGTATTTAACCACTTATAGCACTAATGTTTGTAATCTTGTGGCTTCAGAAGTAGATACAACATTGTGGCACTATAGGCTCGGTCATATGAGCCATAAGGGCATGGAGATCATAAAGAAGGATTTTCCTGGATATACAGAAATAGGTTTGGAGTTCTGTGAGGACTGCATATATGGGAAACAAAAGCGAGTAAGGTTTCTCAAGGTTGGACCTACAAAGAAAGAGAGTAAGTTAGAGCTGGTGCATTCTGATGTGTGGGGGCCGGCTCAGGTATCATCTCTTGGGGGTTCAAGTTATTATGTTACTTTTATTGATGATGCAACAAGGAAAGTTTGGGTTTATTGTATTAGAAACAAATCTGATGTATTTGACACTTTTGTTAAATGGAAAGCCTTGGTAGAGAATGAAACAGGTCTTAAGCTAAAATGTCTCAGGTCAGATAATGGAGGGGAGTATTGCAGCAATGAATTTGATGATTATTGTTCTAAGAATGGAATCCATAGGAAATAGATGGTTCTAGCAACTCCATAGTGGAATGGGGTGTCAGAAAGGATGAACAGAACAATAATGGAACGTGCAAGGAGCATGAGGTTACATGCAGGACTACCTCTTTCTTTTTGGATAGAAGCGGTGAGCACAACTGTGTATTTGATAAACAGAGGACCCTCAAGTGCCTTGGATGGAGGCATACCTGAGGAGGCTTGGTATGGTAAGAAAGTTGATTATTCATTTCTTAGAGTCTTTGGATGTGAGGTGTTTGTCCATATAGACAAGGATGATAGGACCAAGCTAGAGGCTAAATCAGAAAAATGTACTTTCATTGGTTATGGTGGTGATGAATTTGGATATAAATGTTGGAGTATTAAGGACAAGAAAATCATTCGATCTAGGGATGTGGTCTTTAATGAGAAAGTCATGTATAAGCAGCAGTTGCAGGAAAACAGGGAAGAATCCAAGAAAGAATATGCAGTGGTAGAGGATCTTCTGGATGGGAAAGTGACACATGAATCAGTTCAGGAACCTCCTCAACAGGAACCCCAAACTCCTATATTGAGGAGGTCTTCTAGGGTAAGAAGAGAACCTGAACATTTTTCTCCTTCTCTTTATTATTTATTACTCACTGATAGTGGAGAGCCAGAGAGCTTTGATGAAGCAATGCAGGTAGATGCCAGGAAGAAGTGGGAGCAAGCCATGGATGAGGAGCATCAGGCTCTTATGGAGAACCAGACATGGGATTTGGTGAAGATACCATAAGGAAAAAGAGCATTACAAAACAAGTGGGATTTCAGAGTCAAAGAGGAAGAGGGAGGAAAGAAAAGATACAAGGCCCGTTGGTGGTCAAGGGGTTTGCACAGAAAAAAGGTATAGATTTTGATGAGATTTTTTCTCCTGTAGTAAAAATGACTTCTATTAGAACTGTTCTTGGAATAGTTGCAGCAGAAGACTTGCACTTAGAGTAGCTTGATGTAAAGACTACATTTCTCCATGGTGATTTTGAGGAGGAACTATATATGCAGCAACCAGAGGGCTATGAGGTCAAAGGTAAAGAGGAGATGGTGTGCAAACTGAAGAAGAGCTTGTATGGCTTGAAACAAGCTCCACGTCAATGGTATAAGAAATTTGATAGCTTCATGATGGAGCAAGGTTATATTAGATGTCATTCTGACCATTGCATGTATACAAAGAAATTTGAGGATGGAAGTTATATTATCCTTTGTCTGTATGTGGATGACATGTTGGTTGCAGGTAAAAACATGCAGGAAATAAAAGTACTCAAGAAGCAGCTAAGTGAATCCTTTGCTATGAAGGATTTGGGGGTAGCCAAACAAATCCTTGGTATGAGGATATCTCAGGATAGGAAGGAACGAAGCTGACTTTATCTCAGGAAGAGTACATTAAGAAGGTCTTGGAGAGGTTTAATATGCAGGATGCTAAACCGGTTGGGACTCCTTTGGTAGGCCATTTCAAGTTATCAAAGGAGCAGTGTCCCAAGACAGAGCAGGAGAGAAACCAGATGTCCAAGGTACCTTATTCATCAATGGTTGGCAGTTTGATGTATGCCATGGTGTGCACCAGGCCTGATATTGCCCATGCAGTGGGAGCGGTGAGTAGATTTATGAGTGATCCAGGTAGAGATCACTGGCAGGTAGTAAAGTGGATCCTTCGGTATTTGAGAGGGACCATGGGGATAGTTTTGTGCTACAGTGGATCAGACACCACTTTGTGTGGTTATGTAGATTCAGATATGGCTAGAGATGTAGACAGCAGGAGGAGCACAACAGGTTATGTTTACACTATAGGTGGGACAACAGTAAGCTGGATTTCACGACTACAGAAGTTGGTGGCTTTGTCAACCACAGAGGCTGAGTATGTTGCTGCCACAGAGGCAAGCAAAGAAATGATTTGGTTACAACAATTTCTTGAGGAGTTGGGGCATAAGCAGGAGGAAGGAAAGCTGCATAGTGATAGTCAGAGTGCTATACACCTAGCTAAGAACTCTGCTTTCCACTCTAGGATGAAGCATATACAGTTAAGGTACCATTTCATCAGGACAACTTTGGAGGAAGAGAAGTTGAAGCTGGAGAAGATTCATACCAGTCAGAATCCTGCAGACATGATGACCAAGGTGGTCACAAGGGAAAAACTGAAGCTGTGTTCAACTTTGGTTGGTCTTCACAGAAACTAGTGAAGGGTTGAGAAGCTTGCTCAGAGGAAAACTAGTCTCCAAGTGGGAGATTGTTAGGTTGTGGAGCCTATTTTCATGTGAGAAAGTGTTGAAGACTATACACTAAGAGTACTGTACACTTTCCATAGTTGTCTCACTGGGGTTCGGGGGCGCAGCCCCCCCCCGGGGTGAAAAAATTTTGGCCTTAAAACGTGCCCGATATATCGGGAAACATGATTTTCTCATATGGGCAGGATTTTTGACCCATAGGTTTATGGGACGGTTTTGGCCCATGGTTTTGATACCCACGGTTTTGTAAAACTTCTTAAGCAGTTGTCTATTTATATGGTTTTGTGCATATGGTAGGTATAATGTAACATTGCAGATGTGTTTGAATTCAGGTGTGAATTCTGTAGAGTTTGTTGAGCATAGCTCCAAACAGATCTGGGTATTGTATTGAGAGAGTGGTGGCTTGTAATAAAATATGAGCAAGTGATTCTTGGTGGATGTAGCCCAAATTGGGTGAACCACGTTAAATACTTGTCTCTTTGTGTTGTGTTATTTTATTCTGCACTTTTATTTGAGATCTGTAATATTTTCTGCATATTAGTTTCTACTGTTGCGATTCTGTGAGGGATTATTCCACATATTTTATCCCTTAGAGGTGCCAACCCACTTAAAGGTTATGAATGCATTAGATCAGGGAAGCAATTGGTGACAAGAAGTTTGATAGATATGAACCTTTTTGTTTTCCCCATGTTCCCAAGATTTGGCCGAAATTCTTCTCATGAGATGCCCTGGATGCTTGATTGCGTATTCCCCACATAACAAACAGGTTTGGATTGAGAAGGGGAAGCAACTTGCTTTGCAATCTCTTTCCAAATTCAAGAAAGATTTTATTTCAAAATTCATTGAAAAGGACTCCAGACAGTCTTGGTTGTATGCCCATTGAATCTGTTGGACTCACAATGTCGAGCTTGCTTTGAATTGTTTAGTTGAGGAAGTGGTTTGGGAACTCAAATTTGGATCAGAAGTTACAAAGAGCTCATATTCTGTTGTGAAAATGGTACAATGTTATATTTCAATGTAAAGTAGCAACTAGGTATCCCACTCTGTCATTGACAAGAGTTATGTTGGAGGTCTGTTAAAACCTTGAAGATTCTAATGAAAATGATTTATTTAGTTAATTGTTTCTCATTAGTTTAGAATCCATGTATATCAAATATTCAAGAAGTTCAGGATGCTAGCTTCTGGAATCATGTGGAAGATTCATCAGGGACTATTTCTGAATGAAGGCTTGTTGCAATTCAAAACAGGAAGCCTTGCATTTGCGACAGATGTTAAGATTTTTTACATGTTTGAAAGTAATCGTTACTAAAACATCTTAGAAAATGGAAGTAGATATCTACAGTTTGCGATATCATTCTGAAAAGAATAACTCTGTCACTATGGTTTACGTTATAATTTTTCAACTCTCAAATGAGACTTGGTTGTTGTAGACTCATTTCTTTTTTATGTTGAATAAGTCTACCAAAATTAACGACTTGTGTATAAGTTATTGAATGGGATTATCTATCACCAGTTTGAAGCCAGTAATTAAAAAGGGTGCCCAATCAGGCAGATGCCCCGCAATGATCACATTGCATGGAACCAGTAAACTTCAGATGACCTTTCCACAACTTAAAATTTTCTCCTACATAAATCAAGGGAAGTCATCCAACTAGAGGCTAATCACATAACATATGTCTTTCAATTTAGAATTTAAAAGAAAAATCTCACATAACTATTTAGTTACCAATCAAAGGATCCTTCTGATTGGAGACATTAGTGTAAGATCTCATTCTTGTGTTCTAACTTTTTATCTCGAGGCCTACAACAGTCACCAACTGATTCCCTCAATAAATCCTTTAATGAAATTCCCTTCTCCTTCCTCAATAATTTCATTGAGGCATAAATAAATTGTAATCTTTATTATTCAAATTGTATTTAACTTGTAATAGCTCTCCACCCATTTAATAGTGATTAATTAATTTAGAGGTTTCTTAAAATTAATTGGGCCTAAATAAATATATTCTTAAGGATAATCAAAGACATCTATGCATGTGTCACAATTGTTGTAATCTTATGCCGAAGGCATTTTTCACAAGAAGAATCTGTGGAACATTTCTTCTGACATGCCGTACCTTGAACACCAATCTAGACTATCCAATCATTTTCAGTATCATCACCTTAAATTAATCTTCAGTCATCCACGTTAGTCATATCTCATGAGACAAATACGTCCCACACAGTTGGATTTGGGTTGGTTTCATCTTTTACTACGTTGGCATTCAATTTGGAATACACGTCGCGAGGGCTTTAGAAAACTAGCCAAATAATCACACACAAAGATAAAGTGAATGGCTTTAATGGAGCATCCTGTACATGACAATTCAGGACCCTCAGAATTTTTTTTAAAGATTTTTTAGTAGGGTTTTTCTTCAAGCAATCGGATTCGAACCTGATAGCAGGAGCTCTTCTGTAATTAGGTTCAGATGAAAATGATAATACTAATTATTACTACAAGAAAATAAAATATTGTCTGCCCTCTCCCTTTGTCAAAATTACAACCTTCCACGAAAGTAAATGGTGAAATTCAAATCGGTTTTAACCCCCCGAGAAGATGAATTGTTTGAGGCTGCGGAATATTCCGGTGTTGGGTTTTCCTGACTTGTATCAGTCGGAAATTTTTTGTATGGCAAATTAAGTGTCAGGTTTTGCTGGTGTGAGCTTTTACCTTAGGTGATATAGATTTTGGGTTAGGGTAAAATATTGTTAACCATTTCAATTCCACAAAGAGGACAAAATAAAAATTCGAAAAACTTCGAAAAGGTTTAGGGTTAGAAATTAACCAATGTGTTTTTCATGCAACATTTTGTAGCCTCCTTTACCAGTTGTAGGTTCATGTAATTATACAAACAACCATCAATAAGTGAGGCCCTTTAGTGCATGGATATTCCAGTGCAGAGATTGTATTTTTAAATCAAGTTTGTTATTTATTTGTTTCTTGCCAACAACACTTTCTATTAAAAACATTGCAAACTATAATATCAACAAAATTATTAAATATATTCTATAAAAGGTTATAAACCAAATATTATATATATATATGCGGGATATATATAATAATGTTGCACCACCTCATCATTATATTAATATATAAAAAATAAATATTTTTGAAAAATAAATAATATAACTAATAAATCAATATATATAGTATACAATATATAATATACATTGGTATAATATATTTAATATTTAGTATGTGAAGAGAAACTTGTTTAAGTGCAAAAGATTTAGGAGATTTGAAAATTTGAAAAAAAAATTGATGGGTGTAGAATTTAAAGAATTGTTTCTCATTCAAAATTTGGCTGATGCAAATATCCCTTATGGGATACTCACTTAAAATATGCACAAAATATATAAAATTGCAGCCAAATAAAATATCTGATTTTTGCAGATTTTTAAAGTTAGGGCAGTGAACTAGAAAATAATGGATCTCCCAAAATACCACTCAAATCTCTTGAAAATTTTAAAGAGAGCTTGCTAATATTATAAAGATATATTATAAAACTGTTTTTGGAATTTTTCAGAATAAAAAATGCTGCCAGAAAATTACAGCGTGCCCTAGACAGCTGAAAAAGCTTCTAAAATTAATAACTTCCTAATATACAAGTGCAAAAATTATGAAATCTTTGGAAATAACATCTACAAATATAGGAGATGATATCCCAACCTTCAAATCTGAATTTGAGGAAGTGGAAACCCCTCAAATAAAGGTTGACATATTCCAAACAAGTCGCCTACCTTGGAATGGGGTTGGAAACCCTTGATGAATGCTTTCAAACTGATGCTAAACCCTGCCAAAATGGCTGCCGTAAATCTGATCTGAAAAACCCTCTAAATCTCTCCTCCAAATGTACTCCAAAATCCTCCAAAACCCTTCCTCTGAAACCCTCTGGAAATATCTCTAAAGGACAGCCTGAAAAGCAGCTCCAAAATGACAAACTAGGGTAGATCTCTCACTACTGAAGATTTCCCTGCTAGCTAGGGATGGATATCTCACCACCGAAGCTAATGTTCCTATGGTATTTCACTCCACAAGCTGTATATTTTCAAACAACAGTTGCACATGAAAGGAAATATAAGTGTATGCATGAAGAATGACCATCTTTTCACCTCTCCACTCCTTATATAACTTTTCCAATGCCAAGGAAACCCTAAAAATCCCAAGTCACATTTTCCCCAAGGGAAGATCAAATCAATAAAAGTAACTTAAGTTACTTTTTCCTTTTTAAGTCGCCATGGTCCAAAAGTGACCCCCAACGCAAAATTAGAACACTAGGAGTTAAGTGGCCCCTTCCAACGATAAAACATAACATTTAGTGCCTTCGAAAGCACCTTATACTCCTGTCAATGAAAAATTATAACAACTGGACTAGATATTCATACCCAATAGCTCACAGCGTCCATAGCCCCTTGGGTATGACCAAGGCCTAGACTCGAGTTGGTCCCTAGGCCTATGGCATAGGAAAGGGGGAGGCCATCTTGTGATGACTTAATATAATATACACAAAGACAATGCTATTACGGTAATGACTACTAATAGAGATTATCTTGGTATTGTGAGCACGGAAAAAACTTGGTAAAATAGAAAGATAAGCAAAAGAGTAAACCTACTCCTCCATGTCTTCCTTGCAACCCTCACATAAGATTGTAAGAATCTTTTGAGCTTGTGAAACCTTATATATTATTGGTTGTGGATGTTCTTGATATGACTCTCCAAAGTGGATTTGTAAATGCTACAAGCTTCGATGTACAAATATGTGGATGTGAAATTGGAAGAAGTTGGCTACAATTTGCTCAAAGCTTCTAGGGATGAGTTTGTAAAGGAAATGACTTACTTCTATAGCTAAGGGTAAGGCCATGAAAAGTGGATGATGAGTTTGACTAAGCTACAGGTTAGTTATTGTAATTACCTGGGTTAGCAAGAAGAATTGTGACAATCTGTAGAGTTAGCAGATTTATAGGGGTAATAGACATTTGGAATAGCAAAAGTTACATATGGAAAGGTGATTACATGTACAACTCTAATTTCCCTCCCTTTTTAGGATTCTAGAAGTGGAGTCCAAGTGGAGTTGACTGGAATGAGGAAGTGGAGTTCAAATGGAGTCTAAGTGGCAGTTGACTAGGAAAATAGGTGTATTTTCCTAATTAAGTAACTAATTTAATTAGCTACAATGTGCAAGATAATTAATTAACCATTTATTTAATAAATGATAATTAACTTAGCTAAGATGGTGTTAGAGACTAATTTAATTAATCCTAACAAGGTGTAATGTGCATGATTAATTAATTTAATTAATCAATCATAAGAGGGTATGAACTAGGATGTGAACTGGGATAGCACTGGGAACAAGAGGTGATTTTGGGGCGTCTATATTTGCCCCTCTTTAAAGTGTTATTATGAAGTAATAGCATTTTAAAGATAGTAGATGCATATGTAGATTAGTGAGTGAAATATGTGAATCATTTGGATGCCCCAATGAGATAGGATGGTAAGGGAATGCCCCCTCAAGTGGGTGGATGATGCAACAAGGCAGTGGATGGCCACTTGATATGAAGAAGACAAGGAAGTTGAACAAGGATGGAAGGAATTGTGCTCATAGCATGATCATCATTTGGAGAGTGTGAATATAAGAGAAACCTTTATTTTTTTGTTGCACAATAGAGTTGTCACCATGATTATGAAAGAATCAAGATGGTAAACCCAAATGCACATAAACAAACACACATAGTACAAGAAAATAAAAGATAAAAAGGAAAAAACCAATATACAGAGTAGGTGCAGAAATCATGGTTATAAATGAACCAAGATGTTATCACACTACTTGTAATTGGTCCAAAAAGTAAACATCAACAATGCAACACAAATTCAAAAAAGAAGACAATCAACTATGCCCCTAATGCATGCCACAATGATGATTAAGCATATGCAAATGCCCCCAAGCACTAAACTTATGAAATGTGTGAGAATAGGATCAGACTGGAAGAGTGGAGTGATTCTTAGATACTCCCTCAAAGACACTCTTGTTGGATCTGTTTTGAAAAAGATCTAAGAGAAATTACCCCAGGAAAATTTATATCACGAAGGAAAAATAATTGTGTGACTTGCCCCAAAAAAAGTTAATAATCATGTAAAGGGAAGAATGTAGAGTGATAGTCGTAAGATTGGAATGATCACTAGGGTAGTAGATAAAAGTATGACTTTATCAAGATTGTGTTGAAATGTTGAAATATCCACTTCATGGGTTTTCCAATTGTAGGATTTTTGTGATAAGTGAATGTTTATTCAAAAGGTTTTAACATGATTTTTTTGAATTTTTTTTTAAATTTTTGACTATATGATTTTTTTTGTTGTTTTACAAAGTTTTAGTAAATTTCGATACAAAGAAGAGGATTTGTATGTTTGCAATTAGTACAAATAAAAATAAATGTAAACAAACTTGAATTGATGCAAAAAGGAAAACACACTTGTGACTTTTTAATAAACCTAGTTTAAGAAGACACAACACGTGAAGACTAGGTGAAAGACAAAAAAACAAACATGCAAAAAACCCCAATATGAACAAGAATGAATGACAACAAATTTATATGTGAACTAAGATTGCAAGATTTTTCCTACAACTGATCTATAATAAAAAAGCACAAAGAAAGTAACAAACTAACAGAAGCAAAAACATCATCATCATGTTGACAAACTGCAACAATACAACACAATTTGCAATAACAACATCTAATGACACTTCGAATGTATTCCTCATTGAAGAATTAGACAAATATGGAATCCCTCGAGTGATAGCTTAAAACACAAGAGGATTGGATCTGAGCTGAAGATTAGAGTCATGCTTAGATACTCCAAAAGATACTCTTGTTGGATCCATTGAAGTTTGATCTGTATTGGATTAAAATGTGAAATCCAAGTGTGCCCCAAGAAAATTTATATTGTGAAAGGGTAAATGATTGCCTCAAGCATAGATATACACCATGGGAAAGAAAAATTATTAGAAAAAGATGATCTGGAACGATCATGAGGAGCATTGTCAAATGGCAAAATTACTTGAACCGTATTATTCAATTACTGAAATTTGGTCAAACATTGTTTTGAATGTTTTGATTTTTGACATTTTTACATTGTTTTTGGATTTGGAACATATTTGGATGTTTTTTAGTTTTGAAACATATTATAATTTTTTTATATTTTTAAAACATATTTGAATGTTTTGGAATTTTGTGAAACATATTTGAATGTTTTTTTAATTTTTGTTGAAAACATATTTTAATGTTTTTATTCATTTTTGACTCGGTATAAGGGTGCATAGTCTGAACTAATGTTCAAACAATTGTAAGCATTTCATTCCATTGGCAGAATGTAGATGATGTAATGATATGATGTATCACTCCACTCGTGACTCCACACAACTAGGAAGATGTGAGGGCTCATCACCGAGAGCCAAGAAGGATGTGAAAACTAGGTGAATAGTGATATGAAAATGAAGATGATGGATACTAAGGCACAAGGTGTAACAATGATCCATGTGAGAAAAATGTAACACATCTCTAGTCAAGATTATCTGATTGATTCCAAGATGATTTCACTTTATAGGTTTTGACTAGACTTAGATCCATAGATGGCCTATTGATTGTCAAGATCCGGTTGAAGGAATTGTTGTATTTCTTAACATGAGAGCTAAATTACTTCTTGGGATGTATATTATTAAGAACATTGATTCATATTTGATAAAGGTTTTATTGATTAATTTTTTTTATGAAAGACCCCCTACATCTTTCCCCATGCCACTAGTAAGAGACAAGGGATCAACACCGAAGACAAAATGTAGGTGAGTAAGGATATCTTCCTCTGTTCCCAGTCTCATATTACTAGTAAGAAGTATGGGCTCATCACCAAAGACTATGAAGGATGAAAGGTGTAATGATTTATTCATATTTTTTGTATTTTATGATTGATTTTTCCTTGTTTATTGATATTGTGCTTGTTGGGAAGGAACATTCTGCCCCCAAGTCTCAGCCCCATGCGACTAGTAGGACGTAAGGGTTCAACACTGTAGACAGAATGGATGGTCAAAAATGGTTTGGGTAAAGAAGTTAGAGCTTTCTATTAAATATAAGATATTATTTGAAGGAGGAGTTGTCATTAGTAAGCTTAAAAAAAACGTAGGTAAAAAGATCTGAAATGGTAGAAACCATAACAAAGACGAAACACAAAATTACCAATAAGAACAAGATTAACCTATGTCATGATAGGTGAAGAATGCAAAGATATGATAATAGTATGGTTAAAATATCTGCCAATGGATGAAACCATTAAAATTGTCTGAATTACGAGTTAACCATGAAAATAGCCTTCCTTAGTGCGGAGAGAACCTGTGAGAGAAGATGTTTCTGATTATCCATTTTTTATGTTCAAATAGTGATTTCATGAGGTGTTTGATACAGAGTTTTATTCTCTTGTTATGATTTTTAAATTTTTTGAGTTTTTGCAGATGAGATTGTTGAGGCAGAATCACAACACCCCCCGAATGGCCTAGTTTGAGATGGGGCATTCAGTGTGATTGTGCAACATGGAGCTATCCTGAATGCGGGACATTGCGAAATGGGATAGCTCTTTGGAGAAGGCGTGTTTCTGCTCCTAACCTACCTACTCCTAACTACTCCTAATGCAGGTAAAATGACTCACTAACCCTAATCTAATGCTTCTAAGGGGACATGGAAAGAAAGATTGCATGAAATGAAAACCTACACTAAGAGTGGTGATACACCAAAAAAGGAGTGCTGGATAGATTCCCAACCCTACAAAACAATGAAGAAATGAACCCATGAAGGGTGTTCCAGCACCACAAACTAAGTACACTCAGTACATAATTCCCAAAATGAGCACAACACACCCAAATCTATAATGAACAAGGATATACACAACCACCTGTTTACAATGAGAGGAAAGAAAAAACACTAAAATCATGCAAAGGTTAGAACAATTAACACAAAACACAATTTTATTGCTCCTTAAAATTCCACATAGTACATTGTATGTAGGTGGAAGGCATGAAGCCATTACAATTTTTGGAGGAAGGCTTAGAGCCCCAGAACAAGAGTGGTTGCATGGAAGGAGAAAGTGACCAACACCTTTATTGTGCAACCCCTTATAATATTTATAGAAGAATTTTGAAGGGAGGAGAGAGAGAGAAAAGAAATCCCAAAATTGCTTCAAAACCCATAGAAATTCATTATTTAATCAATAATGAGTGCTTGAAGATATTCAAAATCCATATTTCATTAATGGTGTTTCCTTATGCATGATGGAACTTGCTCTGATTGCACCTAGGTCTAGTCCTTAGGTTATGTGGCTTCATCATGACCTCTTTTCTCACCTATCTCATTAATGGCCTTCACTTACTACTCACTTCTTGCCAATTTTGGAGGTCCAAAACCTATGAAATCCTGAAAATGATGGTTCCATGCTATAGAGATTCTCTTCACGATTCCGATGACTAGCTTTTTGTGCAAAACGGAGACCCAGTGCTCAAGTTATGCAATTTCAAGGTTTAAAAAACCTCCAAAAAACTATTTTTTGCAGCTGCATTATACTTCCACTGCGAAGATATTTCTCTCAAATTTCCAATGACTGTATTTTTGTGTGGGTCGGAATTATGATGTTCAAGATATGACTATTTCTGTCTTTGGTTGTATTGAGGTTTTGCAATGCTTTGAATTGGCGAGTTGATCCCAGATGATGGTACATGAATATATTCACGCAAAAAAAATAGATTGATTTCTCAGCATATTTCATACTAGATACATCATAAATATATAGGACATATAACAACTATAATTAAGGAGGTTGGTTTAGCAACTCTTCCCACAAGACTCTTAAACAAGATGATAATAATAATCTTAAGATCACCTATATAATTTTGTTTTCCGTGATAACAATAATAATGTTAGGACTCGCCGAACAGCTTATCGAGCTACTCTATGAGATATGTACTGAGATCTTTGCATTTAGGGTTTCCCATCCCTTTCATCACTAAAACTTCCCTGCTGAGATCCCTTTTATTTTGCATGTTTAGTGAGCTCCATGTTGCACTTCCACCATGATCCCTTTTATTTTGCATGTTTAGTGAGCTCCATGTTGCACTTCCACCATTTTACCAGCTCTGATTGGGTTTTATCCCCTGGCGAGCCTATTGTCTTCATGGTTGGCGAGCTCCCTCCACAACTCCTCACGTTTTGTTGGTTCCACATGTGTGGGTTCCAAATCTCTTTTCCCACATGTGTTGGTTCTTCATTAACTCGATGTGTCCTCAATTCAACCGGTGAGCCAACCCTATGGTGCCACCTATCTCTTTACCCACTGCTTTAACACTTCAACGACTCGTTCACTAATACCACTCGACGGGATTTTCATTTTCTTAAGGATTTACATGCTCCACCAAACCCACTAATCATCCTCCACGTCACATCCTGAAATCTGAGAAACTCACCACACCACCCATCCTTGGGACTTTCAAAGCCCACGACTTCAGGCTTCTTACTCGCACCAACTTGGAAAAGAATATCCCCCCGAACTCCAAAATTCCCGATTCACCATGTTGACCTCTGGTTTCGGATTTCGAACCATGCCAGCTTTGAGTTTCGGGTGTCTGCGAGTTAGGAGATTTTAACTCGCCGCCCCTGTAAAACCCCGAACCCATTCACCTCCTAAGTCTGAAATTTTCAGACATCAGAGTTCTCTTCCCTCAGACTCCATCGCTCGCCGGTTCAGAAATTTGGTGCCCTGAGCCCCGAAAAAATTTGTGTGACTCGACTGACCCACCTAGTTCTTCCCCATCGCCATTCATTCGACTGAGTGCTCCTTGGTTTCTGTCTAAAAGCTATGTGCGTAGCTCAATCCACCATTGAACCCGCAAGCCAACATATGAGTTACTCTCCGAATGATCTCGTGTCGAGCTCCAATTCACTTTGGCCTTCATTCCACCCTTCTCTCTCATTCCAAGTTCCTTCGTGTCAACTCTTCCGAGCACCCAATAGCTCGATTCTACACTGTGTTGCCATGCATGGCCCCGAGCTCCACTATAACAACTCATTGTTTGTTTTTAGTTTATCCTCCGACACATTTTGAAATCAATCTGCTCATTGGTGAGTCCCCGCGAGCCTATTGATCTACCCTTAATGTACGTGATTGCTAGGGTTTGATCATACCATCTCATTTGTGGGTTCATTTCAGTGAGCCATCTTTAATGTCAGGGAGTTTCCGAAATCTCCAAATCTCCTTGTTTACTTGCTACAAGCTATTCTCTCCCTCATCCTCCGACCTAACTCGATCCACAAACTCTTCCAACGGATTTCCACATTGTACCCTCTGATTTGTTCATTTAACTTGCCTCGAGAAATTATTTCCATGCTCCTACCAACTTCCTGGCGAGCTCCTGGTTTGAGTTACTGTTGCTTTACTCAACACCGTGAGCCTACTTTGTCTAATACCAAGCTCATCCTTCAACCCTAGATCACCATATTAACCCGCTCGGCTATTCGAGCACATTTCTCCTAATGTCGAGTTGCCTTCGATCCTAGCTCGACCTCCCATAATTCGTTCGCCAAACTAGACAAGCTCGTTTTCCAACCCACTTAGGCAAGTTTCTTATTTTCTTGCTCTGTGACACTTCTATGACCGGGTTGGCTTGTATGATGACTCGACTCGCTGAGTAGTTCAGTGGGCTACTCAGAGATCCCTTTCTCGAACTACATTGATGAACTCAACGAGCTTGGCCCCTTGAATTTTCTAAGCCCGATACAGAGGGGCCTTTAGTTTGGCATCACCCACCAATGCCCCTTCGCATAGCTGAGCTCAAGGAGCTTGACTTCAACTCATCCAACCCATATTGGTTCCACCAATGAGACTCAACCAATTTGTCGAGCTACTTGGTGAGCTTTCTTTTTAGCTCAGTGCTCCCTAGGGCCCATTTGAGCTCATTTTTACATTAGACTGATAAATTTATTATTTTTTGGAATTTTCTCGCGGTATGGGCTCGTGAAGACCAGACATCATAGATTTTCGGCCCATTGACCAAACCTGCCCCTTTTTACTTTCCTTACTCATTGTGGTGCCCACCAGGGTTTGTTTTCATATTCTTAAGAAAATATGAGTCTATTCAAGATAAGGAAGAAAAAATTTATTCTCGTGATCTCATCACTCCAAAATTATTGAAACTGCTCACGAGATCCCGAAAACCATTTACAATCTCAATTCTATCCCTAGGTCCATGTTGTCCAATTTTCCTAAGGGGTGAAATTGGATATCAATTTGGCAACTCATGGGGGCATCTGCCTGCTAGATGCTTGTAGACTAGTAGCCCATTATGTCCATTGGGCACAGAGTCACAACTAATTGCTTGTAACTAATCTGTACCCTTTTGAATTAAAACCCGAAGACTACCTGCACATCGTTGAAATTGTCTCGAAACCTACTCTGCTTCTTGCATTCTCAATTTTCATAAGAAAATCTTTAAAATAAGTTTTGTGAGAGTGTAAAAATTACCTTGACTTGGGATTTTCACCTTTTCCTTTCTGCAACCTTGATTTGAGAGAAAAAAAATGAACTTCCAACCCTGTCTAAAACCTAATTCCACCAAGTATGAAGCACACAACAACTAATGATGTTTGGCATGCATTGCATGCCATAAATTTCAAATAAGACAATTCTCAAGTTTTTACATCATGGAACTCTATTAAAACTTGATTTTTCTCTTTCTTCTGAAAGTTCCATTCGCAAAATGTTGTTGAGGGATGCAGTTGTTGACTTTCTGATCTTGTGGGGACACTTAGAAGTTCACTTGTGATTGATTTTAAAGGACCTAAAGAGTGAAAAATTATTAAATATTTTCCTTAATCTTGATTTTAGTTGCTCTGCATTTGTTTTATTTTTAAATCTACAACTGTTTCCAGCAAGTATGAACTCCTTCTGCATGTGGGAGGTCTAATGAAACACCACGTACTGTGCTAGAGTAAACACGAACCAAAACTATGTACAAAATAGAAGATCATACATGCCCACGTAGGCATGCAGAGTGTGTTAAAGCACTTGTGATGCTAAAAAGAAATCCTACACCTACCCTAAAATAACCTGGGGCAAAGAAGATTTCAAACAAATCCTGACACTGGTAGTGTAAAGTAACTTCCCTTTCTCAAGACTGGCAACCATGGTGATGATTTGACATTGGACATGGATGTATATATGAGTGAAAATTTGATATGGACCCAATTTTCCACCTGAATGCATAAGACAAATAACTCCTTAGAATGCTCTGCACGAGGCTCCTAAAGGGGTTGTATCTGATGCAGTTGTCCCTTGGCACTTTGAGACTCATCCCCATGCCCTGGATTGAACATGGCTAGTTTTGGAAACTCTAGTTCCAGTTCCAACAAATCTACATACCTAATGGGGTATGGCCTGTACCGCTAAACGTTCTTGCTACTCTTAGGTCCAATCTCAATAAGAAAGTCTTGATGAAGACTTTCCTGGAAAAGGTGATTTTCTGTAACCTGATTATATTATTCTCGCACATCTATAGACGAATGATGTGTAACCTTGGTGGATGATACAGAAATTATGGTTTCCCCTTGTTTTTTTCCCTTATTAGCAACATGGAACTCTTCTATAACATGTAGCTCTTCAGACTTTATTTCAACCTCTAACGGAATTATTGATACACTATTGCAATTGGTTGAATGTGGCTACTCACTTGGGAGCTCCTTCCCCATGCTCCATGTAGATTTTAGAGGATTAAATTCCTCCAATATTAGCTCAAGAGGTTTCTTGTGAGAAACATGTTGCTCTTTTATGTTATCCTCCTCGGAAACAAGCTTCTATTCTTGGAAGATGGATGATGGAGGAGAAAACGTAGTGATTTCCATGGGTTCTTCTCCACCAAAACAATCTTCCAAATCTGATAGATAACCAACTTCTTCATTGCATGTTTATGCCAAAGATTCAATCCTCTCCATGAATCATTCCAAATTTGCAAATTTTTTTAGCATGGTCTTCCTCATCTTCTAACATGAAGCTTGAGATTTCAAGTTTATCCCCATGTTCGGAATTTAGAGAAGATGTAGGAGAAGGGTTGAATACTTCTTGTACAACTTGTTTTGCATTCAATATCTGTGAGGTTTTTTTGTTTTCTTTTATGGCATAAATATGCTCCTCCTTCTCTACTGATTTTGCAGTTGTTGATTGATCGAACAATTCTTAAATTAGAGTTCCTAGACACTACACTTCTAGCATTCTGATTGTTTATCTTCTTCCATTTGCTTTTGCTCTATCACTGCTACAACCATGTAAACTTTCACCACCTGTGACTGGACCACAAACTCCTCCATAAGATTAACCATCAAGGGAATCTTCTCAATTCTGAGCTTAACATCCTCCTCTTTTTGTTGCTCTTCTTGATTGGTTTTCTAGATCTCATCCCCACATGGATTTGGGGAAATGAGAGGAGTGGTGGGTGGGGCCTCAACAAATCTTTGCAATGTTGGTGATGGAGATGGTGGAAAGGGTTTTCCAATTTGCTCCTATAGAGGGGATGTTTTCTTAGAAGGGAAAAGGGCGGAGAAACTGAGATGAGGTGGAAGGGTAGAAGATAGATGAGGGAAATGGGTCTCACAATGGGGGCAGTACATGGGAAATTTGGGAACTGAGGCTCTGGTTTTGTTGGTCCAAATGGATGAGTGGAGGGTGAAAGGTATAGGATGACAATGCAAGGGTCTCCCATTGAAAGGATTGACTAGCCTTGTCCACATAAATCTTCTATCTCCTGGAACTATTCCTCGTGAGCCTTGGAAACATCTTGAACTATGAATTCAAGCTTATATTCCTACAGCTAAAGATGCCTATGGAATAGGGCCTACCCATAGACAAGGGGTCCTAAAACCAATCTTACATGCTTGAATATGAGATTTAGCCCTTGACTGGATCATTCTAAGCTCCAATTCTTGAAATTTTTGCTGAAAATGATCACCCCCAAGTGAATAATATCCTACAATATCTGCAACATACCCCTTCTCTTGAAAATATTGATAGTTTAGTGGGTAACCAAATTGATTAGTCTCTTATTCATCCGGGCATGCATACTTAATTTGGTTTTCATTATAGCATTGATATAGATCTAGAGGTTAATTGAAATGGTAGGGTTACTGCCTTATATGTGAATCCCATGACACAAATGAAGTCATGACTGTAAGACCTCATGAAATAGAAGAAGACAAATGAGATGGAAAGGAGAAAAATGGATGGAAAAGGGTGGAGAAGAGAGAGAAAATCTACTACTCATAGAGAATGGGTTTTGATCAAACGGAGTCACTAGTTGTGCTTGTGCGTGCCTCCGAAGGAAATGATTCCACCAAGAGCACAACGAAACTTGATGAAATGAAATGGATACCTATTTGCACACCTTGAAGAGCTCAAAAATTGGCTGTGGGGTTGAAATTGTACATTTACAATGATCCTACAAAATATGAAATGCCATAGCCCCCGAAATTTGAAGTAGAAAAATCTGAAATTAGAAACCTCCAAAATTTGAAAAACAAGCAACCTTCGAAGTCCGAACTTCAAAAGGTTCGAATTCTGAAACCCGAAAATGTAAGAGTCCTGAAATGGCCAAAATCCCAAAACCCAAAATCCTAAAATTCAATAAACTCTGAAATTTCGAAAATCAAAACTTCAAAAATCTTAGAATAGCCTTTTGAAGTTGGGCCCCTGATCTATCATCTATGAAAGTTTGAGCTGATTTTGCACATGTTAAGCCCTCCAAAATTGGTTTCAGAATTTGACCCTACAACTAAAACCTCCGAAATCCAAAAATTGTAACTTTCGAATTCCGAAATGCAAGGAAAACTATGAAATTGAAGTGTTTGAGCTTTGAATTCAATGCAACTTAGATTCTGTAGTAGAACAACTTGTTAAAAAATGA
Organism: Taxus chinensis; assembly: GCA_019776745.2. Taxonomy (NCBI): domain Eukaryota; kingdom Viridiplantae; phylum Streptophyta; class Pinopsida; order Cupressales; family Taxaceae; genus Taxus; species Taxus chinensis. Next base: position 302,347 of record JAHRHJ020001098.1, on the reverse strand, counting down.
AAATTTTGACTTCTAGGAGTTGTCCCAATGGACCTACCAAAACTGTTAAAGTAGAATCATAGCACCCCTCGAATGACCTGGTTTGAGATGGGGCATTTGGTGTGATTGCACAACATGAAGTTATCATGAGTGTGGGACTTTGTGAAATGGGATAGCTATCCAGAGAAGGCCGGTTCTTGCTTCTAACCTACCTGCCACTAACTACTCTTACTATAGGAAAAACTACTTACTAACCCTATTCTAATGCTTCCAAGGGGACAAGGAGAGAAATATTACATGAAATGAAAACCTACACTAAGAGTAGTGATACAATAGAAAAGGAGTGTTGGAAAAATTCCCAACCGTGAAAAATAATGAAGAAATGAACCTAGGTAGGGTGTTCCAGCACCTCAAACTAAGTCACACTCAATACATCATTCCCGAAATGAGCACAACACACCCAAATTTGTAATGAACAAGGATATACACAACCACATGTTTCTAATAAGAGGCAAGAAAAAACACTAAAATCATGCAAAGGTTATAACAATTAACACAGAACACAATTTTATTGCTCCTTAAAATTCACACCGTACATTGCATGTAGGGGGAAGGCATGAAGCCATTACAGTGTTTGGAGGAAGGCTTAGAGCCCCAAAAGAAAAGGGGTTGCATGGGAGGAGAAAGTGATGAATACCTTTTGTGTGTAACCCCTTACAATATTTATAGAATAATTTTGAAGGGAGGAGAGAGAGAAAACAAATTCCAAAATTGCTTCAAAACCCATAAAAATTCATTGTTTAATCTATAATGAGTGCTTGAAGATCTTCAAAATCCTTGTTTCATTAATGGATTTTCCTTGTGAATGAAGGAATTGGATCTGATTGCACCTAGGTCTAGTCCCTAGCTCCTATAGCTTCATCATGACCTCTTTTCTCGCCTACCTCATCAATGGCCTTCACCTATTGCTCACTACTTACCAATTTCAAAGGTCCAAAACCTCTGAAATCCTAAAATTTATAGTTCTTATAGAGATTCTCTTCACGATTCTGATGACTAGATTTTTGTGTGAAACGGAGACCCGACGCTCAAGTTACGTAATTTCGGGGATTTTAGAGTTTTTGCAATTTCGGGGTTTAAAAATCCTTCAAAAAACCATCCTTTGCAGCTCCATTATGCTTCCACTGTGAATATATTTCTCTCAAATTTCCAATGACTATATTTTTTGTATGGGTCCGAGTTATGATGCCCAAGATATGACTATTTCTGTAAAAAGGGGGTCTTTAGTTGTATTGGGGTTTTGCAATGCTTTGAATTGACAAGTTGGCTCGTTGAGCTGCTCAGCGAGCTTTGTACCGAGCTCTTTACATTTAGGGTTTCCTAGCCCTTTCATCACTGAAACTTCCCCACCGAGCTCCCTTTTCTTTTTCATATTTATCGAGCTCCATGTTGCACTTCCACCATTTTACCAGCTCTAATCGAGTTTTATCCCCTGGTGAGCCTATTGTCTTCATGGTTGGCGAGCTCCCTCCACATCTCCTCATGTTTTTCTAGTTACACATATGTGGGTTCTGAAACTCTTTTCCCACATGCATTGGCTCTTCATCAACTCGATGTGTCCTCGATTCAACCGGTGAGCCAACCCTATAGCGCCACCTATCTCTTTACCCACAACTCTAACACTTCAACGACTCATTCACTAATATCACTCGATAGGCTTTGCATTTGCTTTGGGATTTACACACTCCATCAAACCCACTAATCATCCTCTATGTCTCATCCTGAAATCTGAGAAACTCACCACACCACCCATCCTTCAGAATTTTGGAGCCCGCGACTTCAAGCTTCTTACTCATGCCAATTTGGAAAATATTATCCCCCAAACTTTGAAATTCTCGATCTATGTTAGCTTCGGGGTTCGGATGTCTTTGAGTTAGGAGATTTTAACTTTCTACCCACGTAAAGCCTCGAATCCATTACCTCTAAAGTCCAAAATTTTTGGACTTTGGAGTTCTCTGCCCTTAAACTCCATCGCTCGTTAGTTCAGACATTTGGTACCCTGAGCCTTGAAACACTTTACATGACTCGGTCGACCCGCCTAGTTCTTCCCCATCTCCATTCATCCGATCGAGTTGGTCCACTCATCCATGTGCTGAGCTCACTAGTCAAACTTATCCTAACTCCTTGGTCTCCGTTTGAAACCTATGTGTGTAGCTCGATGCACCATTGAACCCACGAGCCAACATTTGAGTTACTCTCTGAATGATCTCACACCAAGCTCCAATTCACTTTGGCCTTCATTCCACTCCTCTCTCATGTCAAGTTTCTTCGTGTCGACTCATCTGAGCACCCAATAGCTCGATTCTACACTATTTTTCCATGCATGGCCGCGAGCTCCACTATTAGAACTTGTCGTTTGTTTTGAGTTTATCCTCTAACACATTTTGAAATCGATTCGCTCTATGGTGAGTACCCATGAGCCTATCGATCTACCCGTAATGTACGTGATTTCCATAATTTGATCCTACGAGCTTATTTGTGGGTTTGTTTTAGCGATCCATCTTCAATTTTGGGCAATTTCTGAAACCTCCAAATCTCCCTGTTTACTAAATATGAGTTATTCTCTTCCTCATCCTCCGACCTAACTCGATCCACAAACTCTTCCTGCGGCTTTCCCCATTGGGCCCTCTAATTTGTTTGTTCAACCTACCTCGAGATTTTATTGCCATACTCCTACCAACTTCATGGCGAGCTCCTAGTTCGAGTTGTTGTCGCTTTGCTCAACACCCGTGAGAATGCTTTGTTTAATGCTTAGCTCATCCTTTGACCCTAGCTCGCCATGTTGAGCCACTCGGCTATTCAAGTTCATTTTTCCTAATGTTGAGCTGCCTTCAATCCTAGCTCGGCCTCCCATAATTCGTCCACCAAACTATACAATCTTGACTTCCAACCCGCTCGGGCAAGTTGCTCATTTTTTTTCTCTGTGACACTTCTATGGTTAGGTTGGCTTGTATGATGACTCGACTCACCGAGTTGCTCGCTGGGCTACTCGGAGACTACTCGGAGAGCCCTTTCTTGCACTACATAGATGAGATCACTGAGCTTGACCCCTTGCATTTGCTAAGCTCGATATGGAACTCGACCTTCATCTACGCCTGAGGGCCTTATTTTGGCATCGCCCATCGATGCCCCTCCACATAGCCAAGCTCAGGGAGCTCGGCTTCAACTCATCCAACCCATACTGGTTCCACCAATGAGACTCAACTAGCTCGCCGAGCTACTCACCAAACTCTCTTTTTAGCTCAGTGCTCCCTAGGGCCTGTTTGAGCTCGTTTTTACCCTAGATTGATCAATTTATAATTTTTTGAATTTTTCTTACGTTATGGGCTCATGAAGACCAGACATCATATATTTTGGCCATGTTGACCAAACCTGCCCCTTTTTACTTGCTTGACTCATTACGAGGACCGCCATGGTTTTTTTCTCATTGTAAAGAAAATCTGAGTCTATTTAAGATGAAGAAGAGGAAAATTTCTTCTTGTGATCTCATCTCTCCAAAATTACCAAAACTACTCATGAGATCTCAGAAACTGCCTACAAGCTCAATTTTACCCTAGGTCCCTGTTGTCCAATTTTCCTGAAGGGAAAAGTTGGATAACAAAGATATTGCAATGTACTCATCAGGAGAAAGGTCCATGTTTATGGACTTACGAGACTTTCGCAGACAAGATCCAAGTCAATGGAGTGAATCAAGTGATTTGATGAGTCCTGAGATACGAGAATTTAGTGGACAAGATCCAAGTCAAAGGAGAGGGTCGAAATATTTTTGATGAATGATAGATGGAAGTAGTCCAAATTTACAAGACTTGGGCAGAAGAGGTCCAAGTTAATAGAGTGACTTGAAGGATTTTCAATGTATCCATGATTGAAGTATTCCTGATTTACAATACTTGGACATAAAAGGTCCAAGTCAAAGGAGGAATCTGAAGATTCAATGAGTCTTGAGTTACAATACTTGGGCGGATGAAGTCTAACTCAAATGAGGGAATCAAAATATTCTTTAAGTCTTAAAGTATGAGACTTGGGTGGATGAGTTCCAAGAAAAAGGATGTATGATTAGATAAGTCTTCAATGGGATTGGAAGACATGTGTGATGTTACAGTAAGATTGTCGATGCGGGGAATTAATTAAGATTCATATTCATGTGTGAGTGCAAGGATGTGAGGAAAGAAGGATTGATATGTAGATGTACATGTAAGGCCCTTATAGGTCATAGAGAGAAAATAGTCAATGTTGTTCTGTCTTGGTAGTGGATTAATTTGTTTGATAAATGATGTGTAATTAAATCTCAAAAATGTTGTATATGTGTATGCCTAGGTATATGTACCTCATAGAGTGTACACATGGAGATGTCTAGACATGTATGAATAATCATTGATGAGGTGCTTACAAGATTGATCGTTTGAGGTATTATAGACACGGAAGGATGTGTTTTCACAAGTGTCCAAACTTATTGTGGTTGTGTTTTTACAACAAGACTATAGGTGTTAGGCATAGGAGCTGGCAGTGAAAGAATAGAATCAATCAATCTCAATGGTGCTTGATGATATATATATATATATATATATATATATATATATATATATATATATATATATATATCAAGGGTTGTAAAGGAGTATTGAGGCAAGTTCAAGCTCTCGTTTGATGTTGGAAGGTTATTGTCCAAAACAGTTTCGAAGTCTGATTGGATGAATGGAAGAAAATATGGGGAATAAATTGATTGGTTTTGAGTTAGAGATACTTGACCCTTGGTGTCATGATCTCATGAAGTAGTATTATGTACAGGTGTTTGGAAAACGTTCAACTCTTCATTATAAGTTGTGTAAGAAGATCTTTCTTCAGTTTTGATAGCTTTATTGTTAGTCTCAATAAAAATGACTTCGTCATCCAATAAGCCTCAAACATAATTATTAAATCATGCGCATCAATCTGTGGAATGGTCATTAATGCAATGAAAGTCACATTATGTATTAATTTTATACCAATATGGCTTAAGTTTTCCTATAACAAAGGGTTTTGTAATTGGATATATTATCATTTTGGCCTATTTTAGTTGCTGACAGACACTAGAGAGACTTTCTCCTAAGGGTGTAAACTTATGTTTGACTTTGCACAGAGTAGTGTCTTCGTTAGGTTATATGATTGAAGTTTTGGTTGATTGTTCATGTATGTTGTGCACATTGTGATTATATGTGACACCAACATTGACAACATTGCAGTTGCAGTTGATGTACTTAGATTTATCGTGAAAAATGCTAGGGTTGTTGTTGGTATGGTTATTGTGATTGGGCCCATTGTCTTTATGATGAGACTTGATCAGACCTTTATAAATGAGGTATTTTTCAATTTGATTTCCCTTTTCAATAAATTCCTCAAAATTGTTTAGGTAGTGCATCTGCATGTGAAAGGACAACTCGTTTTTAAGGTTTGGTATGAAGATACTAACCATGTGTTTTTCAGGGATTGAACATGGGAATTGAGTTGTGATTCCTCTCCATCTTTGTAAAAATTGTGCAAAGCTTTCATTTGGTCATTGTTTTGCATTGCACAAATCCATCATGGTGATTTCAGATTCAAGGTTGAAATAAAAGTGTTTAACAAACTTCTCCGAGAGGTTCGTGAAGGTGGTGATAGATCCATTTGGAAGGTGTAAGAACTAGTCCAAAGCTTGTCCTCCTAGACTTGTAGGGAAGAGACGCAATAAGAAGACATTGCTATATGCCACTACCTGACATGCTATGAAAAATTATTTGATATGCTCTCTAGAATCGATTTTTCCTTTATATTTATCAAATTTGGGTGTAGCAAAAGATTTTGGAAAGAGTATATGTAAGATGTCCTTATTAAAGGGGTAAGGACACAATTCATCAAATTTGAATTGTTTGCATTTTTTTTGCATATCCGAAATAGTGTCTTTCATCATTTTCCATTCTTGAGAAAATGGTGAATTGGTTTGTGGGATAAATTATGAATTATCATTCTTAAGGTTTTTGATCTTTATTTGGTGCAGTATAGCTTTTAGATGGATCGTCGCTCATTTTATTTGATTTTTGTCAGTCGTGTCAGTCGTGACTTTGTAAGATATGAGAGCTAGTTGTTTTTTTCCATCTCAGTAAGTCGTTTTAATAAATCGTTGTGTGATGTATTGTGTGAATCCACCATTGTAATGAAAAATGGGGGAGAGAGAAGAAAAGTGTGATCGATCAATCAACCCTTAGCAAAGTGAATGCTAAGATGGAAGAAGTGAAAAGGTGTGAAATCTTGGCCCTTAGCAAAGTGAATGATAAGATGGAAGAAATGAAAAGGTGTGAAAGCTCGACCCTTAGCAAATTAAATGCTAAGATGGAAGAGATTGAAAAGATTTGATTTGGTTGTCCCTTAACAACATGAATGTTAAGATGAACGAAGCGTGAAATTATTATAGACTACTCAACCCTTACAATGTGGTGCACCCAATTTACCAATGAATTTTCTTACTTATTCTATTCTTTTGGAGAATTATGTTTGTATAATTCAAATATAAACTTGTATTTGTTGTCCACTGTTACGATGAATTTAAATTTCATAGATACAAAGATATTGATGCACAATTGAATATTAGAAACAATTATCACGACCCCCTGAAGAATACAAACCTTTAAAATTTGTAAATTTATTCAATTCTGCAAAAACATTAGTTCTGGCATTGAGATGCCTTTACAATTTTCTGCTAATCCGTTCTCTCTCCACACAATACCAATCAATTTGATTCCTTTTGCAGATGATAGGCGACCCGTGGGAAATTTATGTTGAAAATTTCAAGACTTTTCGTGGGTCGATTTGAAAGAATGGTGGAAAATTTGATTTCATGCCTTAGCTGTAGACTTTCACGACTATGTCAAAACAGTGGTATAAAAGCATTCGATTTTCACAAAATTTGATGTCTTTTTCTATTTTTCTAACCTTGTAGGATCGATCTAACTATGACAAATCTCATCCGCTCTTTTGAATTCGTGCGAGAACCCCTGATCCAATCTACACCATAATTTATTCACAATAATTTATAAGAGTTATATTGATTCGAATTGCTCATACCTATGATCATTCACACAAAGAAATTGGCTTCAAGAATTTATTTACTTCCATTAACATTACGTGAATAACCAATTCATCCTCCTTTGTATATATGAACAATAATTACGCCGAAGGCGTTCCCCCTATGGGAAAGGCCCTTCTGGACATTTCTGTGACTGTGTTAAATTTGACAGACCTTCTGAACGTTTTTTACAAGGCATGTTTAATTTTGATGGTCGTTTTGACATTTTCCCCGCTTTAATTCATTTGTCTGAGAAAATAATGGCACCGAAGGCAGTGAAGAAACCGACGGAGAAGAAGCCTGAGGAAAGGAAGACCGTGCGGGATAGCAGGCATAAAGAGGAAGAGATTGCATGGACAAACAGGAGCGGGGAGCGAGACAAGGGTTTGGGCTTGGCGACAGAGGATATGTTAGAAAGAGGAAAGTAAGACGGTTGTAGATTCATGGGCGCATCGTTTCTGGGTGCATCGTGTTTGTAGATTCATGGGCTCAGGCTTCTCTTACAATGGTGTAGGAAGATGATATCCCTTCCATAGAGATTCTTGATTCAATTCTTAACAGGGTAAGAAAGAGATTCGACTTAGCTCTGTTGGGTTGTTGTGCTAGCTGAGGCCAAACATTGATTTTGTGAGGAGCTGGGAAAATAAGGAATGGAAGATGGTAGGCCAGGGAGGTTTGGAGATTGTCGCGATTGCAAACGAGTCCTTTTAGTTCCTTTAGTTACAGGTTTCATATGTGCTTCAGTGCTGCAAGAGGGCCCATGGTTTTATGGAAAAGCAATGCTTTATTTCACCAGATGGTGACTTCACCCCTACCTTGATTTCTTCCCTTCCATCACTTGTCCGGGTTTCCGGTAGGTATCTCAAGGGCCCTGGGTCATTTGATAGCCCTGGATCCAACCAAAATAGTTTGGACCAAGATGATTTTTTCTAGATTTTGTGTTCATATTTCACCAGGTAATTAAGTCTCTTCCTGGTTTTATCTTTCTTATTTCAAGCCAAGAGACATTGAATCCGAAAATTGGAGTTCCAGAAGTTCCCTATTTTTTTATGGAAAATGTAGATCTGTACGGCATAGATCTAGTGGTTTCTTAGCCAAGGTGCAGACATGCAAGGAGAAGGTGCTTCATGTTTTGGAGCCTAGGTTGAAGGTTTTGAATTCTCTATGCCCCTCTTAGGTTTTTCCCTATTTCCCTTGCTTTGTTAGTAGATTATCTTTGTGGATCAGTCCAACTTGTGATGTATACTCTGTGTATTCTTATGATGAGGGCATGCTTTGAGACCATCTATTTCAGGGATGGTATCTCATATTTATCTGGCTCCCTGCCAAGGATTCACATGGATGTTGGTCAACCATCCCTATGCTCTAAAATTGTGCATGATGTTGATTCTGATTCTGACTCAGATTGTTTAACCTTATAATTTGAAATATGGAGACCGTGGTTCAAAATTGATCTCGTCACAACCCTTCCAAGGCCTCGAATTAGTCAGAAAATGGCAAGAGGTGACTGAGAGCACCATTAATGTATCCTCCCTCATTGTCCATGCCATGAAAAATGTGCAGACAACACTGAAGAAAGTTGGAATTGAGAAAAAAATAAAGGTTTCCAGCACTCATGCACTTAGTATAATTTCTAGATCATGTCCACCCTCAGCAGGGGCAATGGACAGTAAGTATGCCTTCTTCCTAAAGCCCATGTTGTAATTTCTTGGCTCAGACACAGTCCCCATTCATGGTAGATGTTTACCCCTATCATGCCTATAGATATTCCCATCACAAAGTATCTATGGACTATGCCTTATTCAGACCCAATGATGGTGTTATTGACCCCAACACAGGGGTTGTCTATACTAATATGTTTGATGTATAGATAGATTCCATTTTCTTTGCTCTAGAAGTGATAAATATTAACTATCCCGCTAAATCAAATAACATATACCATTTGGTGTTCACATTGCATTATACACATGTGATTGCTTGTATATAATCTACGTCTCTGAAGGCGTTACCCCTATAGGAAAGAGATTTGCGGACATTTATGGGACTGTGTCAAATTTGACGGCCTAAATGATGGTTTTGCTATTTTTAACAATTTTGCTTTTGCTATTTTTAACAATTTTGCTTTTTACTTTTGCTTTTCTAACAATTTTGCTTTTTCTGATTTTGCATGTTGCTTTGGCTTTACTATTTTTAAATTTTATTTTATAGCTTTTGCATGCATTAACCTTTAAATACTGGTCACTAACACTATAATTTTATTATTTAGGCTCTCCAAGTTCCAATCAATCCCCTATGTTAAAGTGAATTTTGCATGTATGCATTTAAATTCATAGTCAATTGGTTGAATTCATTTGATCTCGGCATTCTTGTCTAAAGTTTCTTGAAATCACGCAAAAATTTACAGAATCCTAAATAGGTGAAAAACAATCACAAAAACATGAGTACAAAAATATATTATTTCATTGGTAATATTTAGGCACATCTTCATGTTGGAATTGGGCTTCAATCTTAGATACAAGGACACAATTACCATGTAGATCTCTATGAATATTTTAGCGCTCTCACTAATTATAATCGTTTCCTCCTTATTGCATCATCAGACTTGCCTATCACAGGCACGTGCCACAAGAAATAACTACAAATATGGTGTTGTCGGTAAGGAAATCTGAAACGTGACTGTGGTGAAGCAGAGCTGCTAACATTCCACTTATTGGAAGATAGATTCTCCAAATAAAACCCCAAGGAAAAATTAAAAAAAAGAGTTCCCAGCAAAGAAATTTATTGTGGCGTTATGAACCGCATAGATATAGTTAAATGACTATTTCAATTCATATGTGTTTCCATATGCAGGTGTAGTATAAAGACATTTAGTTTTTACTAAAAACACTACGTTTCTTAATTGTGGATTTTCATAGGAATATTAATATCTTTCTATACACACTCAAGAGTCTCGAACCTTGGCTGATTCGGTGATCTAGAATCATTTTATAAACTTTTCTTCTTAAAATTGAATTTCAAGTCCACGAGCATTTACGTTGCTTAACCATCAAAACCATGGTCACAAAGAAAACCACATTAATCCCCTTGTTTTTGGGTGGAAAACAAAATTTAAATTACAGCGATTCAATACAATCTCTTGAAATAATTTTTTTTAAACAACTTAAAATTTATTATATCAATATTGTAGTTAATTATGATGATGATTAGAACTTCAAAAGACAAATATAAAAAAACATTCATATATTATCATTAAGATATGAAATGAAAGTATTGTAACACAATAATTTTTAAAACAATAAATCTATTTTTCTTGAAGTGCGTTTTTTCTAGACGATACATTTGGAAACATAAATCAATATCTTAATCATGTGCATTTCCATTTATATTGTCAGGTTATTTATTCTCATTTTTCAAGCCTAGGAATTGTGCTCGAACAATTAATCTTTCTCCATTTTAAAAACATGTTTCTCGTCTTTATTTTATGGCATTACTAAAGCATAATGTAACATAGTGTTATGGTTTAGATTTAAAAAATTGTGTGCCTCTTGAGCATGCTTAAATATATCTTATGATAGATTGAAATACAGACTCTTCGTCAATGAAGAGCTACCTAAGATTCAGGTATTTTTTACTCAACATCATCGTGTGTCACCGAAGCCAAGCTACCACAATAGTTTTCATAAAACATGACATCAAAAAAGGTTTCCCTCCTATAAAAGGGGATCTACGACAAATAATTTATGATAACCCTAAAAATTGCCTCCCAGGAAATTTGATGCAATTTGGCAACAGTCTTCAAGAAACACGTTCTTGTTGGTTGAAAAGTGGATGTGAACAGAATGTATTCATAGATGCATCCAGGATGACCCTTTCCTCTTAAATGCATAATAAATACTAGCTTCCAACCCTCTCTCAAACTTGGAAGAGCTATTGAATCGACATCAACGCCACACCAAATGCTCAGAGCAAACATGTTTATGCAAAACAAAAAAGGACTCCAATGTCGATACAACACCCCTTGGGAAATGTGGCCACATTTTGAATTTATTGTTGGCGATGATGGGAAAGTTCAGTATTTTCCTTCCATGAATGATGTCAGGCTAAACATAAATAATCAAACAATTTTGTCCATCTGGAGAGCCAATATTGACTGTCACCCTATACTATCAAAACATGTAGTATTAAAGTACATTATAAAACATGCTTCCAAGGTTGGACAACGATCTGAATCCTACCATTAGATGTTGTCTAACTTCTAATTTCATATTGTTCTCACCCTGACCAGTAATCACATGTTTCCTTTCCGAAAATGCTAACAGATGATGTTTATTGAGCATGATATGAATGCACAGGAAGCCTGTCATATATTGCAAAAAATTACTTTTTTTTCATGTTCCAGTCGTTATTATGTCTCCTTGAATGTACAGAAAATGGTGTTACGATGTATCACTTAAACAAAATAACAAGCCAACCAATCATCTCATTTTATTGATGCTTACATGATACATCCATCAGCTATGGACTCTATTTCACTTATTGAGCCTGTTTGGTCTTGGTCTTATAGTGCACAACATGTTAAAGACAAATGGAAGGCACATACTATACCTTCTATTGTTTGTGTGTCTCCCAGATTTTTTCATATTCCCGCTCAAGATTCTATGTCTTTTGATATATTTTTTGGAGTGATCTCCTTTTATACAAGCCATTTCAAAACATTTCTTCAGACATAGGGAACACATGCAAGGAGATTACTTCAAATTGGGATTTGATGCGGAATGATTTTCATGCATGTCATGTCAACCAAGAACCCATTCAACACGAGCAATCTTTAGGAGCAGAATTTGTAGCTGAAGATGAAATGAAAACACCATCCACTATAATGGATGAATGGGAACTTCTTTCACAATTGCATCCCCAAAATCATATGACCCATGATAGCTGCACATGTTACGCCACCAAAAATTTGACATACATTACAATTTTTTTGACAATCATATTCCTCTTTCATTACTAAATACCGAGTCGTCTTTCATTGAAGCATGCAATCACTCAACTTCCACATTGCCTTCTCTTTGTTTGTCGCATGAACAAAAAATAACTTTTGATACTATTCTTCAACACTTCATGCACATAGAACAATTGCTACCACTTCAATTCATAACTCAAGCTATAGACGGGAAAGGTAAATCATATCTCATAAATATTATTAGGTCAACATTATCTTCAATACCAAATACAAATTATTCACCTCTTTTAGTGTTTGCACCTAATGGAGTCACTGACTTCAATATCTCTGCATTAACAAAACATGTCTGCCTGCACATTCCTATTAGAGATATCAAACCACTTGAAGGACATGCCCTTGCATTTCTTCAAGACTCCCTTAAACATGTTCAATATATTCTCATAGATGGAATGAACTTCATTGTTCCCAATTTATTAGCGAAGATCGATTTGCGTCTTCATGAATCTTTCCCTCGCTTCGAAACATTTGTATTTGGTAAAAGATCCATCACTCTTTTCGGTGACCTTGGTCAGTTGATTCCTGTCAAGGACATCCCACTGTATGTTGGCCACTCATTTGGTGCTAAGCTATGGAAATGATTCTCCACCTCAATTACACTAAGGACAATCTTACAACAACAAGGTTCCACTCCACTACAAGTTTCTTTCCACAAACTCTTAACCAACATTCAGGAATGCAGGTCCTACTTCCATTTTCACATTTTTGCATTTCAATGTCTCTTATAATGTAATTGCTTCATTAACTATGAGATTTTTTTCCCTCTTTTTACTTTTTTTCATATTTCAGTAACTTTCTATGTCTTCTCTTCTTTAATTCATTTTGCACAATGGTTCATTCTCCCTACCATCCCTTTCGGCGTTCACATCACACACCACACGTGTGATTGCTGGGATTTTTGTTTGGTCCTGCTTATTTATTTTTCCTTCTTGTATGCTTTTGGCCACATCTTTCTCCTTAATTGTATTGTCTTGAAAATTTATTTACAATGGATTTATAGATATGTTTGGAACTCTAATGTTTGTTAGTTGGCTTTGTCTTCTTGCCAAGTGGTGATACATTGATATTTTTGTGTGGGCTTATTCACTTCATTATTGTTCCCATAGGTGCTCTTGTCTAGCTTTATATCTGATCTTTCTATTCATTGTGTGTTGATGTGTACCAATAACATCAGACTGCTTACACTAATTCAAGTATAGTGGGTTCCTTATTACCACTGATATAACTTTGCAATGGTAGAAACGCTGGTTTTAATACCAATGTACAGGCTCCAGTCCAATGCTAGGGCATCTAAGCCAATTGGCAACATCAATGGATTCGGTAACTTTTTATTTTTATTTTCCTCAGCAATATCGCATGCACCCCAAATGAGGGGGAGCATTATCTGGGTGAATCAGTCACCCCACATAGTAGTTTATAGCCAAATTTTAGAAGTCTATAGTATTGTTACTACACAACATTCAATCACAAGTAATAACCTAGATCCTGACTTGGGTCCTCAACATAACAAAAACACTAGCCCGCCAAACCTAGAAAGTAGTTCTTTGGAGCCCTTGACTCTTCCTGGAATTCCTGTGACTAAAGGGAAATTACACAACATTTTTTTATTTCAACATAGTTTTTGATAGTTCACACAACACATTTTACAAGATAGACAATCCTTCAACAATCGACATACATGCACTACACTCGATTTAATCTACTTTCTTGTTAGATTGAACCAGATCATATTTTTACATGCCATTTGTAGTGGTTCTTACACTTCAGGAAAGCGGCAAAATATTTAGAGAATAACACTATGCATTTCTCCCTATAGTTCTCCCATTCTTGGCATGAGATTTCCCAAAAAAATCACATTAAGAGCAACTGGCGTGAGATCACCCAAAAAATTGTTCTTCTACAACATATTTTAGGATCCTTTATATACTTATTACTCATCATGGATCATGTGTACATGTTTCTTTTTAACATTTTTACATACTTTTGCACAATTTTTACACATTTTTGGTCATATTTCTCACATATACACGTCTTCAACTACTTACTTCATTCTTATCTTTTGCTTAGGTCTATCCCTTGATGGGATCCAACGGTAGTTTCACATTGATCACACATTAGTATCATGACATCATCTGAATCGACATCAACATCGGGAAAAAATGATGACATTCTACACATATCACTCTCAAACCCTTAGGGTCATCATCATCACTATTTCACTTCCTCTTCTTTAGTTTCTCATGCTTCTGCATTTTTATCATTCCTACACTTCTTTCCTTGTACCAAAATCCTCGACCACACTTTTGCATTTCCCAGCCTCAATCTTAGTACATGCATTCCGCAAGAGTGATGTCATCCTCTTATCTACCTTATGTTTCAGGGAAGATTTAAGAGTAGGTTTCCCAGTTTTCATACAACTCATGAAAGATTAGGGATTCATGCAAATTGGAAATGGTGAATTTTCAGCAGTTGACTGCTTACCTAGTTCGCCATCAAATTTTTGGCCAATAAGTCATAAATAGGATGAAAGGTCATTTTCACCATGACCTTATGGCGGAACATATTAAAAATGAACTTATGCATGGGTATAGATTTACCAGGTATTTGCCTAATCAAAATGTGCAAATACTTCATGATTTGAAGGTATAATACATAGCTCTGGGGGTTACTAATGGGGAGGGTACCCGACCTTGCAGGGGTCCGGGGGTGCGTAAAGCCTTGAGCAGGGTTTAAGGGGCATCATCCACTAAGAATAACACAATTTCATGTGTGTGTGTGGTGTGTGTGTGTGTGTGTGTAACTGTGTGTGTGTGTGTCCATGTGTGTCATGTGTCGTCGCAAGTGTGCAATGTGTGTGTTTTCTAGGGGAGACCTGAATTTCCATATTTCTGACCTCAGAGACTGAACCTCTTTCCAAGCTTAACCAACACATCATTTGATAGGGATGGGTCTTGACCATGTCAAAGTGGCACTGAGACATTACTGTCCAACACATGCCAGATAACAATGCTAAGCAAGATTGGACAAATGACTAATGGATTAAAAGCTCCAATGCTGTAGGTGATCAGGTTGTCAACTCTAGGCCTATGAAAACCCATCTTCATGCCAGACTGAAAGGGATGACCTGTTTGCTACACAAAACGTACAATAATCAGACCCCCTTGGTCATCCTAACTTTGAAACCGTGGAAAACGATAGACAATAAGATAAGTTGTCACAACCCCAGAGCTCATGGATGCCAACATCATCAAGCATTAGATGGTCGTTATCTCTACTAGGGATGGGTGATCATATAATGTCTATGTCCAATCTGATCTAGATCTACTAAAAACCATCCAACATCATGTGAAACATTACTGATGGATCCATAATAAGCCATATTTTCCTCCTTTACATTTCAAGTGTTGACATGTGATTTTCCTTATAAAGATATGTTCTTTTGATTTTTGGAGATCATGCTTGATATATGGATAAATCATATTCTGTCTTAAGATCCTTTGACTGAATTGGAATGGCTTCCTTGAATCCATTTTTCACTTATTGTAGGTGATTTGCAATCTGGTTTAAGAAGTGTAAACTTATCTGTTAATCTAACTCATCCTTGGATCAATTTCAGTGATCCAAGGAATGTTTTAAAGCTGCTCTATTGAACGAATGGTAAATCGACATTCCATGAATTAAAAGACATATGACTAAACTTTGATTGATTACAAGTTCTTTGATTGTTGTGTGAACATGTTTCTATTCAGTCGTATGTTGTGCTTGGATCTTTTCAGTTCGATCGTGGCAGGACAATGCTGACACAAATGAACTATAGCCTGTTCACGGCATAGGAAACATTCTGGTTCCTAAAACTAAAGGGACTGTCCTACGGAATCCTAAGCTAGGTAAGAATATATATATTTACTACCTAGCTATGTTAATTAATTAAATTTTATCCTAACCTAAGCTTTGTACTAAAGGATTATGGAGAGGT
The DNA here is from genome assembly GCA_019776745.2 of Taxus chinensis. NCBI lineage: Eukaryota > Viridiplantae > Streptophyta > Pinopsida > Cupressales > Taxaceae > Taxus > Taxus chinensis. The sequence continues at coordinate 286,231 of JAHRHJ020001098.1, read as the reverse complement.
TTCTAGGTTATTTAAATTATCCTAAAACCTAATGCTATATGGTTATGTGATGATCTAACCTAATGCCTAAAAACTATTGTGTTGGAATTAATCTAACCTATGTGGGAACTACCTAAGGTGGTAATTTATGGATTGGGTTATATCATGAGGTTACCTATCCTAAGCTAACCTAAGATCTAACCTAAGCAATTATGTCTACCCTAAACTAATGGGCAAGAAGGGGGAATTGGTGGCCGCATGTATCACAGGTGACAGTTCCAAGGCATTTAAGTTGTTGGTAAGGTTTTTAAAAGCTCACGTACCACCAATTGTGGCACGAGATAGTTGACTTGGTGGAGGCTTATGTGGAAACTTCACTAAAATGGAATTCCTTGTTAAATTTGATTTGGCATTCACTAGACTTGGAAGGTGGTGGCAAGGAAGGATAGGTGGGAAAATAGGAATTAATGGAATTTATTGTTTTCAGTTTTTGTGCTCAATCCATTTTGGGAAGCATGCAAACGGGTTTGTATGGGGTCATTTCACTTTGCATGTTTCACGATTTTCACTCTGCATGCTCTCTGGTTTTTCAAACCAGCAAATAGAACTGCACTTAATGGCTATTCTTGAGGTTTTAGACCTATTTTCAGTTCGTGGGATATATAAGAGGCAGTGTGGAAAAAGAATGCGGTTGTTTGATCTTTCATGGAGAAGAGGAGAAGTTGTGAGCTCGGCTGGAGGTTCTCTTCGATTTGGTAGAAGCGCTATCAGGCATGATAGACTCTAATCTTTAAGATCTCTTTCTTTCTTATAAATGCTTCATTAAAACAATTCTCCTCTTTTAAGATTCTTGGATTGCATATCTTATCTGGTTATTTTCTTGTTGGGTTTATTAAATCTTGTGATATTGGTTTTGAATCCTTGGTAAATGATGTTCTGTTTGGAACTTACCATGTATAGTTCTTAAAAAAAGAGAATGCATGCAAAACTTATTATTGCAACTCGGCTTTTTCATTCTGGAACGGGTAATGGAATTATTTTGTTTTGAAAACCTTCATTGCTATTTATATATGGTTCAGAGTTTTTGAGAACCTTGGGTTCCATCTGATCTTGTTGGAGTTTGTGTTTTGTTTGATCGTGAGCTTGTGTTGAGCTTGTGTTTTAAGTAGAGCTTGTTTTCGAGCTCGTATTTGGTTTGGAACTTGGTTCTAGTTTTGTGTTTGTTGAGAACTGTTGATAGAGGTTCTTGTTGTTATGAACCATGTTGGAATCTTGGATATCCCTGGACTGTTGTTGAAGCCTGTATATAGCTCGGTGCTTGTGTTTTATTTCCTTGATAATCTGAACTGTTAATGTCAGTTCATAATGTACACAGTACTTGTATGTTATTACTCATTTTTGGGGCTCGAACTGTGGTGGGAAACTAGAGTTCCAGTGGGGATAATATTTGGCTTCATTTTTGATATGAATTTGTGTTGGAGCCTCTAGTTGTTCTAAACCAGTGTTGAAATCTTGGGTAACTCAGGGACTGTTGTTGAAGCCGTATGTGGCTCTGTACTCGTGCTTTACTCTTGTGGTAAATTTGGACTGTTAATTGAAGTTCATGATTTCACAACACTCTTATCTTGTTATTTGTTTATTCTGAACTCTCATTGAAACTTCATGTTTCTTTGAGATAGGAATAGGACTCCTTGTTTTGTATGAACTGTTTAAAACTGGATATTTGTATCTTATACTATTCATACTAAGATACTGTGCATATCTGAGCTCATGTTGAGTTTTTGTAATTCTTAAGATCTGTACATGAAATTTAGTACTTAGTGTTTGAAATAGTAGCAGGAACGATGTGTCGGTTTGGTATGTTGAGTTTTCTTTGTTAATGATTTAAACTTGGATGGGAACTTGTTGTTTCCCTAACCGTGAATATTTACTTGGGTAGTCCCCTCTGTACCTTTGTGAGAAACTTGTGTTCAGTCATTGTGCTCGGATTTTGTACTTTCAAGCTCTGAGCTGGTAGTATTATCGACATGTTCGATTTGGTTTTGGTATTTGAATTGGGTTTTCTTAACTTCTTAAAGAGTTTTAGTACTCAGAAATTTTCTAATCGAATTACTTACTCAAGGAAATAATTTTGATTACAATTAAATTGAATCAAGTTTAAATATCCTTGGGATTTAATGCAAACATTTTCTAAGGATAATGGGATTTCAGTCTGAGTTTGTTGATACTTCTGATCATGTTTAACTTATTGATCGGTTATTTTTCTATCTCTTGTTGGATATAGTAAATACACCTTGTGTCTTTATAAAAGAAAGGAATGTGATTCATTTAGAACAGACTGTGTATTAGGAATGTTATTTGTATTTCATTCTAGGTATGGAATTGAAACTCATGTTCATTGAAAGTAAAGAAGTGTAAGGAATATGGCAGTGTGCTTTCTTATTACTGGATAGATCATTGGTTGAACTTTTCTATTTTTGATTCTCCTTTTTATATAGAGATTTCTTTATGAGTTGTTTGGTCTTCCTTTACCCAATCATTTGTAGAAATGATGTTGGAAGAGATTATATTATTCAGTTTTATTGAGCTGGAAATGCCAGCTTGTTTGGCAGACTGTTGTTTGACAAGACTTTACTTGTTTGGTTTGAGATGAGTAAGTTTGTCTCTTGCACTCTATCTTTTTAAGAATTCTCCTTGGATGAAATCGAGTAGAGATTAACTCCTGTATGAGTCTACCTTGATTTTTGAACGTTGTTTCAGATCTTTAAAAGTTAACTTCTATATGTGGAAGTAGATTTAAACTTGCAGGTAGACCGATTGATTCTCTATTCCTTCTTGGATTAAAATGAAATTTTGTTCTGATGAATATCTTAAATGTTAAATTTTAAGGTAGTTGTCTTTTAAAAGAAACAGTTAAATCACGTTTTGAATCTGTTCTGTTTCTCAGATGTTTTGTGTTTGGGCATAGTTTGTAATGGTTCTTCTTCTTCTTTTGTTTAGGAGTTAGATGAGTCATCCTAATAAGAACCATGCTTTAAACTCCTTCCTTTTGGCTTGAAGCAAAGATAAATGTTGTATTCTTTTATGAAAGATTGGGAACAATGAGATGTTCTGATATGTTGTTTGCCTAAGGATAATTGATAGAATCAATTAGACTCTATTTTGTAAGGATGATATGGTGTATTATATTCTGTCCTTTTCTTGGAAGTGAAATCAATTGTTTAAAATGTACTTCTTTTCCATTGCTTTTGATATATTGATTATATGATGTAATAATTGTCTCATTAAAGCAAAGTTATTTTAATGGAACAATTATTGGAATGCACTTCTTTTTAAGGCTAGTGCTTATCATGCTCAGTTCATTCAACTGACCCGTCCTAGCAACTTTTGCAGATGGACTCTGTAAGTGAAAAGGAAGGAAAAATCTTATGTGATGCCTTTTCTGATTTAAGTCTTATTTTTGTGAAGAACTCTGAATCGTTCTTGAGATTATATTGAAAAAAAAAGTAGTATTCTTTTGTAATGAAGGCAGTTGTTATGTAGCATACCTAAATGTATAAGTTTTAGAGATGAATTAAATGTTGAGAATTTATTTACAGTGGGTGTGTAAATTATCTTGTACTTTCATTACATAGATGGAATCCTATCTTGTTGATATACTCCATATTATGTATATGCTTAATGGGGTATTCTTAGATAAGTTTGACAGTGGGAATTGGAATAATCTCCCTAAATAGGATGCAGCTTCTTAAGTTGCAGAATTTGATGTCATAACTAAACAATTCAATATAGTAATATGATATGGAATGAACATTCAGTAATAACTATTGAATTTGTAAATGATTTATAGGGGTGCTAGGCCCTAGCACTTAATCATGTAAAGGAAGATTCTTCCTCTATCTTAGGAATGCAAATAAAATGGAAGACGTGATTCCTAATCATTAGACTTCATTTAATAAAGTCTACTTAGTTACAACCTAGATGGTTGTTACACTTCCTTGAATGGCTAAGTCACAATAAATATAACTTATGATGTTGATATCCTGTTATGGTTGACAGCTTGTTAAGTCCATTAAATAACATTAAAGGAAATCTTAAGCTAAGAAAGTTCTTTAACAATCAATTGAATCTGTTGTAGAGAAGAACTTAAGGAGTGTTGGATTAGGGTTAGGCAAGGTTGCTGAAATCTATTTTTAATAATCCAAATTAATTAAATTTATAATAAACTCCTTGAGGTATGTAAATCTCGATGAGGTTGTTCTGTAGGATTCTGGCATATGCCAACTGCAAGACTATACCTTCAAGAAGATTGGGATCTTCTTAAGGATACAATGATGCAGTCGACATGTGGCAACACCCTTATACATTGATCATCTAGATCTACACACATTGGGACTTGATCTTAGTTTCTCTCTAGGTCTGGTTAGTAACATGTCTAAGATATGGGGTAGCCCTCTAAAACTCAGGATACCTTGGCACATGGGGTTGACTTAGGTTGACCCAGTATGCCAACTTACCCTAAGTCTTAGTGAGCCTCCCCCTATCATAACATATGTTGTTAACTCAAACTAGGGTTAAACCTTGGGCAAGTGGACTGACGGAAGTCAGTAAAGGACATTCTAGATAACAATAGAGTGGGGTGAAGGACGTATTCTAGATTGACGAGTATGTCGTCAAGGAATAGTAATACAAACAGTATGTTAGAAATATTTGGCCAAAGTATCGCAAGCTGCTGGTTGCATTGTCCTATGTCACCTAGTCTAAGGTTCGTGATGCAGATGAATATTGGTAACAAATATTCAGATAGGTTCCTTAGACAGATCACTCAATACCCTGAATAGGGAAAGAGAACCAAGTATACGTAGTATACAAAAAGTATTCAATACTTAATGTTAAACATGAATAGATCGGTAGTTTACCGAGTCATGAAATGAATATATCGGTAGCACAACGAGTCATTACAGCTGTATATGGTTATCTGTTATATGAATGGTTGATAAAGAATGTGTGTTCTAAATTATGAATTTAGAACAAAGAACATTATTTATAAAAAAAAATTCCCTTATTTCTAAAGTCTTAAAATGGGAATGTTACATCTTGGTATCAGAGCTGAAGGTTGCAGCTCTTGGACCTATTGTGTCCACAATCTGATTAAACTTAAATTTTCTTGTAACAGAAAATGGTGAGAACAAGAGGAAATGTTGCAAATAACCCTCCACCTGAGGAAGGAGTGGAAACTACCCAGAAACTTGATGAGATCCTTGCTACCCTGTTGGACACAAGAGATCATTTGGCTGTGCTTGAACAACAAGTAATGGGAAATGAGGAGGAAGAAGAAGCTGATAACAATAATCAGCCACCTCCAGGGGACAACACCAATGTGGGTGTTGATAATAACAACGTTAACATACCTGTTCAACCTGAGAACAAAAAGGCTAGACTAGCAGCAGAACTCACTAATGACATAAAAAGGATAAGTCCACCCAAGTTTGATGGCACCACATTAGGAGATGGAGCTGAGAATTGGCTCAGTGAAATGGAGAAGTACTTTGCAATAAGGAACTTCTCAGAGGAAACCAAGGCTATATGGGGAGCATATCAGCTTTCCCATGAAGCATCTTCATGGTGGGACAGCCGTAAGGCTGAGTTAAATATTGATGAAACTAACATCACTTGGGATCAATTTAAAAGTTATTTTAGGCAACGATGGCTGCCACAACTCTACTATGATCAGAAAATGACTGAATTTTAGAACTTAGCTCAAGGAAAGCTAACAGTAACTGAGTATTGGGAATGGTTTACGAAACTCCTCAAGTATGTACCTCAGTATCAAACTGATGAGAAGTTCAGGATACAAAAATTCATTATGGGATTGAATCCCATTATTGGGGGAGAAGTTGATGTTCACAGCCCAACCACTATGGAAGGGGTTGTTGAAAAATCCATAAGGTAGGAACATAAATTAAAGGCTATTTCTGCTCATAAGGAGGAAGTAAGGAAGAAAGTTCCAAACCCCTCTTCAGCTTCTCTTGCACCTAAGAAGGGACCATGGAAGAAGTTTGGTAATAAAAGTAAGTTTACAGCTGATAATAATAAGAAAACAACAACGAATAAGACTGCTGGAAATGCACAGAACAATTTTTCCAAGAATAATAACAATGGACAGAAGTCCTATGGAGGTCAGAATAATAACTTTAAGACTGGAAATAATTCTGAGTCTAGAAAGGGACCTGTAGGAGGCTGTTATAATTGTGGCAAGGATCATTACACAAATCAATGTCCTTTGAAGAAGGATGATCGTAATCAGCAGCACAAGATACATGCTTGCAGTAGCTGACAAGCAAGCTGAAAAAGAAAGCTACACCTATAGAAGTTCCTGGTAAGTTATTTGGCATACCTGTAACTATTATTTTTGATACAGGAGCTACTGAATGTTTTATTTCTAGTAAAATTTCTTCAAAACTTAAAAGAAAAGCTGGAAAAATGGATAAATCATGGACTGTACATTATGGTAATAATGTTGTTCATACAATTAGTATGTGTCTTTTTGGAGAAGTCCTTGATTTACCTAAATTTTCCACAGAGGTTGATCTTTATGTTGCACCTTTAGGGTCTTATGATGTAATCATATGTGTTAATTGGTTAGCAGAACATAAGGCTAAAGTGGACTATTTTGAAAAATACATTAGTTGTTTAGACGACTTGTAGAAAACAACAGAGATTTAGGGTGTGAAACGTGAGATTTCTGTTAGGAAACTGTCAGCTATGCAACTTAAAAAGGCCAAAAATAAAGGATGTACCTTATATGCAGTAAAAATTTCAGAAACTGTAGAGGAAAACAACAATTTCATGGATCGATATCCACTGTTACGAGACTTCAGTGATGTATTTCTGGAAGAATTTCCAGGTCTTCCACCCAAAAGGGAATTTGATTTCACGATTGAGATCAAGCCTGGAACTGAACCTATATCTAAGGCACCATATCGAATGACTACTATAGAATTAGTAGAGCTTAAGGCTCAATTGCAAGAACTTTTGTCTAAGGGTTTGATTAGACCAAGTGTTTCACCTTGGGGAGCACCAGTGATCTTTGTGAAAAAGAAAGATGGAACACTTAGATTGTGCATTGATTACAGAATGTTAAACAAAGAAACAATCAAGAATAGATATCCACTTCCTAGGATTGATGATTTATTTGATCAGATGCATGGAGCATCGGTATACTCCAAGATAGATCTTCGATCTGGGTATCATCAATTGTGAATTAAGGATGAGGATATTCATAAAACAACTTTCAGAACAAGGTATGGACATTATGAGTTTACGGTTTTACCTTTTAGATTAACTAATGCACCTGCGGCATTTATGAATTTAATGAATAATATCTTTCAAGAATACTTGGACAAATTTGTGCTCGTATTCTTGGATGACATTCTCATATATTCTAAAAGCATTGAAGAGCATCATGAGCATTTGAAAGTAGTTTTGGAAATTCTGAGAAAGAGACGGTTGTTTGGTAAGCTGTCCAAATGTTCTTTCTATGACACAGAAGTCCACTATTTGGGTCATGTAATAAGTAAGGATGGAATTGTTGTAGATCCTTCAAAAATTACAGCTATAACAGAATGGCCTGCACCAAAGAATGTACATGAAGTTAGAAGCTTCATGGGACTTGCTGGCTACTATAGGAAATTTGTAAAAGACTTTTCTAAGATAGCTTGCACCAATAACTTCCTTACAGAAGAAAGATAAAAAGTTTGTTTGGAGTGAGAAATGTGAAATTGCATTTAAAACCTTGAAGGAACAGTTAACTTCAGCACCTATTCTTGCAGTACCAGATCCTGATGGAGATTTTATGGTGGTAACTGATGCATCCGGTGAAGGTCTAGGAGGTATTTTGTTACAAAGTGGTCATGTAATAGCATACGAAAGTAGAAAACTTAAGTTACATGAGTTGAATTATGCTCCACATGATTTAGAGCTTGCTGCCATTGTTCATGCACTTCAAGTTTGGAGGCATTATCTGCTTGGTAAACCATTTGAGTTGAAAACTGATCATCTTGGGCTGAAGTACATTTTCACTCAGCCAAATCTGAATGCAAGACAATGAAGATGGTTAGAGTTTTTGTCTCAATATGATTTTGACATAAGTTATATAAAGGGTAAAGAAAATAGAGTGGCTGATGCTCTAAGTCGTAGGAAGCACATTTCTGCTCTTATAACACTAAGAACTCAGTTTAAGGATGAAGTAAAAAGTGTTATGGAATCTGATTCTTACTTTCAACAAGTAAAAGTAGCACTTGCTGCAGATTCTAATGATTTGAGGTATAAAGGTTTTCACTTTGATAAAGAAGGAATCTTACGATTTGAAAACAGAGTTTATGTACCTTTGCTTAATGGTTTGAGAAATAAATTGTTAGCGGAATTTCATAATTCACATTTCTCTAGACACCCTGGCATTATAAAGATGCTTACTGATATAAAACAACAATATTTCTGGAAAGGAATGAAGAAAGATGTTATTGATTATGTAACACATTGTCTAGAGTGCCAACGTGTTAAGGCATAACATATTCACCCAGTCAGTTTATTGTATCCTCATAGCATACCGCAGTATAAATGGCAGGTAATAAGCATGGATTTTGTACAAGGGTTGCCTATGTCAAGAAATAAACATGATGTTATTTTGGTAGTTGTTGATAAACTAACAAAAGTAGCTCATTTTATTGCTGGAATCCTTAAAGATGATTCTCCTGTTTTGGCTAAAATATTTGTACACAAAATTTTCAGATTACATGGGGTACCTGAATTAATCATATCTGATAGAGATCCTAGAATGACATCAAGATTTTGGCAAACACTTAATGCAGCTTGAGGAACTAAGCTAAATTTCAGTTCTGCGTATCACCCAGAAACGGATGGACAAACTGAAAGAGTAAATCAAGTTTTAGAAGATATGTTACGGATGTATTGTATGGATCAGCAGTATAAGTGGGAAGAATATCTTCCATTAGTTGAATTTTCTTACAATAATACATATCATGCTTCTCTTAAGATGGCACCTTTCGAGGCACTTTACGGAAGAAAATGCAGAACCCCTGTTAGTTGGGATAACATAGAGGATAGAGAGGTAATTGGACCTGAAATCCTTACGGAAATGGAACAACAAGTTAAGTTGATTCGTGAACGCTTGAAAGAAGCAGCAGATAGGAAAAAGAGTTACGCTGACTTGAAAAGGGTTGATAGGAAATTTGAACTTGGTGAGAAAGTCTTTCTTCGGGTTAAACCGAAAAAGAGTTCTATAACTTTTGGCAAGGCTGCCAAGTTATCACCTCGTTATGTGGGACCTTTTGAGATAGTTGAAGTAATCAACCCTGTAGCTTATCATTTAGCATTACCTCCTGCTTTGTCACGAATGCATGATGTTTTCCATATTTCTTTGCTTAAGAAATACATTTCAGATTTATCACACGTGTTAAATTGGAATTCCTTGCAGGTCCAAGACCCAGGAATAATCATGGTTAAACCCATTCGAGTGCTGGAAACTCACCAGTTGCATTTAAGAAATCAAGAAATAAGTCAATGTAAGGTCCAGTGGGACCAGTTTAACGAAGAGAGTGCAACTTGGGAAAATCTAGAAGATATGAAAACTACTTTTCCATATCTATTTGATCAGAATTGATTTTGTTGACTGATAAAAATTTATGATTTTATCTTTACATGACATTAAATATGCCAGTTTTGGGTAGATATTTATTTGATTTGGATAAACAACTATTTAATGTTGATTTCTTGAACTATAAGATTCTAATATATTTTGACTTATGGTAAGAGAAGTGAATGAAGTGATTGTCCTGAGGTATATTGTTAAAAAAATGGGGGTAATCATCAGGACGATGATTCTTTTAAGGAGGGGAGCATGTAACACCCTTTACAGTGGTTATTTTCCTCCTTTAGATTTCAAGTGTTGACATGTGATTTTCCTTATAAAGATATATTCTTTTGATTTTTGGAGATCATGCTTGATATGGATAAATCATCTTCTGTTCTTAAGATCCTTTGACTGAATTGGAATGGCTTCCTTGAATCCATTTTTCACTTCTTGTAGGTGAGTTGCAATCTGGTTTAAGAATTGTAAACCTATCTATTAATCTGACTCATCCTTGGATCAATTTTAGTGATCCAAGGAATGTTTTAAATCTGCTCTGTTGAACGAATGGTAAATCGACATTCCATGAATTAAAAGACATATGACTGAACTTTGATTGATTACAAGTTCTTTGATTTTTGTGTGAACGTGTTTCTATTCAGTCGTATGTTGTGCTTGGATCTTTGGAGATCGATCGTGGTAGGACAATGCTGACAAAACGAACTATAGCCTGTTCACGGCATAGGAAACATTATGGTTCCTAAAACTAAAGGGACTGTCCTACGGAATCCTAAGCTAGGTAAGAATATATATATTTACTACCTAGCTATGTTAATTAATTAAATTTTATCCTAACCTAAGCTTTGTACTAAAGGATTATGGAGAGGTTACTAGGTTATTTAAACTATCCTAAAACCTAATGCTATATGGTTATGTGATGATCTAACCTAATGCCTAAAAACTATTGTGTTGGAATTAATCTAACCTATGTGGAAACTACCTAAGGTGGTAATTTATTGATTGGGTTATATCCTAAGGTTACATATCCTAAGCTAACCTAAGATCTAACCTAAGAAATTATGTCTACCCTAAACTAATGGGCATGAAGGGGGAATTGGTGGTCACATGTATCATAGGTGATGGTTCCAAGGAACTTAAGTTATTGAAAAGGTTTTTAATTAGCATAGAAGTACTGCCAGTTTTGGCAGGGGCTAGTTGACTTGGTGGAGGCTTATGTGGAAACTGTCACTAAAATGGAATTCCTTGTTAAATTTGATTTGGCATTCACCAAACTTGGAAGGTGGTGGCAAGGAAGGATAGGTGGGAAAATAGGAATTAATGGAATTTATTGTTTTCAGTTTTTGTGCTCAAACCATTTTGGAAGGCATGCAAATGGGTTTGTATGGGGTTGTTTCACTTTGCATGTTTTATGATTTTTTCTCTGCATGCTCTCTGGTTTTTCAAACCAATAGATTGAACTACACTTAATGGCTATTCTTGAGGTTTTAGACCTATTTTCTGTTCGTGGGATATATAAGAGGCAATGTGGAAAAAGAATGTGGTTGTTTGATCTTTCATGGAGAAGAGGAGAAGTTGTGAGCTCGGATGGAGGTTCTCTTTGATTTGGCAGAAGCACTATCAGGCATGATAGGCTCTAAACTTTAAGATCTCTTGCTTTCTTATAAATGTTTCATTAAAACAAGTCTACTCTTTTGAGATTCTTGGATTGCATATCTTATCTGGTTATTTTTTGTTGGGTTTATTAAATCTTGTGATATTGGTTATGAATCCTTGGTAAATGATGTTCTGTTTGGAAACTTACCATGTGTAGTTCTTAAAAAAGAAATGCATGCATGTGAAGCTTATTGTTGTAACTCGGCTTTTTCATTCTGGAACGGGTAATGGAAGTATTTGTGGTTTAGAAAACCTTCATTGCTATTTCTGATATGGTTCAGAGTTTTTTTTGAAACTTGGGTTCCTTCTGATCTTGTTGGAGTTTGTGTTTTGTTTGATCTGAGCTTGTGTTGAGCTTGTGTAGTTAGAGCTTTTTCGAGCTCGTATTTGGTTTGGAACTTGGTTTGGTTTTGTGTTTGTTAAGAACTGTTGATAGAGGATTCTTGTACTTCTGAATCGTGTTGGAATCTTGGATATCCTGGACTGTTGTTGAAGTCCCGTATATAGCTCGGTGCTTGTGTTTTATTCCTTATGATAATTTGAACTGTTAATGGAAGATTCATAATGTACACACACTCATATTTATTACTCATTTTTGGGGCTCAAACTTTGGTGAGAAACTTGAGTTCCGTTGGGAGCTATATTTGGCTTCACGTTTTGATATGAATTTGTGTTGGAGTCACTTGTTGTTCTAAACCAGTGTTGGTATCTTGGGTAACTCGGGACTGTTGTTGAAGCCGTATGTGGCTCTGTACTTGTGCTTTACTCTTGTGGTATTTTGGACTGTTAATGGAAGTTCATGATTTCACCACACTCTTATCTTGTTATTTGTTTGATTCTGAACTCTCATTGGAAACTCGTGTTTCATTTGAGATGGAAATAGGACTCCTTGTTTTGAATATGAACTGTTAATGGATATTTGTATCTTATACTGCCTCATACTAAGATACTGTGCATATCTGAGCTCATGTTGAGTTTTTGTAATTCGACACTGTACATGAAATTTAGTACTTAGTGTTTGGAAATAGTAGTAGGAACGATGTGTTGGTTCTGTTTTGGTATGTTGAGTTTTCTTTGTTAATGATTTAAACTTGGATGGGAACTTGTTGTTTCCCTGAACCGTGAATATTTACTTGGGTAGTCCTGTACCTTTGTGAGAAGCTTGTGTTTGTCATTGTGCTCGGATTTTGTACTTTTGAGCTCTGATCTAGTAGTATTATCGACATGTTTGATTTGGTTTTGGTATTTGAATTGGGTTTTCTTAACTTCTTAAAGAGTTTAAAACTCAGAAATTTTCTAATCAAACTACTTACTCAAGGAAATCTGGGAGAGTAGATTATATCGAGCTGTTTAATGATCCTTGGGATTTAACTAGAAACATTTTCTAAGGATAATGGGATTTCAGTCTGAGTTTGTTGATACTTCTGATCATGTTTAACTTATTGATCGGTTATTTTTCTATCTCTTGTTGGATATAGTAAATACACCTTGTGTCTTTATAAAAGAAAGGAATGTGATTCCTTTAGAACAGACTGTGTTTTAGGACTGTTATTTGTATTTCATTCTGGGTATGGAATTGAAACTCGTGTTCTTTGAAAGTAAAGAAGTGTAAGGAATATGGCAGTGTGCTTTCTTACTACTGGATAGATCATTGGTTGAACTTTTCTGTTTTGATCCTCTTTTTATATAGAGACTTCTTTATGAGTTGTTTGGTCTTCCTTTACACAATCATTTGTATAAATGATGTTGGAAGAGATTATATTATTCAGTTTTATTTAGCTGGAAATGCCAGCTTGTTTGGCAGACTGTTGTTTGACAAGACTTTACTTGTTTGGTTTGAGATGAGTAAGTTTGTCTCTTACACTCTATCTTTTTAAGAATTCTCCTTGGATGAACTCAAGTAGAGATTAACTCCTGTATGAGTCTACCTTGATTTTTGAACGTTGTTTCAGATCTTTAAAAGTTAACTTCTATATGTGGAAGTAGATTTAAACTTGTAGGTAGACCATTTGATTCTCTATTCCTTCTTGGATTAAATGGAAATTTTGTTCTGATGAATATCTTAAATGTTAAATTTTTAAGGTAGTTATCTTTTAAAAGAAACAGTTAAATCACATTTTGAATTTATTCTATTTCTCAGATGTTTTGTGTCTGGGTATAGTTTGTAATGGTTCTTCTTCTTCTTTTGTTTAGGAGCTAGATGAGTCATCCTAATAAGAACCATGCTTTAAATCCCTTCTTTTGGCTTGAAGCAAAGATAAATGTTGTATTCTATTATGAAATATTGATGTTATGATTTGTTGTTTTCCTAAGGATAATTGATAGAATCAATTAAACTCTAATTTTGTAAGGCTGATATAGTGGATTATATTCTATCCTTTTCTTGGAAGTGAAATCAATTGTTTAAAATGTAATTCTTTGGATTTATGATCTATTGTTTACTATAATTGATAGAATCAGTTAGACTTATTTTGTAAGGTTGATACGGTGGATTATATTGTATCATTTTCTTGAAAGTGAATTCAATTGGTTAAAATGTACTTCTTTTCCATTGCTTTTGATATATTGATTATATGATGTAATAATTGTGTCATTAAAGTAGAGTTGTTTTAATGGAACAATTATTGGAATGCACTTACTTTTAAGGCTTAGTGCTTATCATGCCTAATTCATTGAACTGACCCGTGCTAGCAATTTTTGCAGATGGACTTCGTAAGTGATAAGGAAGGAAAAAACATATGTGATGCATTGGTTGATTTAAGTCTGATTTTGTGAAGAACTTTGAATCATTCTTGAGATTGTATTGAAAAAGAAAAGTAGTATTCTTTTGTAATGAAGGCAGTTGTTATGTAGCATACCTAAATGTATAAGTTTTAGAGATGAATTAAATGTTGAGAATTTATTTACATTGGATGTGTAAATTATCTTGTACTTTCATTACATAGATGGAATCCTATCTTGTTGATATACTCCATATTGTTTATATGCTTAATGGGGTATTCTTAGATAAGTTTGACAGTGGGAATTGGAATAATATCCCTAAATAGGATGCAACTTCTAAGTTGCAGAATTTGATGGTCATAACTAAACAATTCAATATAGTAATATGATGTGGAATGAACATTCAGTAATAACTATTGAATTTGTAAATGATTTATAGGGGTGCTAGGCCCTAGCACTTAATCATGTAAAGGAAGATTCTTCCTCTATCTTAAGAATGCAAACAAAATGAAGAAGTGATTCCTAATCATTAGACTTCATTTAATAAAGTCTACTTAGTTACAACCTAGATGGTTATTACACTTCCTTAAATGGTTAAGTCACAATAAATGGAACTTATGATGTTGATATCCTGTTATGGTTGATGGCTTGTTAAGTCCATTAAATAACATTAAAGGCAATCTTAAGCTAAGAAAGTTCTTTAACAATCAATTGAATCTGTTGTAGAGAAGAACTTAAGGAGTGTTGGATTAGGGTTAGGCAAGGTTGCTGAAATCTATTTTTAATAATCCAAATTAATTAAATTTATAATAAACTCCTTGAGGTATGTACATCTCAATGAGGCTGTTCTATAGGATGTTGGCACATGCCAACTATAGGGTTGTACCTTCGAGAAGATTAGGATCTTCTCGAGGATACAACGATGCAGTCGACATGTGGCAACACCCTTCTGCATTGATCATCTAGATCTACACACATTGGACTTGATCTTAGTTTCTCTCTAGGTCTGGTTAGTAACATGTTTAAGATATGGGGTAGCCCTCTAAAACTCAGGATACCTTGGCACATGGGTTGACTTAGGTTGACCCAGTATGCCAACTTACCCTAAGTCTTAGTGAGCCTCCCCCTATCATAACATATGTTGTTAACTCGAACTAGGGTTAAACCTTGGGCAAGTGGACTGACGGAAGTCAATAAAGGACATTCTAGATAACAATAGAGTGGGGTGAAGGACATATTCCATATTGACAAGTATGTCGTCAAGGAATAGTAATACGAATAGTATGTTAGAAATATTTGGCCAAAGTATCACAAGCTACTGGTTGCATTGTCCTATGTCACCTAGTCTAAGGTTCGTGATGCAGATGAATATTGGTAACAAATATTCAGATAGGTTCCTTAGACAGATCACTCAATACCCTGAACAGGGAAAGAGAACCAAGTATACGTAGTATACAGAAAAGTATTCAATACTTAATGTTAAACATGAATAGATCGGTAGTTTACCGAGTCATGAAATGAATAGATCGGTAGCACACCGAGTCATTACAGCTGCATATGGTTATCTATTATATGAATGGTTGATAAATAATGTGTGTTCTAAATTATGAATTTAGAACAGAGAACATTATTTATGAAAAAATAAAAAAAAATTCCCTTGTTTGTAAAGTCTTAAAATGGGAATGTTACATTGAAAACAACAGTCCTCAATCGTCAAGGGAAAGGTCCATTAGATATTGAAAAAATCCAAAATGGAAGCAAACACATCATGGGAGGAGCAATGAAGGAGGAGATGGTTGAAATTTTCCTCCTCTTTCCTACAAAGAGAACATCTATTGGGAAGCTTCATTCCCCTTTTCCTGGGATTATCCACAGTCAAAAATTGTATTTTAGACATCTCGCCAGTAAAAGATATTAACCTTTGGGATAAGATCCTTCACCCAGAGCTTACCCTAATAGTCTTTTTGCATATCAGCCTTGAAATTTAACATATAGGCATATTTTACCGAGAAAATTCCTAAATATTCTTATTTCCATTTGATGGAATCCTCCTTGGTCTGAAACATGGGGATGTGGAAATCCCTTAATTTATTGTTGAGATCCCGAAAGCGTTGGATATCTCCATCAAAGTCCAGAGGAGGATCAATGGTTTCCCACTTAACAGAATCCTCCTGGATTCAGAAGTCGGGTATCCAAAATTTTCCTTTTTCCTCATAGTACTGAACAACCCTTTTCCATATTTCTAGGTTAGCTAAGGGGGAATCCTCGATCCAACTATCATGCCATAAACTAATTCTAGAGCCTTTTCCTATCTCCCACATAGTACCATTGGTTAAGATTTCTTTGGAGGCCACAAAAGAGTTCCAAAAAGAAGACCCTCTAGGAATATTATCTTGATTAAAAAAGGATTCCATTCTGCATATATTTCATAAATATTTCATCTTTATAATTTCCACCCAAAGACCTTCCTCTCTAGCAAACTTCCAAACAGCTTTCATAATCAAGGACTCATTCATAAGAGAAATATTTTTTAACCCCAAGCCCCCACAAAGCTTTGGTTTAGTGAATTTTTACCGAGGCCATAAGAGGGAATTTGAACTTCTCCACAACTCCCATCCAAAGGAATATCTGCTCTGCTAGATTTTCTCTAAGGATTAAATAATTTTAGCAGGGAGCTTGAAAAGAGACATCACATAAATGGGAATACCTTGAAGGGAGCTTTGGAGCAATTGAATCTTACCAGCCTAAGAAAACAAGAGACCCTTC
Source organism: Taxus chinensis (assembly GCA_019776745.2). NCBI lineage: Eukaryota > Viridiplantae > Streptophyta > Pinopsida > Cupressales > Taxaceae > Taxus > Taxus chinensis. The sequence continues at coordinate 269,442 of JAHRHJ020001098.1, read as the reverse complement.
CAAGACGAGATTTTATTATTAACTCTTTACAGCAGAGCATTCCACACCGAGATGTCAGGATTATTTTAGATCAGGGGCATACCCAAATAAGAATCTAGAAAATACTTAATCATGCACCCCAGGATGTGAGCTAATCTAGCTTGAACTTGATTCTCAGCATTCATGAAAAAAATAGCACTTTTATGGAAATTAACCATCTGTCCTGTTGTCTCCCTCAAAATCCCCCCTCATTTTCTAAGTCAAACACCTTAAACTTTGAGCTCACGCCTTCATGGACAAAGTCCTTCCCCATCATAAATTTATCATCCACACAGTCTGATTGAGGCAGATAGAGGGAAGACCATGCTGTGAAGTTGTTTAAACTCTCAAGTCTGCACATTTTGGTAAAAATTTTGTTTTCCTGTCTATACGCGTGAAAATTTTATTATTGTCCTCATCTGAATGAAATTGTCAATATTTCTATGGCCATGGATCATCGAACCGTGTATTGTTCTCAATTCCTTGGTTCGTGAAAGAAATTTGAAAAGAGGGTGAGAGATGGTGGAGTTTTCTTCTTCTCTGCATTTTTCCACAATCTTGAATGATGGGCGTTTTCTTCCCCATCAAATTTTGGCCCCATTACCCATGGGTATGTGGACATATCTAATTGGAAGTAGGTTGGTGGGGAGATTTGAGGTTTTGAGCCTTTTTGTAAAAAGGGCTAAAAGTCATAAAGTGACTTGTAGCCCCGATCATGCCAACTTAAGGGAAAAAGTGTCGAATGTTGAGCTAAAACTATCAAAAGAGTTAAAGCGGGGATGGCAGATTTTTGGGGAGATTTAAGAATAATGAGATCTGTAATTTGCATTAAAGGGGCTCGGAAGCTAAAAAGTGACCCCTGCAGTCCTGCCAGAGACACAATTTAGGAAAAACTCAAATCTTAAGCCTCACCGTTGAAAAGTCAAAGCGGGGCAGCGGGTCGGTGGAGTACTTTATAGGTCTTGAGCCTTTTACATAGGCTAAATAGGTCTGAAAGTCCTAAAGTGAACCGCAGCCCCAATCATGCTATGGAAAAAGTCAAATATTAAGCCTAGCATCGAAGGTCAAAGTGCGGCACTAGGGCCAGTGGAGCAATTTGTGTTATTTGATTTTCCTCATTGAAAAAAGGTAAAATGACCATAAAAGTGACCAACGACTCTATGGACCATTCTAGTGAATGCTACGTCGTCAGGATTATATCACCTCCTAGAATTTTGGAAAGACCAAAAATGCAAAAAATGCCAAATCTCTATCCAAGTCCCAGAGATTTATCCGCGTTCCATATCAACGCCCGCATCTAGTAATTTTCTCCCACATCTGAGACAGCTCTAGTTAAGATAGTCTCTAAAGGCAAGATGGGGTGATTCAACATTCAAAGTTACAAATACAAGTGTAACGGACTGCATTATTCCAAAGTCAGATTTTTTCCGCTCAATGGCGTCTACCTCTGCTTAATCAATAATCCTTGAACGGAGGTGAATTTATTGATAGTGGCATTGTATATCCCTACTATCTTTCTAGATCTCACCATTCTCACTTCTTATCTCATTAATCTTGCAGGATATTTAATGGCTTCTGTCACAGTGGCATTGTAGAGGTTGGAATAATTGATCTTGTATCCTCAAGAGTGCATTGCACCTCCTTAAGCCATTTTAAGGAAATAGCCATTTTTTTCTCCAATATTTCACTCTCATTCTTTAGCTAGGATCTCATGGTACTCATTCCCACATTATGTACAACTTTTGTTCTAAGCATCAATACAAGAAGAAAGAGTTTGTAAGACCATCGTTATCCATTAGTTCCTCAATATTTCTTAAAAAAATCTTCAGTTCGCAATCTCTATCTGGTCTTGTTCTTAGAAAATATTTCCAAAGGTTGTTTTTATTCTCATCTTTTAATGTGTTAAATTTTGATATGCTTCATTTGTGCAGGAATCTGATTTCCTAAACTAGCAACCCCATTAGTTTCCTGAATATCTCATTATTCACTCCCTCTTCCCACTATGTCAGAGCAATAGCAGGGTGATCTAACAACATCTTGTTCAGCTCTCAAAGCAGGGTCAGTCTTTTTTTATTGCCCCTGATTGGATCCCCAGCATAAAGGCGACCATAAGAATCCATGATTATTCTCGATCAGATTCTAGAATTATATTCATCCAAATTGATTTATAAATATGTGCCTCTATAGGGACTGTACCATTCCTAGACTTCATTATCTCAAACAATCCACAAGTTATTCCACCTCAGAGAAGAATGGAAGGTGGCACCATGAAATCCCGAAACTAGTTTAGTATCATATCAAGAACCTCCTTAAGCCATTTTAGAGGCTAGATTGCAAGACTACCAAGTGCCTATTCTTTAGCCAAGTATCTCATGGTACTCAAACTAAACATTGAGGTAGATAGAGGGAAAACTTGATAGATGTGAGAATAGTGTTAAGACCTCGTACCTCCATTGAAAACAGTTCTTCAGTATTTCTTAGAATCCCAAGCAATTCAACCATTATAATGGGCAATACGAAAATATTTCCAAAAGATCTCCTTCACCATCTGTAATTAAAAACCTCTAATTCTTGGAATGCTTCACCTTCTGGTTTTCCAACCAAACACCTGAAACTAGCAACCCCATGGAACCTGTAGGTCATATCCCATCATGTCTACCAAGAAGTCTATTGAAAATATCAATGATTTAACCAGGATCTATTTACAAGGACCATGTTATTTCTATCAAAGGCTTTATCAATATTCGTCCCCAATATTGAGAAATATTGTCGATTATGATCTAGATCCGATTCTAGGAAATTATATTATCCATCAATTGTTTCCAATCACAATAAATTAATTACTTCTCACTTTCTTTCCCATTAGAATTTAGATAAGAAATTATCTCTGGATAAGATCAAAAATAAATGTTTCCTTGGAAGAATTTAGTATTCTAATCATCCCACTCCTTAATCTATTTTAATTAGTAGATTTTTTGTCTCCAATATTGCACAGAGCTTTCTTCTTAAAATCCTTATAGATTCATGGTAGCTCAAACAGGAGTTTTTGGCTCTAGCGTCTTGAGAACAATGTTATTCCATTTAACAAACTCAATTAGATCCATTAATATGAAAAAATCTTGCATCATTGGTCAATGACCTCTACTTTTATGAGCCAAACCTAGAAAATTTTTCAAAGAAAAAGTCTTGAGTGAAACCATCTTTTAAGGCCCAATATTTATATTCTTCTCATATTAGAAACACATTTTGAAACTAGCAATTTCCTATCTCGAACCTGAATATCCTTAACATATCTCTAATTTTGTTGAAGATATCAGGGTGATAACCACATCTTTGGAAAATATCCAAGGTCTATCTTTTTGGGTAACATAGGATCATCCAAATCGAGAAGAATGGGACTATGTTAAAAATCTCGATCCAAATTTCTAGAGAAGCATTGATTCATCCACTATTAATCCGAGTAATTCTCACCATTCTCACTTACCAGTATCTCATTAATCTTTAGGATATTAGCTTTGGAGGTGGCAGAGAAATGGAATAATTTATTATTCCTATCACCCTCCTTAAGCCATTTTACCCTAGATTTTTGTCTCCAATACACCTCTTATTTAGCCAGGATCTCATGGTACTCAGACAGGAGTTTTTGTTCTTGATCCTTGAGAACTATATTAAGACCATCGTTCTCCATAAGTTCCTCAATATTTCTTAAATCCTCAGCAATTATACTTTTTCTTGGAAAATATTTCCAAAAGTCTCCTCATTCCATATTTTAAGGTTACTTTTAATATGCTTCAGTTTAAAACACAATTTGAAACTAGCAACCCCATGAACCTGAATATCCCACCATTCTTGAATTCTGTTGAAAATATCAAATGGTGATCTACGACTCACATCTTTTCAAATCTTGAAAGGTCTAGCTTTTTTCATTTGATTCATCCCCAAATCGAGAAGAATGGGATTATGATCCAATACAATTCTTATGAGGATTTTGTAGAGAATAGAGAGTTAATTGATCATACAAAGATGAAATTACCACAAATCTGTCCAATCTAATATGAATGAGCTCAATTCCCATCCTTCTGTTTGACCCAAGTAAACTTGGAACCTTCCAATTCTAAATCAAACAGACTATTACTTGGCCAGGAAGTCAACTAAATCCTCCATACTTTCATCAATAAAAGATCAAGCCCCCTTTCTTTTCACCAGGGGAAAGGGGGGTATTGAAATCCACCTCCAACTAATTAAGAATCCATTATCTTTAAATAGTTGTCTAAAGCTCGAGAGATCTTTCCAGAACTTTTGTCTTTCAATGAGTTTATTGGGAACATAAATATTAAAAACATACTGGTGATTTTTTAGAGACTAATTTCAGTGAAACTCATAACCACATGACCAGGGGAAGAAAGGATCAGAATGCTATGCACAATTCTAGGATCCCAAATAGTGACAACAACTCCCGAGGCTCCCGAGGAGCTACACCCCTCCCAATAACTTTCTTTCCAAATTTTCATACCCACCTCTTTAAATATGTCCATTTTCTTGGTTTCTTGGAGCTTGAGAATATATGGTTTGTTTGGAGGAACTATAAGAGTCCTTAGCAATTCCTTCGGTGTTTACTGGGCGTTATTCAATCCCCTAATGTTCCAAGAGAGGAGGATCATTTAACATTTCTTCATTTTGGAGGAAATCAACTTCCCCAAAGTACTCTTGAATACCAGCATCTACTTCCCTCCTAGAAATTCGTCTCCCTTAATTCCTTATTACTTTTCCTACCCTTAAGAGTTTAGTCCTTACCAACATCAACTCTAGAGTTACTATGAGTGATAGGTTTAGATTTACTTATTGGAGTCTTAGGAGAGTCCGCCAAATCATTAGCATCTTTGGCAACATAGTCCGCAAGAATTCTGAAAACATTAGACATGGGTAGGAACCGTTCTTCTTGTCTCTAACTTAAAGACCTAACTTTGACCAATGGATTTCCCCAAATGACCCAATTTCATCTAATTTTTCTAAGGTCCGCAATGCCACTTGAAGAGAAAAAAGAGATTTCCTTCTGATTCATGGCTAGCCCTTTCCTTTATTTCTAGAACCACCTCTTCCAAGACTAGATCTTCATTTTCATTTTCATCTTCAAATTCATTAACATTTTCATGAAAAATAGAAACAACCAATTCCTTGCATGGGGTATTAAGATGAACCGAGGGATCCGCTTCTTTTACAGCCTCCTAAATGATAAGAGGATCCCTTGTTTATATAACTCTTCCATTTTTCCCAATCAGCCTCCATTCCTTTACCTCCTTATTATTTTTCCTTTGAGGACCAACTAAGGGATCAATTTTTTTCTTATGAAGAGACAATTTCTATGATGATGACCTACTAGCTTACATTTTACCTACAGAAAAAGGGAGATGGATCATAATCAAATCTTTGCATCCAAACACCCGTAGAAGTTAAGAGTTTGATATTACTCTCCAAAAAAGCTCTTGACCCATATTGATGACATTATCAGTTGCATCCTTTGGATGGAATAAGGTATTCCACCCACCTCTTAAAGTTAGTTTAAACAGTAGTCAACAACATAATGATGTTTAGTACTTGAAGAAGGGTTCATCATAAAAATGTTTGAAGTTTAAAGTCCCATTGATGAGAAAGGTTAGCATAAGTATAAATGGGTTGAAGATGTGTAGGGTTATATTTTTTGGCTAAGTGATGTGACTTGCAAAATTGTCATCAAATTGAATGTACAAAGGTATTGTCCACCTTTACATGGCTGATTCATCTCAACTCTTAACAAAATGAGTCTTAGGATAGAAGAGACAAAAAGGTTTGACACATGTCTCGACTCCATAAAAATGAGTGTTAAGATAAATGAGAATGGTGTGACTTTGTTGACATTCCATTAACAAAATGAATTCCTGTTAATCCCTAGAAGAGGGAATGAAAGGTTCCAGATTAGATAACTTCTAACAAAATCATGTTACCCTATCTTTTGAGATGAGCAATGGAAGGGTATTACCCTCAATATATCAACATGTGAATGCATGAAGATCGAAGAGGTGTAGAAATGATTACTTGATAATCAAATATCACCAAAGGGAAAGTGTAACCTCTTAAGATGATGAAGGGGTTCCATTTGATTATCTCACAATTTTAGCAAAGCGAATTAGCTAAGAGTGGTTATGCGGTAAAAATATGTGAAGATGTCTAAAATTTAATGACGTGAATGTTAAACTAAATATTAGGAAATAAGGTGAAATTATGGGGACTCGATCCTTACAAAGTGAATCACAAGGAAAAGAGAAGTGGAAAATATGGCTTAATATATTAACAAATATGAATTTCAAGATAGAAAATGAAGAGAACATTTTTTGAAGAAAATATTTAACGATTCTATGGATACATCCATAAAATAACCAGATGTTCGCCAAGAAAAATACATTGATGGATACACCTTACAAACCCGTTGTAAGTGGATTTTATCTCTAACTTTCCTGACAATTTAGGAAATGCAAAAAGGAGAATCACCTTAATTTAGTTTTCCTCACAACCCTTTTAAGATGGAAGTCTAAATAAGAGCAAGAGCCGTTACCTATACCATGATTTGTGATCTAATCTTGAATGGATATTAGTGTTAACAAATAAGATCAGGCTCCAAAATTCAACACTGAAACTTAGGAAAATGATAAGGTCAGTGTTAAGAGAAATCAAAGATTGTGTTATATTGTGCAACAGATAAATATCATTATCTGTTAAGACTTAGAAAGTTGATAAAGTGCTACAAGTTTAGGATGGATGTCCAGCAATCTCAAGACTTGGATTTGTTTGAAAAGTGACAATTCCAAGATGAGTGATAAATAGTTTTGAAAGAGTGTGAAAATCACAAAATTTAGATTTGCAAAAACGTGGGTAAAAGGGAGATAGTGAATGATTTCTAATGTGAAGAAGGAGGAGTTCAATAAAAGTATTTTGGGACTTAGAGTATCTCAACCTTGTGGTCTGTCCCCAGGATTTCACCCTGAAATTTGGGACTACCCCTTTCAAATTTTTCGTTATTTTTAAGTAACGGGTCATGTTTTTGTGTTTTGTTTTTCTTACAGTTGTTTGCACTACTCAAAGGTATCCCCATAAAGTCATAAAGCCAAGTTCGTGACTCAAATACCCACATGCAAAAGCTCACTCAATTCCTTCCCAGAAGTTTGTTTAGAAGTGTTTTATTTATTTTTATATTAAATAAATAAAGTTCTTTTAAAAATAGATTGAGCTAAAACTAAGAAATTTGGGTTATATAAAGCACTTCACCCCATTATTACCGTAGAACATTCACCCGAGGGAAGAGTTTTTGCAGACTAGCTAATTGGAGAAAAAATTTCAAGCAATTGCCCGCAGCTTCTTTCGGGTTTTGTTTTTATTTTATTTCTTGTGTGTTTTGGTTTTGGTCTTTCTCCGTTTTCCGTCTAAGCAATCCCCGTTAGCCTATTCTTTCTTCCTGCCAAACCTTTTCCCGGGCCCTAGGGTTTTGAAAATATATCCAATGTTTTTAATTACCAATTAATTTGTCTGCCAAAGCTTGTTTTTAAGGTGACCAAAGCTCAAGTTTTTTTCCTTGTCTGAGGTTAAATCCAAGTTAAATGATTGAGCAAATCACAAACTTGGAGAAGTTTTTCTTCCTTTTACAGAGCAGCCATGGCCAGGGAAGAAAAAGTAGCATTCGAAAGGGTTATTCAAGAGGCATAATCACTCAGGGAATTGCGTCAAGGATCAAAGCAAAGTCTTCTAATGCAAATCGTAGTTTCTTCAATGATGAGTCTTAACTAGTTTGCAAGCAGCTGCCAACTCTTCCAATTCAAACGCAAAATCTGTGTATTAGAAATACAAGGCTAAGATACTCGAGCAAATCGTGGTTTTGGGGCAGACCTTCCTTCCTCAAATTAGCAAATGTTCCTTAGTTTCAACGTGCAAATACCAAGGGATTTTAAGCAGTTCTTAAGAATTGAGAGGACCAACTGAATTTTTTCAGGCAGCCAGTCTTTTGAGTTTCCATGCAATTTCAAGAGAAAGGGAAATGCAACTTAAGTTGTTGTGGAAATTGGCAGCTTTGTTCTTTCTTGAAAATTCACAATCTTTCAGGAGCTTCAAAATTCACAAGGTCATGGAAGTTGTTGTCGTAAAACAAGAAGCTTGTCTTCTAATCTTTCAACGAAGCCTTCATAAAGCAAAATTCCATACAGTCACTTAAGTGATTAAATGTGGAGTTTCCCTTAAAGCTTATCTTGGATTTTAAGAATTGATGCTCTTCCTTCCAAATTCACACAATCCTTACAAGTCCCTTGGAATTCACCGCAATTCAGCTGGTTTTAAAGAATTAGTCACTTAAGTTTTCGTGAATTAAATAGGAGTTGCATGTCTTCTAAAAGCAACCAAGGGTTTCCAATTTCTTAAATCCACGCATGAATTCCTCAAGTTGAATCGTGGTTATTTTAAAGTGCACAATTCATTTACCTATAATCCACGCAGCCTTCCTTCTTGATTTTCAACACAAATTTTAAAGTGAAATTGTGGATGTTCAACCAAAGTGCTTCTTCATTCCTTAAAGTGCTCATCCATGTCTTGTAAAATCAACGCAAGTGATCTGTTAAAGAGAATTCGTGGAGGGCTAAGAAATGTGGTTAGGAAGCTGCCTTGGCTTGCAAATCCACGAAATTTGTAAAGGGAAAATTCTTAGTACCAATCGTAACTATTTGAAATCTGCTCCCTTTTGAAAAATCACTTAATTTTATGCCTTGTGAAATCATAATTTTCAAATGCTTGTCTTGTATTTACAAACTTAGCTTCAAGTTACCATGCAATCCACTGATAAATTGCATGCAAAATTCCCTCTCAAAATCTGTGCATGTGCTTCCCAATCTTCCAATCGAAGCCCACATTGAATCTATTTATATTTGCCTTCATCCAAAGTGATTTCCAGAATTCAAAATTGCCCATATGCAATTAAAAAAAATAAAAGAGTGATGATCGACATGTTTTGTCTGAATTGTTTACGACGAACATTTCAATTGGTACACATACTTGAGAAGAACTGCAAAAATCTTCAAGGATAAGAGGAGAAGACAAGTCAGAGGCAACACCCGCAAGGAAATCACAGTCAGCTGCTCCCAGATTCAGTTTGGTGAGAATGAAAGGAAAATTTAGTCAACAAAATGTGGGAGAAAGAGCTTCTCAGATTCAAGGCAGAGGTATCATTCATAGTTTAGGCAAAAGTGCAATACAGGTTGGATCAAACATGCAGAGTATGGAAGAAGAACAAGACTAGGAGTGTTGTAACAAGAATAAATTATTTTCTTGTTTTCCTTTTTCTTCTTCTTTCTCTTATTTTCTCCGACAAAGTAATTGAGTAATCAATTAAATTGTAAAACTTAAGTGATTGGTTTAAAATCCGTTACTTCAAGTTACTAGAAGAAACTCAATTATTTGGAAATAGGTGGCTGACATGAAAAATAGAAGGTTTTATTTTCAGTTGCAAGGCATGCATGTCATGCAAAGAGGAATTCTCTAGGGGAAATATTACCAACTGTTTCCTTTACAGCTTCCACATGCGGTTTAGTTCATTGAGAGTTTCCTACTTGTAACTACCCTCTATGCACTATAAACGAGGTTAAAGGATAAAATGCATGTTCAATAAGAGGAAAGGAACGAAAACGGATTATTCCAAGACACAATCTCTAATGATAATAGCACACCACATTAGATTTACAAAATAGAAGAGCTAAAATACCATATATGGAAATCCATCATAATCCATAATGCTCAATACATTACAATATAATGACTTGAATTATTCAATAAGAAAGATGTACATATAGGAGGAGGGAAGTGCAACTACTACCTAAATCAATGGTGAAGAACTCCCACTAACTGATACTGGTAGTTAAGTTAACTCCAAAAGACTAGTAAGCTAACTCAACATAACTAGTAAGCTAACTCCACACAACTAGTACACCTAAGCAAGCTAACCCAACAAGTGTAGGGCTAACACAAGTGTAAGAATTATCCTAATAAATAAATAAAAGGATAAATAATAACCTACACTAACAACATCAGAACTTGCTACTTAACAGAAGGATTTTGTAACTAGTGCCATAAGTTTTCACAACTTTTTAACACCTTGATGTGATTTTGTGAACCCAAATAAAAGGTGGATTTCTAGAGAAATTTGTGTCTATAGTGTTTTGTTGAGTACTTCTATTCAAAGGTTTTAGATAAACTTTGTGTTATCTTAGATCTAGGTTAGAAGTTATTTCTTTCCCTCTTTGTTGAATGTTGTGATTTAACTATTTTTATTTAATTTGTGTGGATAAGACCAATCATTGTTAACTATTCCAAGTTGATTAATACATATCTTCCTTTCTTCTTTAACCTAATTCATCCATTATTTCTCCCCCCTTCTACAAATATTCCATCATAACTGCTTACTTGCTTCAAAATTACCAAGTTGTGGTTCACGAGCTGAGGGAATTAATTTAAAACCCCTTTAAAGTAGTTTTTCTATTAGAATTCACCTCTTTTTCCTCCAAATAGATAAACATCTTACCACGGGAGCCTTCACTAGTTAATCACCTGAAAGAGATTTATCTCATGACTTTCTCTAGGCAGTTTATGTTGTGATAAAATCTAGCCAATAGTTTTTGGCGACTCCTTTTACATGGGGAACAAAATTTAGCAGATTTAAGATTTTTTTACCAGTTCCCATCTATATTGAAACCTCAACATGGTAGAAAATCCATTAACTCAAAATTTGGAGGCTCAAGGAAGGACTAAATGGTGATTGCAATTTAATTTCAATCATCCTCCTTAAGTAGCCATTGTATGTCAGATGGATTTTCATCAGGAAGAAGAGGAATTCTTGTGGTCTGATCGTTTTCAGATATCCAACTACTTCATTCACCAACTATTCTCGGAGAAGACGTGCTCCTATTTATAATGAGAATCACCACTTGACCCTCAACACCTTTTCCATGGGGTGCAAATTTTGGACCTCTGAACGTGAATCCTCTAATGCATGAGTTACCTAAAGGGATGTAAAATATTTTTCCAAAATTCTTTGGAGATGGCAAGCAGAATCCAGATGACCACTTGGCTGCATTTTTCATATCCTATGGAGTGCTTGCAGTCAAACATGAAGATGTATCTATCAGAATCTTCATAGAGACTCTACATGACTTGGTTGGAGAATGGTTCTACAAAGGTTAGCTCCCAATACCATAACCAACTGGGCTATTATGCATGAGGCATTCTTGAAAAGATTTAAGCTAGCTGAAGATTACAGTACTTTGATAAAATCAACTGAATCAGCTGAAGAAGATAGCCACATGAGCACAGGCAAAGATTTTATTGTAAAATTCCAAATGATACTTTACAAAATTTCCAGTCTTCTTCTTTGAATGATGAGAATCAAAAGGTATTCTTCATCAATGTATTACTTTCAAGTAGGTTATCAAGTACCAAGAGCACATCCTGCTGACTTGTTAGCAGCTCAAAACATGGCGGTTGAAATTAAAGATGACCTCATCATGGCTGGAAAAATAAAAGGCTGTAATTCTAAAACCACAAGTTCATCTGCTACTAATTTTGATTCAATATCACAAAAACTAGCAAATGAGATGTTGCAGATGAAAAAAAAATGACTCAAATGGCTTAGTGCAAAAAAAATTCCCCTTGCTTGGAATTTCAATAACAACCAAAACCACATTTTTGGTTCTCAAAGATTAGCAATTGAAGTTGCTCCCAGAAAAAATGTTGAGATGAATGAAGAAGATCAAGAAGATGTTACTTTCAGCTTGAGAATGATGATTTTGTAGATCCTACTGAACAACTCTAACATTAATTACCTAAACTAAAAATCTGAACATGACTATGAGGAGCTTCTTGAAGAAGATCATTGTCATACTTATGCAATATTTACAAGATCAAAAACTCGCTAAGCTTGAGGCATTGTTTGATGAATAAAGAAGAGATTCCAGATCTAATGTCACCATTCTCAGAAGGGGTAGCCCTTTACCTTCTTCCTTAGCTCCTAGAGATAAGTATGCAAGTTCTTCATCTCAAACACAAAAGGCATCTCAGGTATCTAAAACTAACACATCTATACCTTCCCTTGACATTAATTATCATGCCAAGAAAACTAGAATTCAAATGTCAGAGGTTGGATACTTGAGATATTTTCATGAACAGCTAAATAGGCTAGTCAAATATGTGTAATCACTAGGACCATCTAATGCATCAAAAGGCCTTTTTCCTAAACCCAAGGATAATCCTTCCCAAAACAATGTTGTAGTTGTTAACCCTCCATCATCTTTTGAAAGAGTAGAACCTTTCTATGTCTCCTTATTGTTTAATGGTTTCAAGTTAAAAACTACATTCTAGATTTGGGTGCTTGCTAAATACTTTTTAAATGGCTTTTTGCTTAGCAAATCCTTACGTAATGCATCCTGAAAAATACAACAATACACAAAGAACAAAAAAAACCATAACAAACAACATTAAACGATTAAAACCAAATTCACACAAATGTTAGTATAGATTAAAAACTGCATTAAAAGGTGAACACAAGATAAAACAATAATAAAATAAGTGCAGGTGTGTCCCAATGGGTGTGCCAGAATGTGAGCACAGAAAAAACTTGGTAAAACAGATATATAAGCATAATAGAAAACCTACTTCTCCATGTCTTCCTTGTAAACCTCATATAAGGTTGTAAGAAGCTTTTGAGCTTGTGCAACCTTGTATATTATTGATTGTGGATGCTCTTGATATTACTCTCCAAAGGAGATTCATAAATTCTACGAGCTTGGATACACAAGGATGCAGATATTAAATTAGCAGAAGTTGGCTACAATTTTCTCAAAGCTTATAGGGATAAGTTTACAAAGGAAATGGCATGCTTTTATAGATGAGAGTACGGTAATGAAAGGTGGATGAAATCTTGAATAAGCTCCAGGTTAGTAATTGTAATTACCCAAGTTAACAAGTAGACTTGGCAATAGCAATAGCAGATTTACAGGTGTAGTAGACATTTGGACTAGTAGAAGTTACATCTGGAAAGGTGATTTCCCATACAACTCTATTGCCCCTCCTTTCTAGGAATCTAGAACTAGAGTTCAAGTGGAGTTGACCGGAATGAGGAAGTGGATTTCAAAAGGAGTCTAAGTAGTATTTGAAGAAGAAAATAGGTGCATTTTCATTAGCTACAATGTGCAAGATAAATAATTAACCACTTATTTAATAAATGATAATTAACTTAGCTAAGATGGGTAAAAAAACTAGTTTAATTAATTCTAATAGGGTGTAATTTGCATGATTAATTAATTTGATTAATCAATCATAAGAGGGTATGAAATGGGATAATACTGGGAACAAGTATGTAATTTTGGGGTGTCTACAGGTATGACCTCAACACAATAGTCAAATACCAACAATAAATTAAAACATAAGTCAATTTCTATTTTATTTATCTATTTAAACTTAAAGCTATAGTATTATTGTGGAATGAAATATTCAACTAGTGGATATGTCGCGTAATTTGGAAAATGCATGATTAGAAACTTGTATAAATCACAAAATAATGATAATAAGCTAGAGAAGACCTATAGGGCATGACTTCTAATTCATTGATGCTAACATATCAACCCAAATATTTTCACCCCAAAGCCATGTTTTCCAATTGAAAAATATTTTAGTATCATAAATTCCTTATAAACCATTAAAAAATTTAGGATTATTAACGTGTGTCTAACCTACAATTATAAATTGAGAGTATTATAGTGGAATGAAATCCTTACCTAGTGGTACTAACTTGGTTTGTAAACTTCACAACACAAGAAAGTTATATTACATCACATGATAACAATCACAAGTTAGAGGTGGTCCACAAGGTATGATTTTGAAACTACTAGATATGTTAACTAAAAGAGTAGGAGGATAACACATCAACTCAAGTAATTTCACCCATTATTACATATTGTTTCATTCACATTGAAATTTGGTTCGTATTTTGCAAATTTAACATGAATACTGTCGATATCACACTGTGTTGGGCAAGAAAAAAGAATTTAAATGTTCAAAAATAAAATATTTGTAGGTAATTGATAAGGGCTCTCAACAGACGGTATAGATCGACTAGAAATTTTCCAAACTGTAGCATTTTGTCATTGTGAATTATTTGGTCATATGAACATTATGGGCAATTTATATAGGTATTAGCTCATAGTATAAAAGAAGTAGGAATCAACTTATAACTACTTATAAATGGTTTATTTTTTATAAGACGTGTATTATTAAACTCTCAATTTATAGGAATCAAGCACATGATCAAAACTACTATAGTTTGCATGTAGAAGGATAAAAAAATCTAGTTGTATCAAATTTTTGAAGAGGATCAACATTTGTAGAACAAGGTATCATTTGTAGGCAAAAGAATATATTCCATGAGAAGATATTTTTGATTATAGATTTGTTCTATACATATCATTGTTTACTGTATGTTAGTTTATATACCTAAGTTAAGCTAGAATTTTTTTCTAAATTATAAAAATGTGAGTTTTAAAAGTATGCCAATGAAATTTAGGAAAGGTAAAGTTTAGCCAATCGCATGATTTTTAGAGGTCTGTTTACTTTTTGTAGATAGAAATCCTTCCTCACCGACCTAAACAAGTCATAGGGATTCAGGACGTGCATGTACATGAGAGGAATATGTACATATATATACTCCATGTTAATGTATCTTGTAGAAGTGGTTTTATCATTTTTGTACGACATGATTGCAAAAATAGATTAAAATATCACATATTATAAAATGTAGTAAAAATAGAAAGATTAATTAGACAAGGGTTAGAAAATCATGATTAAAATATGTACCTTGTATTTACATACTTGAATCAAAACATAAAAAATGAAAAAAATCATAATACTCTTAAAATGGAGTGGGAAAAAAGATCTAAAAGTTTTATAGTCTCTATATGAAGCTTGCTAGACATGGCGGAGGATGACAGGTAGTGGTCTTTGTTCGTTATTGTAGGTAATGAACCCCACATGTTGCAAGTGATCCCTAATATCTATTTATTTTGATGTCCTAAAACTTAATGATAATATTTCTTTACTCTTGATCAACAAAACCCAAGTTTAAATGTATAAAATAATGGGAAAAAGTTTACAAATTACTTCTCTTTGATTAAATTTCAAACCCTAGCGATTCACCCAATAAAAACATAGATAAAATGCAATATGGTCACCTAGGTATAACTTCAATGAAATTTTCTTTGCATATCAACTATAGAATCATATATCATGTAGTTTTATACATATCTGGTATGGGTTCAAACCCAAGATAAGCCTCAATTGTCTCTCTTAAATTCTCAATCAATATAAGCAAATGATTCCTTTATTGGAAAAATAATATAAAAACAAAAATATATTGAATTAAGGGAATACTTTGAATATTGTAACTGAAGTTTGATTGCTCTTGTAATTTCTTGGAGTGATCTCTAGATTTATAAATAACTTATAGAGTGATATAGATATGTCTGAAAGGAGATATAGGGTGTTTGTTTATATAGGGTTCCATAAAATAATTTCCAATGAAATACAACAAATTCAAGTATAGGTTGACCATGAAAATATGCCCATAGTGAGAAAATGACCATTGGAAACTAGGTGATGAGAAACGAAGATGGATGATTGATAAAAAAAATTGCTAATTGATTTAACAACATATTAATTTATGTTAAACCCTATATTATTTTAGAATAACATATGATAAATAAATGATAAAGCACATATTTGACACAAGCATTAAGCTAATGAGAATTGAAACCCTAGGTATAAGAGAGGTACATAGAAGACTTAGCTGATTTGGCAATGAATCCCAAAGTGTATTGGATTAGAAAACTAATAAACAGGAGGAGCAAATAATGTCGCAACCGTTCCTGGTATATTCTGGAATTACCTATATATGCCTGGACTAGAGCGGCTAGATTTAGGTTAGGGGCGCTTGGGTATTGGAGACCTATGTTAGGTGCCCATGATTGCGAAAATGGTTGGAAATTGATTCTTCTTGTCTCACAGGATGTTCGCTAACCTTTGTTTTTAGTCTCTTGTGTGTTGTTGGATGATCATTGTATTATATTGTAACTTGTAAAGCGAGAAATAACTTGCAAAACCACAAAACACATCAAATCCTAAAAATAAAAAGATGAAAATGGGGATTCTGACTGACCCCAATGGTCACCTAAAAGAGTGAGCTTACAATTGAGTGCTACACTACATCTCAAACTCCATGTAGTTCTTGTGCATGTGTGCAAGAATTGTGCCCTAGGAAGATCTTGTGCAAGATGCAGTTGATAGTAAGCAATATCTAGATGTAGCAATATAGATAGATGTTTGGATGTCTGTTGTCACCCTCAAATTTCCCTTTAATTTCTAAGTCAAAAATTACAAAAAAAATTGAGTTGGTGCCCTTAAAGTATGCTTGAAAGAGGTATTTTGAAAATTAGAACTTTCCAAGGACTTTCTGACTCTTGAAAATCATTACATCAGATGGGAAATTTCTCCCCCTTTCCAAAAAGGCAAAGAAGTCCTCCGAAATCCTTGTACTTTTTAAGTATGGCTCGGCGGGCCTAAGTTGGAAAATTTTCCCTTTGGCGGACTGGTGGAGATGCGGAGGTATTTTTGCACTTTGATCTTTTTTTGCAAAAAGCTAAGTTGACACAATTTGGCCCATGAGCCTGCAGGGAGAATTGAAACAAAATCTCCTAAGGACCCGCAACGAATCAAAGGTCGCCACGTGTCCAAAGGGAGGATCAGATGACAGAGCCATGGAAGAATTCAAGGTTTTGAACCTTTTTCCATAAGTTTAAAAAGTGGTAAGGTAAATCATTTTCCCCATAACCCGCAGCGAATCTAAGGGTGCCACATGTCCAAAGAGCCGATGCGGAGCGGCGGGCCGGCGGAGGTAAATGGGATTTTGCGCCATTTTGCATAAAAACTCAAAATGATACAACAAGAGCCGCGCACCCATTTCCAACCAGGTTGTGCCATGTGTCCATGCCAAATCAGAGCTGCGGGTCGCCGAAGGTAAATGAGATTTTGCATTTTTTGCAAAATAGGTCAAAATGTTCATAATTGCACCGTGACCCCATTTCCAATCACAACTTGCCACGTGTCCAAGTCAAAAAAGCAGAGCGGGGTTGTAGGAAAATTTGTTCCAAAATGCCAAAACACAAAAATGACAAAAATGAAAGGGGCTTCCCCCACACCCGTTCCAATCTTCTCCTTCCACGTGGACGGTCCAATTTGAACGTTTTAGCAGCAAATCAACAGTTCATATCAAAACTGGCAAATAAAATGAAATGTCTGTGTATTCACGTAAATTAGTTTTCTGCCATGGTTTTTCTTCATGAATGGATGATTTTGAAAGGGCACAAAGGATGAAATCCGTTTAAAACCCATTTTTCTCACCTGGAGGAAGTTATAACCACTTTTCACGAGCTATTTGATGGGTTCTGGAAGCCATTGTCGGGGTTGGAATTTTGATATGCCGGGACTGTAATTTTGAACCGAAAAGAATCAATACAAGATCTTCTCTTTTATTCCTTTATTTCTCTTTCTTCCTCTGCTCTGGTTTGAGAATCATTTATCTCTAATATGCGAAGAAACTTTGTGTTCTTGGAATGCAATTTCGAAGAACTTTGTGTCTGCGGGATTTTATCTGGTAAAAACGTGAATGGTTCTTCTCTGTATTTCATTTGTCCAATGAAAATAAGGGTTTTCTCTGCAATCTCTTTTCCATGAAAGTATTGCCTTCTTCTCCCTCCATCCTCTCCTTCATTCCTCTATCCTCTTGTGCTGATAATTTTCCTTGTAGAAAATGCATTTCCAAGATATCAGAAGACCACAAATTGATGAAAGTTGTACATTTGTATATATTTTTATCCTTTGCTTTCAATAAGGGAACCTCTCCCATCAAAGAGGAGGGACTTGTTTGTCCCCTGACTATGGTTTCATCCTAAGTGTAAATTTGAAACCCAATAATGTCAAAATGAACTTCTCCTCCTATGTGTGTTGTTAGAGTG
This sequence comes from Taxus chinensis, assembly GCA_019776745.2. Classification (NCBI taxonomy): domain Eukaryota; kingdom Viridiplantae; phylum Streptophyta; class Pinopsida; order Cupressales; family Taxaceae; genus Taxus; species Taxus chinensis. The sequence continues at coordinate 251,302 of JAHRHJ020001098.1, read as the reverse complement.
GGTATTTACCTTAGCTCATGTTCACCAAGGTACTTTATTTACCTTTATTGTATTTATCCTCACCCACTTATGTGTGTGGATATTTCTTTTATCTTATTTAGATATTAGGAGATATTATCTAGTTGTTAGGTATAGTTCTTTCCTTGATCTATGGTATTGACTAGATCCTTGATGTCTAGTTCTTCGCTAAATCTATGCTCTTGACTAGTTCTTTGATGACTAGTTCTTTCCTTGATTTATAGCTTGATCTATGACCTTGACTGGTTCTTAGATTGTTATTCTTTGCCTATATAAGCAAGGCCCATTCTCATTGTATTTCATTGAGTTCCATAATAATATATGATATTGTTGCTCATTTGTTTGCAAAGGTTTATGTAAATTTATTCTGGCGAATTGCTTTCATCTTATTGATTGTGTTGTTTGATTAACATCTAAGTTATTGGCTTGGTATGATCTGGTTATTGTTTCTTTTATGTGTATGCATAAAATTAAGTCTCATATACCTTGAGTGAGTGTTAGATTAATGCTTTGATGCTCTTAGAATGCCTTTGGATGCAACCTTAGGTGGTGATAGTAGATTCTTAGAGATTGGTCCTTTATTTTGGTCACATAGCTTTGTATTTATATGATTGCCTTATTTGAATTTTGTAATTGACAACTAAAAGGCCTACCCATAAGAAAAAAAATATGCCTAAAAGATGAATGAGGCCCAAAAGGGGTGAGTAAGATACAAAGAGGTTGGGGGTGCCTAGGCATTGGTGTCCTAGCTGGACGCTAGTGTCCAAAGTCAAGAAAGATAAAGCAACAAAGAATAGGTTGGGTTATGGGGTGTGCAAGACCAAAAAGGAAACCGGAAAGAAAAAAAAGATGCCAAAGATAGATGTCAATTACTACTTTTCTCTCTTAGGAATCATATGAATAGTGGTATGTGATTAGGAACAAGAAATGTACCCAAGTGCATGATTTAATGTCTACACTAATGGTCATGACCAAAAGAGGACATCACTAGTGTTCATGATAAAAAATGGACATCACTAGTTATCATGTGTCATCATTAGTTCTCAATATGAGTAAAAACTTATAAACAAAGGATAAACAGGACCATACAGGTGTAATGGATGCCTTAGGAAAATTTAAAGCGCAATTAATTATGTTTTTGGGTAATTTATGGTGGTGAAAGAGGTGTCACATCAAATAAAAGGGGGGAAATGTATTTCAAAAGGATCCTAATATGAACTAATGGTTAAAGTTTCCTAAAAGTTTTTAAAAAATTTGTTTCCATGTGCCTTGTACAAAAATTATGTGTTTATATAAGACCCTTCTTTGATGTGTGTGTGTGCATGCATAACGATGGAGAAATAAAATGAATGTTTACATGAGAATATACCTAAGTGAGGGAAGGAGCAATTTGTGAATATTATAATCTTCTTATAGACACCAGAATTAGGTCACCCTAATTCACATACGGGTGTATGCACCTTAAGACACCCCTTCGTAATCCCCCACAGTATCTTTATCCTTCTATCAAGTTACTTTTACCATTTTACTACCTATAACCACCTACAACCATAAAACAAACCAAAATAAATAAAAACAACATGAATCAAACAACTTAACCTCCTAACAATTCCTCCCACGAGCTCAAAACAACATTTAAGCCATTATAAAACTGTAGATCCCATAAAAGGAAATGGTTAAAACCAAATTCAATCACTCCCGTAATTGATGTCCATAGGTGTGGATCAGTGCCGATCTGTTGAAATGAAATTGATTATATATAAACCATCTCAGGTATTTACCCAAGGATTATGAATTCATTTCCAAGCATCCATCCTCTAAGCCCATTGGTCCAAACTTTCCTTGATCAAGTGTGGATCAGACGAGAAGTGGCCCAGACCTCTTGTTATACTAATCTCCCTTTGGAGCTGTCTATCTGCATATATATCAATCAAATTGGTTTCCTCATCGTCAAGGTAAGTCTCTTTTTATTGTAACAATTATACTACATTATCAAATTCAATATCGTCAACCATCAGCCTTAGTGCTGAATAGAATATTTTGTTTTCCAATAGAACTCTAAACGTTATAAATATTGTTTAATTAATCCTGTTTTCACAGTGATCAACATCGAACACCTAGGTCGATACCAATCCAATGGATCAACATCGATCCGTGTTAAAAATTCCTATATTGGAATTTCTCATATATCTTGTCATATTTTCTTAAAATCCTATAAGCATGGCTAATCATTAGTTGTTTGCAAGCTTTTGTTTCTGTTAGATGACTCTTCTAGGAGCATCTTACAAACCAAGAACCATCTTCAACCTACCAATTTTACAACAACCACTCCTGTGGGAGCATTCTGACATCGAATACGAGTTGAGCTTGTGCATCATTGTTCATACATCCAATTCGAATGATTTATCACTAAGTAGTTGGAAGTTATCCTCGAATAGAGTGACAAGGTCAACTATTACTGGGAATATGTTTTCAAACTTCCCCATCCTATTATTGAGGATGTTTATTATGTCCTACCATCCATAACTTACACATATTAAATTTGTTATATATATCATCTTATATAATTTGTAATCTTACCATGGTTTCCAGTCTAATTGTCTAAAAGAGAGTTAACACTTGTTAAAGGAAGCCCTTTGGTTCATGAGATTGTGCTTTTCCAAAAAACTAGCCATATTATTATCTAACATCTCTCTTTTCTAGTCGTCTATTTGTGTGCAGTTTTTCGCATTCTCTAGAAGAGGAGTCTCTTGCGCCCATTTGGATCCATACATTTTGATGTTATCGATGCATGTATCGGTAAACCCTGTTATTTTCTGAGTTTTAGTGGTTTGTTTCACTTAATAAGATCGAATCCTAAAATACACTAAAAAAAATCTATCTTCGAATTGCACTTATGGAGCAACATCTCAATAATGTGACATGCTAATGTAACTGAATGATAAATTTAAAAATTGAAACTAGTAGAGGAATGAATACACTTATTGGAATACAAACCCTATTGCCTCTTTTGAAATTGATCCTCAATTTCCCCAGGTGGATGGAAACATTTTTTTTTCCACAGTGGAGAAGTATCATCTCCACATAGAGAAATGTCAATGTAAAATGGAGAAGTAATGGTACCTAAATTTTGACGTCAGGGGTCCATAGTGACCATGTCAAGGGACAACTTAGTATACTTCTTAGATAAAGAAGCAAACAATTTGATATCTTGGTAACCTCATAATCACTGGATCCAAAACTAACCCTCTAAGTATTAAAAATAGATACTTCCCAGTTGAAGAAGTAATCAAATATAATATCTTTGTAACCTCTAAAACCTAATATTTAAATTAAGTTAATTGCATATCCCACTTTTGAGGTGAGGGAGGTCCGTGCATGTCAGTTATCTAAATAAAAAATTGATGTGTATATGTTAACACTATAAAATAAATTAAGAGCTATATGATTATTGTGAAAGGATCACCTATGTAAAAAACATGTCTATAAGGATAGAAATATGTCACCAAAAAGACATAATATCAATGCTTAAATTGATATGTAAACATAAAAGGATGCCATCATGGAATCTCAATAATAACATGTATTTAGATATATACAAAAAATGTAACCATGAAGGATCATAGATAACTATAGTACTTGATGCATGAGCATCACTTGTAAATACTCAAATTTTGGTTTTCCTAGTTATTTAGGATTGTGAGGGTTCATTTGATTGTTCTTGGAATGTTTCTATCCATTTGGACTCCTATAACATGTAATAAGTGGTATTGGAAGTTTCCCTCAAAAACCAAATTTCAAATGTTTTAATTTGTCTTTGTGTGTTAGGGGTCTAAGAGATAGTGTAGGTTAAATAATGATGTAAAAAGGGGTCATGGGATATAACTTCACCTAAGACTTGACCTACTTAACCCTTAACAAGGTTTTAACTCACTTAAGTTTGCATAATCATAGGTAAGGTGGTTTGAAACCTAACTACCTATATTATCCTCATTGTTATCATAAGCATTCAAATAGAGGGGTGTAAGGGAAGGATATAGAGGTGGAAAGAAGGAAGTTGGCCATATAGCCAAGAAAATACTCGAGAACAATTGTAATAATCTCTTGAAGATATCAATAAAAGGATCCTTGAGTAAGAGTTTGTAAAATCTTGATCAAATATGAAACAATGCATGGAGTTTATATTATATATTTAGTAATGGATGTCATTGCAGGTGTAAGAGATATATAGAGACCCTGGAGATCTTGAGTTGTAAGTGTGAGGAGTTTACAAGTATAAGACTTCAATGAATGTGGTTTTCCTTTCAAGGGTTTAAGACAAATTGGTAAGAAATAAGAAGTTGGTTTATTGTTCCTTCGAATTCTTAAATGCATGAGTACTCTCTAAGGATGTAAGAATGTGTAGGGAAAATCTAATACAGTGATAATTTGAAAAATGACTTAACTTGGAGTATATTAGAAATGCAGTTTGTTTGAGGACTACTAAAGTAATGGTTTGAAGCTAAAAATCAATGAACAATACATTTTCATGATGAAGTGAGGTTATCGAGCTAGAAAAGAGTTCTGTAGAAGTATTTTGAGTCATCAAGGAGTCTCATTGAGTTGAAACAAAGAGAGATAAAAAAAAACCTCCTCTCGGATTGAATACCTTGTTCTAGGGTTTAAGGTAAAGAAGTTTGCATAGTGTTATTAAGGAAACTTTGAACATTGTTGTAAGTTAAGGATTAAGGGTTTATAGGTGTATTCAAGGTGAATTAAGAGTATCAAGATAATGAAAAGGTGGTTTATGATTTATTAAATTGGTCATGAAGTGTTAATATTATAGAGAAAAAGACTTCTAGTTCAAACTGGTAAACACAGTCATGACTGTTATAAAGTTAGTTTTGAGGGCTTGCAAAAAAACTTACTTAAAGAAAAAATTTAATCCATGTTTATGATACATGTGGAGAGCTTTGGGAGATTTATAAAGGTGGAAATTAGTCATAATAATCATTTTTTAAAATCAGAGCAATAGGTGATGAGAAAAGAGAAGGAAATTACTACATGCACAGTCTTAAACATACATGTGACAGTCGTACCATTCTTACGAAGCAATCATCATAGAAGCCAAGTTTATGAAACAAAAAAAAAATTATTCATATTGGTAGGGGAGTGAATGGATGTGAATTCTTAAGGAGTGATAAGAATCGCTGTGAAACCACCAAATCAAGAAATAATCTTGACTATTGTCATGTTTCAGTCATCTAGATAAGCCTTAGATGAACAAGTGTTTGCGGTAGAAAGTTCCTTGAACGAAGTACATGTGAGTAACTTAGTTGGTTAATTGAGTTGGTATCAAGGGAAATGAGATAATGAGTCAAAATAACTCATAAGAATCCAAGAAAAGGATAAAAACATAGCTTAGAAGATAAAGTGGTGTTAAGAGCAAGTAAGAACTAAGTAGCTAAATTAGGGAACATAACATGATTGATGATAATAGGGTAAATGAAACATTGAAAAGGATTGAGAAAGGTTGATAAGTTTGATGCAAGGTGGATAAGATGTTTAATTCAGTGGGTAAACGATAAAACCCTAAGAAGTCAGTTAAAACCCTTAAGAAGGCCTAATAGACCTAATAAAAAAGGAGAAATTGGTGTTGGGAGAGTTGTATTGAGAGGTTGATGATGAAATTAACCATGAAGCAAGAAATCCATTATGGGTATCATAAAAGATAAACACTTCTTCATGAAAGTTTACATTATTTCCTAGCTACAAGCTTTAGTTGTATGAAGGGATACTAGATAGGGCTAATTGTGAATGTTAAAATGAGAATAACATTTGATTGGATTTGTTTTATGAGCTGAAACTTTAGATTAAGCTTAATGGTCCAAATGGGTATTTGAAAAACTTAACAGTGAGAGAAAATTCATTGTGGAAATTTTTATCTATCAAAATTTGTATTTTGACCGGCTACAAGCTTATATGAAGGTCTGAATCATAAATGGGTAAAAGTGCTCTACATCTTATTCTCCCCAAAATCAAAAGGATTATGATGAAATGAAAGCCTTGATCAAAAATTGTTAAATAAAGTTATATTCTTGGAGAAACAACAAGCCCAATCTTATAGAAATTACCCAAATCCTAACCAAGGACAATATTCTAACCAAGGATTCAATCAAGGTTATCATCCCTATAGAAATCAATATCCAAATCAAAGGTATGGGAAAAATCAGCAAAATGATAGATGAAAAGGTCAAAATCCACATCTTCCTCTTCAAACAATTGCTCCTACTCAGTCACTTCCTGTTGCTAGCTCAAGTAAAGCATTGGTTCCAGTGCAAAATAATGTTATACAAGAGACAAAATGGTGTTTTCCATGCAATCAGCCACATAATCAATATATTGTGCAAATGCATTGCAAGTTCAGGCCCTTATGGTTCAAAATTCTTCCAATCAGCATGAACCATTGATGGAAACAGTCAAATCTAGCATGGAAGAAACTCAAGAAGTCAATCCAGAGACTAATCTTATGTTCTTTGGGGATGATGAATTTTTTGTGGTTGAATCAAGTATGGACATTCACTCAGACAAGACCTCATCTCATGTGGTTGATAACACAAGGTCAAAGAAAAGAAAATAAATGCTCACTTTCCTTCATCTTCTATTAATCAAAGATCCTCTTCATGAAGAAAATAATCATTGGGGAGATTTTGAGTAAAAAGCCTCATTTTTTTGTTGGTTCACTCAGTAGACCTAGTAAAATGAAAAAATTCTCCATTATCTCAAAAATTGCCAACAGGACCCACCATACAAGTTCTCAACAAAGGAATTATGTATCAAGAAAAAAGAAGGAGAACATTATACCTCAAATGCACAAATCCATTGGCCTTCCTTTCAACATTGTTGAGAAAATGAAGAAGACAAATGTAAATGTAACAATGTGGGATGCCTTGGCTATTCCATCACGAAGATATCTCTTGCATGAAGCTCTCAAACAACTCCCTCAAGTTGATCTAGCTATTCAAAAGACTCATACTGCTGTCAATTTGTGCCAAGTAAAGGAAAAAAAGTAAGAAAAGTTGTGAAGACCCCACCTTTTATATGTCTTTAATTATAGGAAAAACATTTGGTTCATAATTGCATGATTAACTCAGGGGCTAGTACCTCTGCAATGCCGAAAAATATTGTTGATATCCTAGGTCTTAAGCAATCTAATTTTTCTAAAGGTGTTTTACAACTTGATGGCTCAACCGTTAACATCTTAGGAGTGATCAAAGATCTTGAGTTAACCCTTCATGCTTGTCCAAGTCTAACCATAACTCAAGATGTATCAGTCATTGACTTTCCTCCTTTGTTTTCCATTTTCCTATCAAGAGATTTCACAACCAAAGTGGGTGGTTATTTGTCTTCAGATTGGTCTCATATGCTCCTAAGAACTAGATATGGTACTAGATTTACCATACAAGATGAGCCTATATTTTCCTATCATGTTGAGTCTTATGATCCTACTCCTCTCTAATCTAATTGTCTCATACATGAAGATCAAGAGCATGAGTCAGTTTCAATTGAGAAGCCTATTCCTCCTTCAATTCCTGATCTTTTATTAGATGAATGGGCCAAGGAGAATTATGAGTTTGATCCTTATGACACAGTTGTGGAAACTCGACTTGGAACCTACTGCATTCATGAAGAAGAATCTACTTTCCCCACACCACTTAAGAAAGAAAAGGATCATGCTTCTGGATTATGGAAAATGTTCTTTGATGGTTCTAGAAGTAGAAATGGAGCTGGGGTAGGTGTTGTATTAATTTCTCCAATGAATGAGAAATTCTTCTTTTCTCATAGATTGTAGTTTGCATGTTCTAACAATGTAGCAGAATATGAGGCATTGGTGCATGGTCTTCTAATTGCTGAAAAGAGACAAATCAAAGCATTGCAAATATTTGGAGACACTGAATTGGTCATCCACCAAGTTAGAGGGAAATGTGCCACTAAAAATAAGCTTCTGAAATTTTATAAACATAGAGTTTTGGGATCTCTTGGAGAGTTTTGATGTTCTTAATCTGTAAGTGGTGCTAAAAAAATTGAACAAAGAAGCAGACCAGATGGAAACCCTTGGATCACAATTTTCACCAGCTGAAGATCTCATCCAAGGAAATCAACAACATGTTAAGTTAGTGATTAGACCATCATTTCTTGATAATGAAATCAAATAGCAAGTGTTTGATAGTGATGGAAAAATTATTCATTTCATCCAAAATGAAGGTGAGTTTTCCTAAAAAATGCAATCTGATTTACATGAAATTATGGTGATCAAGTTATTCAGCTAAGAAAAACAAATTTCCTAAAGGATTGGTCACTCTTGAGAGCATATTTTCAGTCATGATGATGAGTTTAGAGGAGAAGAGAAGAACATAACAACAAGGCAAGAGATTGTCAACCAGTCACTATTGCACAAGGAAAGGAGTTATTGCTTGGAAAGGTATGCAATGAAGATGAGAAGCAGATTTTATCTCCTTGTGTCAAAATTTTAATGATATATTCTCATGGGATTATGAAGACCTTAAGGGGTTTGATCCAACTATTGTCCCAACATTCCATTGATCTTGATCCTAATGTCAAGCCAATTAGACAAAAGCAAAGACATGTCAATCCCAAGATAGAGCCCCTCATGAGGAAGGAATTATCCAAGTTGATTGAGGAAAAAATAATATTTCCTATCAAATACTCTACTTGGGTGGAAAATCTTGTTCCAGTGAGGAAGAAGAATGGAGAAATCAGACTTTGTGTTGATTTCAGGGATTTGAACAAAGCTTCCCTAAAGGATCATTATCCTCTACCTTCTATGGAAAAAATTTACAAACGGTAGCAGGAGATGAAAGGTTCTCTATGCTTAATGGATACTCAGGTTTTAATCAGATCAAGGTCAGAGAAGAGGATCAGTTCAAAACTGCATTTACAACCAAATGGGGAACATATGCATATCAAAAAATTCCCTTTGGTTTATCAAATGTAGGTGCCACATTCCAAAGAGAAATGGATATTGCTTTCAAAGGGTATATCAATGAATTCATCCTTGTCTATTTGGATGATATTACCATTTTCTCAAAGGAAAGTAAAGATCATATCAATCATCTTGAGAAAGTCTTTGAGAGATGTAGGGAATTTGGGGTGTCTCTTAACCCCAAGAAATGTAACTTTGTAGTTCCTAGGGGAAAGATCTTGGGCCAAATTGTTTCAAAAGATGGTATTTCCATTGATCCAAAAAGAGTCTCATCCATTCTCTCTCTCTCTCCTTGCCAACTCACAAGAAATCCTTGCAATCATTCCTTGGAAAAATCAACTTTGTTAGGAGATTTATTCCTAATTTTGTAGGATTGGTTAGACCTATCACTCTAATGCTCAAGAAGGATTCAATTTTCAAATGGACAATAGAAGGGAAAGAGATATTTTCCAAGATCAAACAAGAAATTTCTCAAGCTCCTACACTTATCAACCCTAACTATGCTAAGGATTTTATCCTTTATGCATATGGAGTTGAATCTAGTATTGTTGTTGTTTTGACACAACAAAATTATCAAGGTTTAGAAAACAATGTCTTTCTTCAGTCAAAAACTGAAGGATTATGAATTAAGGTATAATCACATTGAAAAATAGGTCTTTTCCATCATTAGAGATCTAAATAAATTCAAGAACATGTTTGCCACTAATCATATCAAAGTTATAGTCTCACACTCCAGTGTGAGAGACTTCATTATGGGAGTAGAAATCAGTGAGAAAAGAGCTGGATGGGTGACCAAAATCATGGAATATGATGTGACTATTAAAGCCACAAATATGGTAAGAGGAAGAGCACTTTGTGAGAAACTAGATTTGGATGCTCAAAATGATCAAGAAACCTCTTTCTTCATGGATGAGGAACTTCCACAAAACGTTAAAACTAAAAAAGATGAAGGAAATGCAATTAATAATCACACCTGGATTGATAACATGGAAACATTCTTATCCACTGGTGCATATCCTCCTAGCCTAAACAAAGTAAAAATAAGACATTTGAGGTTACAATCAATTCCTTATGCATTAATTGATGGAATTCTCTTTCAAAAGGAATCATTGATGGAGTGTTGTTAAGATGTATTGAAGGTGAGCAGTGAACAAAGGTATTGGAATAATTTCCATGATGGTTTCTCTGGTGGACACTTCTTTGCCAAATCCACTACTATGAAAATCATAAAGGTATGATACTTCTGGCCTACACTATTTGTAGATGCTCACAAATGGGTCAGAAAATATAAAGAATGTGCTTTCTTTGTTGGTAAAAAGAGGTTGGATTCCCTTCCACTTCATCCAATTCAAGTAGATCAACCATTCTCCCAATGGGGTCTTGATTTCATTGGCATGATTAATCCTCCATCAAGTGTTGGTCACAAGTGGGTTTTGACAGCAACAATATTACTTTACCAGGTGGACAGAAGTTGTGGCACTCAAGGAAGCTACTGAATCAGTTATCCTTGACTTCCTTGAAGACATTGTGACAAGGTTTGACATTCCTCAAACTATCATCTTCTGATAATGCAAAATATTTCTTAGGATCTAAAATTTCTGATTGGTCTCTTGGACTTGGAATTTATTTGAAGACTTCTTCCAATTACTACCCTCAGGGTAATGGTTTGACAGAGTCTACTAACAAGAACTTGATTAGAATCATGAAGAGAACAATGGATATCAACCAGAGTAAATGGAATACAAAGGTGAGAAATGTTATTTAGGATGATATAATCAAAATGAAGAAGGAAATTGGCACTTCTCCTTACAAACTTGTTTATGGTAAGAGAAGCTAGGCTTCCTTTATCTTTAGAATTTCCTTCACTAGAGTTGGCCCAACAATTGGAATTTGAAGGTGTAGATCAAAGAGAAATCAGAATGGAAGAACTGGTTGAAACTTGAAGAATTAAGAGAAATTCTGCCATGATCAGATTAGAAGAACATCAAAGATCAACCAAACATGGTTTGATAAGAAGGCTAGAGCTCAAACTTTCAAATTGGGTGATCTGGTCTTGAAATGGGATGCAGACAGAGCTAAACCAGGGTGACACTCTAAGTTTGATGCAATTTGGAGTGGGCCATATATCATTAGTGCTTGCAAAGAGGCCAACTCTTTTGAGTTTTCTGACCTTGATGGATATGCATTACAAATCCCAGTCAATGGGATTTATCTTAAGCATCTCCATTAAATTGTTTCTTGCATCTTGTACATATTAGAGTAGTTTGAATTCCTCCAAGTGCTTTTCAACGCATTGTTTTGTTGGTAGTGTAGGTTTCCTTTCCCAAGTGCTTGTGCACACTCTGCATGTTTCCTCTTGGAACATGTATGATTTTCCATTTTTTACATAGTTTTTAATGGACTTTTCAAGTGGTTGTTGCACAGTCCATCATTTAGAGTGATTCATGGAGGACTCCAGAGAAGGTATGTTGTTCAAGGAAGAGTTTCAAAGTTTCAAGGGATCAGATTTTACAAATCAAATGCAGAGTAAAAAAATCAGATCTTGGGGCAGTTTGACAAAGCATATTCAAAATACCCAATCAAAAGAGTAGATCAAGGCATTTCAGAAGGAAGGTTCCATGGCAGCTTGCATGTATTTTAGAGGGTTTGTTATATTTTATTCATGGTTTTTAGAGCAATGGAGTGGAAAATCAAATTTATTTCATTTTTCCACTCTCATTAAATCCAATTCAGAATATTTTTCATGAAAAAAATGATCTTTTCATATAGAGAAAATTAGTGCTAAGTCCAAGTAGTGCTTCATGCAAGTTCAAGGGTAAGATTTTCAAGTTTTAGATCAGTTTTAAAGTGTATCAAGCTAGACTCCATTCCCAATGGATGCTCAAGGCCATCTTCATATTTAGTTCAAAATATCCCCTGAAAGTTGCCAAATTGTTATCCAAAATTACACCCCTGTAATTTTGAATAACTTGCATCAAAATGGACTTAATTCCCTTTTCAAGAAAGCCACAGGAAGACTAACTTTCCTTTAAATTTTAAGAGTGCAAAAACTTAGTTTCAGGTTCTCCTAATCCCTTGCATTCATAAATTCCATTCCATCTGAACAACTTGTGCACTTGGGTAGAATTTTCATGTGCAAGTATTGCATGACATTCTCTTCAAACATCACAAAAGATAAGTCCCTGTGAGGCACAAGGTTCAGGAATTTGAGTGTTAGGGTTTTCAAGCATTACGAAGGATTCAAGTGAATTGGACTCTTCCCCTGAGCCCACAGAGCATTTGCATTAAGTGTTAAAAGTTTTCCTTGTACCCGTGGAACAATTTTCCCATGAAATTTACATTCCTTTGCGGGATCCTCATGGCCTTCCCTTGCATCATTACATGCTTACACTCATAAGCATGCAATGCATTCTATCCTGAGCTCCATGTTTATGCATTCCTTTGCGGGCTTGTGGGATTCCTTTGCATTTGTTGCATCATTGAAAATGCCTACATCTTTAAGGCTCCCTGAACTAAAAACTTGTAACCCAGACCCTCATCCCTGAAATAACGGAAGGGTGACCATGTGGTGACATAGGGTAGTGGCCCATGTGGTCAACAAGTCTTAATCCCCATGACTAACCAAAGGATGCCATGTGTCACCTTCATGTTCCTTTACCTACAAATTTTCAAATGATCATATCTTTCGCTCCAGAGCTCCAAATCACACAAAATCGGTCTTGTTGTAAAGGTCTCCTCGAGCCCTTCAATTTGGCATCATTAAATTCAGATTTTGGTGAGGTTTGGTGGGTGAAATAGAGGAAACACAGTTCAGGCATTAAGATGAAGTTGTAGATGGCTCAACCACCCAGTTTTAATGAAGTATGGTGCTCTTTCCTTCTTCTGCAAGCAAAGTAACATGGAGGAATGGTCTTGCAGGGTGCCCATCATGGTTTTTAGACATTGAATGCATGTTGTTGGTGGTTGAAGGCAAAAATCAAGTTTCCCTCTCATTTCCCTTCCTCTCTCCCTCTCCCCAATTTTCTATATATTGTAAAATGATGCTCATTTGTAAAGGTTGGACCCTCTCTAAATGTAAGGGATTCATTCAGAGTGTTTCCTAAGTGTTTTGAGTTGCAGGCCTCATATTTGAATCTTTGCAAGGTGTTTTTTACCTTCTTCCTCCATTGTAATGGAATGTGCATCTTCCTAAGCAATAAAATTCATGTTTTGTGGCTATTCTCTTCCCTAGCTTGTGTTTATTGCATTTTCTCTTGCCTCTTCATTCATTGCAGGTGTGTTTTGCATATTTTCTCTCTTTGCAGGGTTTTATTTCTATTGTGCTCCATGAAAATGGAAGTTTGAATGTTGTTCTGGACTATGGCACTCATGTCTGCCCTCTCCTCCATCATTTTCCTCCCATTTTCCCTCATTTGAGAGTGTCTTTCCCCCTTCTCTTGGTGTTATCACCTCTTTTAGCTTAGGATTTCCCTTTTCATGCATCTCTCTCTTCTCCTTGATCCCTTGGATTGTTAGAGTAGGATTAAATAGTTGCATTTCCTTCCTTAGGACTAGTTTTAGCATTAGGAATAGGTAGAGGAAGCCGGCCTTCTCTGGAGGTCTGTCTCAAACATCAAGTCCCACAACTTGGACATAGTCCCATGTTGCCTCTCACAACCCTTAGGATCTTAATAATTAATACCACACCCCCATAAATTATATATACACTTTGGAACCCCATACATGCAATATGAGTGTGGATTACCCTTTGTTGGATCCATGACTATTATACTTCTAGACTTTATCATTAGCTTATTTGTTGGTCCTAGTATAGTCTTCTACTTATATCTTAATCCATATATATATATATATATATATATATATATATATATATATATATATATATATATATATATATATATTAACCATCTTTGCTAACATATAATAAGCTCATCAAATCCACCACCCCCCTTCGTGAATTAGAATGCAATATGTGCATGGTTTTCTTCATGTAGACCTAGAATCAATGAGTTTTTGAATGCAAACTCAACATATTCCAATACTATATCCCACTACTTAGTGTTTTCTCCAACCAAGCATCTCAAAAAGTTTCCCAAACTTTTATTCACAACTTACATTTTCCCATTTGTTTGTAGATGATAGGTTGAACTATACTTTATCTTAGTACCCGATATATTCCATACGGTCCTCCAAAATATAACCCAAAAATCTACTTTTGCCATCAAAAGATGTGCTTAATGGGAATCCATGCAATCTAACCACTTACACTGAAAAATAAAACATGTATAACATCTCCAGTCCTCCCACAAAAAATGGAATGCACCATCTTGGAAAATCTATCAACTACTACACAAATGGAATCATTACATTTATGAGTCTTAGAAAAATCAAGTACAAAATCTATGCTCAAATCATCCCGTGGTCAATTTGGTATTAGAAACATGGTTTGTACAATCATGTGTTCTAACCACTCCCTTTACAAATTTCTCCACATCCTTAGACACACACCCTCCAATAATATCTCCCATCAATCAAAGTTTGGGTCTTTTCATGCACAAAGTGACCTCCCAATCCTCCACCATGTAACTTCCTTGTGAGATTCTCCCTCTTTGATCCACTAAGGATGCATAACCATTGATTTCTAACAATAAAGACATCCTATATGAAATAGTCAAGATATGGAGACCTATCTCCGCCCCGAGGCTCTTTTCTACCTTTCCATACTTCTAAAAAGTATGCATCATTCTTATACAAGTCCATGTTTTCCAACCCAACTACCTCTATGGTCATCTCAGTTAACAAAGTTGTGCTACTCAAATGGACTTTCCAGTCGAATGCTTAAAAAATGAATAATTTTGCAAAAACTCAACCCACTTCATGTGCCTTTAATTAACTTTTCTTGGTTGTTTATAAATTTCAAAGCTTGTTCATTTGTGCATAGAAAAAACTCAGTGGGAAACAAGTAATCTTTATTTCTTTGGTGCTCAATCAATGCCTAAAAACTATTGTTCGTGTATGAAGAATACTTACTTTTGGCCTCATTTATTTTCTCATTTAAATATGTTACAAGTATACCTTGTTGGCTCAAACTGCACCTATTATTGTCCCACTTGCATCGCATTCCACATGCGCACCTTGTTAAAATCTAGCAAAGCTAAAACTGGTTGTTTGGTTACCTTCTTCAACAATACAAAAAAATATTGGGCCAATGTAGCCCATTGGAATGCTCTTTTCCTCATAACAAGGTTAGTGATACACATCTTCTAGTAAATTTCCTAATGAACTTCATATAGGAGCTTGCTAGACCATGAAAATTTCTTACCTCAAATGTACTTATAGGTGTTGGCCATTCAAGTATTACTTTGAGGTTTTCTAGGTCCATCTTGAGATACCACACATCCCCCATATACAAGCTCTCTATATGTAAAAGAACACTTCAAATTTATCAACATCCCTTTTCCTTAGTTGTTCCAAAACCTATCTCAAAAGCCCCATATGCTCTTATTTTGTCTTGTTGAAAACGATTATATCACTAAGGTATACAATCACAAACTTGCCCAAAAATGGTTTTAGCACCTCATTCACAAATCTCGTGAAGTTGCTTGGAACATTTGTTAATCCAAATGACATAATCAACCTCTCATATAGCTCATCATTTGTCTCGAATTTTCATTTCCATTCATCGTTGTCTCTATTCCAAAATTGATGTTATACACTTTTCAAGTCTATCTTATAGAAATACTTTCACCCACTCAAACAATTCACGAGGTCATCTAGTGATGGCAAAAGAAGTCTATAATTGATGGATATCTTGTTGACGACCTTGAATCCGAACACATCCTCATTTTCCTCATTTTTTAAGTGTCAATACTATTAGTACTGCATCCAATCCTTTACCCAATAACTCCTGGACCTGCCTATTTATCTCTTCACTCTTAGCTCAAGTCCTCCTCTGTATTGCCTTATTCAACAAACTAGAACATGTAATCAAATCCATCTAGTTTGATATAGTACTCATGAGCAGAAAACCAACCGGCATATCATCTATCATGATCTCATCATACTCTATTACTAACTCCCCTCTACTAGTATAGCCTCCTATTTCTTTTCTGAAATTTATGATTTCATAATGAATGCATAACAAACCTTGGAATTTTCTTCCTCTCTGAATTTTTTCAATTGTTTTCAATCTAACTATTTATAGGTCAAGACGAAAATCTTATCAATAAATCACAATATTCTTAATTTCTACTTTTTAGGTTTTAATATAACTTTATAATATTTATTTGTTGCCGGCCTATTTCATCTGTATCATGATGTGTTATTTAAGGGAGACCTCTCCTTTCTTCTTACAAGCATTGGCTTCACCCGTCTCCTCGAAGATGGATCCAATAATGAGATCCCAAACATCGGACAAAAACTAAATTATACAGATGAATCCAGAACAATAGTACCCATTATTACTCTGTAAAGAAACAATATTAAAAACAAAATAATAAGTTGGATGCCAAGGCACCATAAAAATATTTTTTACAACATATTTTCAAGGACTTGACATCATAGAAAAGAAAAGTAGAATATATGTAATGTTAATATTTTTTTATTTTTTATAGTTTAAATGTCTTAAAAAGATGGGGATTAAAAAAACCCTCATGCAGAACTGTTCAGAGAATTGCTGAGGGAATAGGAATATGAACTTTAAAACAGAGGAGCCAGAACCCATGGAGGATATAGATTCAAGAATGTACAACTGTCACCAGGACTAGGAAGCCAGACTTGAAATCCATGTGCAACTACATAAATATTGAGAATTAAGACAATAAAGCTAGAGAAGACAACAACGATTAGCATATGTGAGTACATAAATATTGAGAATTAAGACAAAAACACCCACACCCAAACAACAAAATGGTGGGCCAGACACCAAATGACAAAATTAAGCCCATATGATTGTTTGGTCCTTCCCCATGCGGAACACCTTTGAGAAGAACAGCTTGAAGCAAGGTAGGGATAGGCTAATTGGCTTGAGTTGGTTGAAGAGCTATAAGATTGCCTTCCAGGTAATGTTCCATTTCATCGTGATTAAATGCCTTCCTTTTGGATGGCAACTGAAAGTACTGATGGATCACTCTTTCTTCTTCCATTCTCAACCGATACCTGGTTAGATAAGAGTCTCAATTCTCTTATGCAGCTGCTGAAACACATTAGTCAGGAGGATACTGTACTAGTCCATGTTGAGGACTTTGAATACTGTAGATGTTGTAGTAGCATCCAGAGCTTTGACAGTTTTATTGATGATCAATAGAGAATTACTGACCAATGGATTGACAAAATTAACCTACATATAAACATAAGTTGGATGAGTTACCAACAATAAGAATGAAAAGAATTTCAAGCCCATGAGCTGTAGCCCAGTTGTTTAAAGCGGGTGGGCTTTCCTTAGGCCAGTCCAAGTTCAAATCAGTTGGGCATCTTGTAATATGTAAATTGTTGATGTGTTAACCCTCCCATGGGGTTCACAGTTGCTGATCCCACTAGGCTATTGTCAAGGTTCTTTCCTGGGGGATTAAAAATATGAATATACAATCACTCCATATTAATTTATTCAGAAACAACAGCTTTCTATTTCCTTCAAGTATTCCACTTCTCGCGCATTTTCCATTCTTCGACCATCTCCAGGTTTGGAAAACAGATACCAATTCATCAATTGTTATCATGGTCTAGCTCTCCCAACACTCAGAAACAATATTCTTTCAGAAACTGAAAATACAACCTGATGTCTTCTTGCCACTACAAATCTGACACCATGCACCTTGTTATAGTGCAATCCTTTGTTTACAACTTGCTTCACTTAGCATCACCTATAATCTCCACAAGAACATTGTCCATGTTTGAAATGATGGGAACAGATAGAATCTCTCACAATTATTTGTCTTGCAACATTCTTGGAGATAAACTTGAGTGCAGTGTGACAATTACCACATACTAGAAGGTTATTCACCACTCTAATAGTTGTTCCAGGGGACGTGTTTAACAAGCCGAAGCAAATCGCCAACTTCTCACTATGGTGGCAAAGGAGTAATTCCTTCTCCTCCTCCTCGACATCTCAATACAGGTCTTGTATCTGGAATATACCCTGCTGCCTTATCTCCCAAGACAATTTCTCCAGCTATGCATAGATCTCCTGTGTTTGTGGGTGTGATTTGTCTCCTACACAAAAAGCATGTACCATTTTATGGACTTCAATCCAACTACATCCAGGTGTCTTTTTAATTCCTCTATCTTTCATCAATTTCCTTAGCTTTTGAACATCACTCCACCTACCCACATCTGCATACATGTTTGACAGAAGAACATAAGCTGCAGCATTTTTAGGATTCAACTCAAAAAGGAGTTCTGCCACAAATTCTCCTAGCACTATATTCTTATGTGATCTACAAGTGCCAAGCATAGACATCCACACAACCGCATCAGGTTTTATTGGAATTTTGATGATAAAGTTTAGCGCCCCATCAAGATGGCCAGCACGGCCAAGAAGATCAACCATGCATACATAATGATCCATCTTAGGTGGGAGGTAGTAAGAGTCACTCATGTGGATGAAGTATTTACAGCCATCATCCACTAGACCTGCATGGCTGCATGCAAATAAGATACATATGAAGCTTATATGGTCTGGGATGGTTCCAGAGTGATTCATTAGTTCAAAGAGTTTGAGGGCATCCTTGCTATGGCCATGCATTGCGTATCCTGCAAGCATTGCATTCCATGAGACAACACCTGGATGATGCATTTTGTCAAACAATCCACGTGCCTTCAGTACACTCCCACATTTTGCATACATATCTATCAAAGCAGTAAAAACTACATCAGAGTAAAAACCACTTTCAATTATTTTTTGATGGATCTCCATACCCTGTTCCAAAGCTCCAAGTTTGGCACAAGCTGGGAGGATGCTGGCTAATGTTGACGAGTCTGGCTTCACATGCTCCAATTGCATTTGGTTAAAAAGTTCCAAAGCTTTATCAATAAGCTCATTTTGCAAATATCCTGCAATGTCGCATTCCATGAGACCACATCTCGTTGAGGCATTTTGAAAAACAATGTTTGTGCCTTCCATATGCTTCCACATTTTGCATACATGTCTATCAGGGAAGTCACAACTACAACATCTGACAAAAATCTGTTTTTTATTATTGTTTGATGGATTTCCATTCCCTGTTTCAAAGCTCCGAGCTTGGCACAAGCTGGGAGAATGCTAGCAAAAGTTGAAGAATCTGGCTTTAAACCTGAAAAGTGCATTTCCTTAAGAATCTCCAAGGCTTCATTGGCAAGCCCATTTTGTACATATCCTACAATCATTGCATTCAGAGAGGCTATATCTCGTTCAGACATTTTGTCAAACAAGTCACGTGCCTTCTGCAAACTCTCACATTTTGCATACATGTCTACGAGGGCAGTCACAACACATTAGACAAACAGCCACTTTCAATTACTTTTCGATGGATTTGCATACCCTGACTCAAAGCTCCAAGTTTGGCACAAGCTGGGAGGATGCCGGCAAAGGCTGATGAGTCTGGCTTTACACCTGCCAATTGCATTTGCTTAAAATTCTCCAATGCTTTATCAACAAGCCCATTTTGTGCATATCCCACAATCATTGCATTCCATGAGGTCACATCTCGTTGAGGCATTTTGTCAAATACCTTACATGCCTTCTGTATACTCCCACATTTCGCATACATGTCTGTAAGGGCAGTCACAACTCTAACATCTGACAATAAATCGTTTTCCAATATTGTTTGATGGATTGCCTTTCCCTGTTCCAAATCTCCCATTTTGGCACAGGCTGGGAGAATGCTGGCACACGTTGCTGAGTTTGGCTTTATACCTGCCAATTGCATTTGCTTAAAAACCTCCAATGCTTTGTCAGTAAGCCCATTCTGTGCACATCCTACAATCATGGCATTCCATGACACAACATTTAGTTGAGGCGTTTCTTTGAAGAGTTTTAAAGCCTCGTCAAGAAAACCATTTTGTGCATATCCTGTAATCATGGCATTCCACGAGACGACATTTGCATTTTTCATTTTTTCAAACAAATCACGTGCTTTCTGTATGTTTCGACATTTCGCATACATGTCGACCAGCGAATTCATCACAGTAACGTCGGATTGAAATTCACACCTAATGATCTTTCCATGGATCTGCAAACCATATTTAACAGATGCGGTGTTGGCACATACAGGAAGAATGCCGGAGAAGGTGAACTGGTCAGGTTGGACATCTGTTTTTTGCATTTGGTGAAACAGTGTAAATGCCTCCTGAGGAATTCCATGCCTTCTGTATGCTGCAATTATCATATTCCACGAGTAGACGTTTTGTTCAGTCATGTGATCGAAAACATTGCGAGCACCCACCAAACTTCCGCAGTTGTCATACATGTTGATAAGTGTATTTTGTAAGACTGTGTGCGTTGCAAATGTAAGTCCTCTGTGGCTGATGTGAGAGTGGATTTGCTTACCATCTGAAAGGGATTTCTTTGCAATGCAGGCCTGCAATAGATGAATATATGTAGAAGAATCTATAGGAGTGTAGTGGGTAGTAAGCAGAATGTTGAGTGCCTCCTTCAAGCGAGCGTCTGTACAGAGTGTTCTGATATTCTGACTCAGAAGGGCAATGGAGGACATCGCATGAGCTTGTCTTGTTATTCATTCTACCACAATAACATGCCACCTGAATCTGAAATGAATGTAAAACCATTTTCAACATTATAAATTCATTAATTATTTATTTGTTTTTCAATCATAATTTTTGAATATAAAACTATTATTTAGCTCTTATATTACAACATATTTTTAAAAATATTTGTAGATGTTTTTATTCCAAGTAATTATGAGTTTGAGTTGTGTGTCAAAGACCATCTCAGCTAATATTAGTAGCACCTGCACTGAAACAAGGTGCAAGGGGATCACGGATAGGCAATTTCCTTTGTTTATTGTCTGAGTAGAATTAAAGATTAGGAGTGTCCTAGGCAATAATTTGAGTGGATGTCCTTCTCACAATTTTAGTTAATATTTTGTTCCTATCAAGCATATAAATAAAAGACATTTGCACCATAGGATCATAATAAATAATTTTTAAAAAGAAATCACTATATATAAAGAATGTAAAATATTCCATTGAGGGAATTAATAGTAGGAGAGACTAAAAATGTAACAAATACATGTTTTTATACTAGGTTGCTTGCAAATTTGATTTACGAATATCACATAGGCGATGGGGTGATGGGACTCAAACTTGAACAAAGCCCCATTTTTCATATAGCAATAAAAATAATTATGTATCTCCCATGGTTTTGTGAAGGGTAGTATTTGGACTAGATCTACCGGTTCCTCCATTATAACAATAATAGACATTTCTTACAAAAAATAGAATTAGAGAATTAAATACTTGTTTACTTCAATTATATCCACCCCTATTGGCTACACAAGTGACATTACCAAAAATAAATTAATTTTTTATTATAAATATTTCACACTTAAATAATCTGGTGTTACATCAAAGAATGGGTAACAATACTAACAAAATCATATGAGCTCAAAAATATGTCATTTTTTTACTTGTACAAATATTATAGTCCGTTTTATTTGTATGTGTGAAATTTATGTCATCATATAATAATATCAATAAATTAATTACTATTGATTCTTCTGGTAAATTATTTTAATGTTAAGTTCTAAAAATAACCATTAATAAGGGAAATAGTTATATTTAGGTGCCCCCTAATTACCAGTGTGCTAGGCAGTTGCCTAGTTTGCCTAGGGCTTAATCCCTCCTTGTTTATTGTGATTGTTATAAATGTTTGTTCGTCTCTTTGTTTGCTCGTCCATCTTGACACCTAATACATAAGCATCATATTTGCACCAATGCAAAGTGTTTTGGCCCTTAATAACACCACAAGAATTCTAAGATATGGAGACATTAAAGCAACTATTCAAGCTAAAAAAATGGCGGGTTTATTTATTTTTCTTTTTTGTGTTACGTAACGTATTTTATTTTTAGAGGTTGTTCAACTTTAGTAAACTTTTTGTATTATCATAAACAAATTTTCTTTGAGCACACTATTGCAGATTAGAGTGATCATAGAAGAAGTGACTAGTGGTCATGCTCCATATAATAGTCACATTAGTCTACAATAGCTAGATACCAAGTTTTGCACACCATGTCATCGAGGCTTTGTTAGTAGATTGGTGCACCACTAAAGTAGTGTACAAAATTAGCAAGCTTCACCAACATGCAATGAGTTCCCTAGCTCTTAAATATGTTGCATCATCCAATTTCATGTTTGCGCCAAGGGTACTAGAAAATGATGCAACACATAAAACTGCTTAGCTCCATAAATATGCAATTGAAACTTGTCAGTTGCATACATAGTGTAATAAGTGTCTATATGAACTAGGCGCACCGTTGATTGAACATACCAAACTTATACTCTATTGTGTCAAATCATTGTTGTTGCATTCATATAGTGACCACATTGTTCGATACTCATGATGGTTCTTCTAGCCTGCGACCTTGACAAAACACTTGGTTACAAGTGGCACATCAGATGTGTGGTAGGATGTAGGACTAGAAACTGGTGCAACACGTGAAACTACCAAGCTCCACTGATACACAACTAACATTCGTCAATTACATAACTCGTAAAACTAGACACACCATTGACAAATCATGCTAAACTTGTACTCTCCATAGTGCCAAATCATTGGTGTCGTGCTCATATTGTGACTACTTTATGTAACACCCATGACAAATTCTTAGCCTACCCCATCGACAATAAACTTGGTTATTACTAGCACATCACGTGTAGTAGGCTGTTGGACAGTTATTTCACGTGTTGTACTTCTTGCATACCCTCAATTCACATACTAGTGTTTAGTAGCACAAGAGATGCACATGCATGCCATGTTCTTTATAGAAGAACAATGCACATTAGTGTGCCTTTAGCACAACAATGTACCGGTGTGCCTAACACTTGGGAACATCAACACTATCTTACAAAACATAGATTGCATTGGGCACATCAAATCATCAATAGTTAGAATTTAATTACATGTATTTATTTTGTTCTAATCGAACAACTTTAAACTTTTCATTCATCATCATCCATCACCTCCTTTGCTGTGATTTCCATGGAGGCTAGCTGCCAAATGGGTATAGTTTGATGAAACATTGGGAGGCATGAGAGAGGGTGTGAGAGAAATTGCCCATCGATATTTGAAATGAGACACACTCTTTACTCAAGGATGTAGGCCTCAAATATGCTGAGACAATGTCCTTAAATGTACAGATATAAATTTGGAGATAGATCATTTCAGAGTGGTATTAGTGCCATCATGCTTTCGTGCTTTTTAGGTTGGGGAGACAACCTAGTTCCATCTAACCAAGCAATATATCATTTTATTATAATATTACCTAGGAAAGGCGGGATGCTCCACAATTCCCCAGCATGCCTATGGGGTTTGTCTTCAATCCTTCTTCTCTTCATTCTAGTCAAATACAATGAATTGGTACCCTTCAACCATTTATTACGAACCTACAATTTTACCATATTTTGCACCATCAATTGTCATTATAGAGGGGGTCCAACATAATTCCCTTGTTGGCCTTCATCTTGGATTCTAAAAATTACTTGCACAACCAGTGGACAGCCAAATGGATTCCAGGTAGTTGGCCGACACCTCCCTGAAGCAAGCATGGGCATATCATAAAATGGATTGCATGTAGTCCAGAGGGTTAGGTGGATGCATCAGATCATTCTTTGTCGATTAAAAGATTCCATAGTTCATGAATCATAAAGCAAATGCATATATAATATCACATAAACAAGTAGAAATATCCATCCATTACTAACCATTACAAGACTTGAGATAGATTAACTCCATTTACATATTATTCAATATAAACAAGACAAATAAAGTGGCAGTTGTCATTACTATGTACAAAATCCCAACATTCAAATCTAGCACACACACACTAACACTCCTAACTACCAACAAAATCAAAACATAATGGCTATCCACACAAAGGCTATATAAACACACTATACGTCTGCAAGATGACCAAAATACTGTTGAAGGAACCAACTGCTGACATATTCTTGTATTCCATCTCAATCATCCATTCTCCTTTCTTGAAATTGTCGTCCCTTTAATCCTTTGTTTCATTGAGATCAGAAATTGTGAGGTCAACATGCTCCAAGTCAAATATAAATTTGTAAAACTGATTTAGGCCCAAATGGCAGACCTGATATAGGCACGAGATGGAATTAATCCAGGCATAAAGACCATACAAAATGAAGGAGGTATGAGTAAACAACCATCAAGAGATGCTGGATCATTGTATCCAAGCATTGGCTTGATTGTAAGATCCAAATCACATTTCCTGCTTGCTGAACAGCTTTCTTTTTCCTTCAATCATTCCTCTCCCTTCACATTTCCAATTCTTCCATCACCTCCTCCAGAGCTGTACAGAATTCCTGAAAAACAGTTTAATGTAATGACCTATCACTAATATCATAAACTGGGATTTAAACAAATACTGCATGAGTATATCTAGAAAGTGATGGATACGATATAATATCATTTCAAGTCAAAAGCATGGTGTAGCTCCCCAAAACACTCAGAAGCAACATTTTTTCAGAAACTGAAGAACACAATTCCATCTTACCATTGCAAATCTGACACCATGCAGCTTGTTATAGTGCAAGCCTGTGCCTTTTAGTTTGCTTCACATAACATCACCAGTAATCTCCACAAGATGTTTAAAATTATTCGGAAACAATTGGCAGCTCTCACAACAATTTCTCTTCCAACAATATTGGAGATAAACTTGGTTGCAGAGTGGCTGTCACCACGTACTTAGTTATTGACATCCAGGGGATGTGTGCAACAACCCAAACACAATTGCCAACTTCTCAACATAGTGGCAGAGGATTCCTTCTTCTCATCCTCCACATCAGCCAATACAGGTATTGTATCTGGAATATACCCTGTTGTTGAAGCCCAAAACCAAGACAATTTCTCCATCTTTGGATAGTTCTCCTATGACACTTGTAAATGCATGCTTTGGCTCCTATACAAAAAAAGCATGTACCATTTTATGGACTTCAATTGAACTACCTCCAGGTACCTTTTTAGTAGCTGAGTTTTTCATCATTTGAATCCTTACTCCTAAAATTCATGCCAACTGCATGTTCTGCATAAATGTTTTTGACAGAAGAACATGAAGGTACAACATTTTTCAAGCTGTTTACTCTTTTATGGAGTGCTGCAAAAAAATGTACTAGTGCTATATACACATGTGACCTACAAGTGCGCAAGCAAACGCATCGCACTTTATTACCCATATTGTACGCACGTTTCCTTGCTGTTTCGACTTCCTAAGGTTTCTGAAGCAAAATCAGCATGTGCAAATCCATGTTCTGTTTCTGCATATAGTTGTATAAATCCATCTTCATGCAACTTTAAAATCTGTTTATACACAGAAATCTGAAATGAGTTTTCATTAAACTATTGTAATGCCATTCTTGCACATGCATGAAACTCAAAGGCTATCTGCAGAGTAAAATTTGACTCAGTTCCATCCTTATGTGTGCTCTATAAGCCTTACTTCTCATAAGTTATGAGCAAGCGATATTGAACATTACCTTGTACAAATTCCCAACTTGAAAGCATTGCACTTAACGTAGTTGACATTTATAATATCTATTAAGAGTCATGATTATGAGCTTGAAGGACAAACTACATCATGATAAAAACAACTGAAAAAAATATGACAGTTTAGACTTAGAAACAAAAATTACATACAACTTCTTGTTCATAGCGTAATTATAGTGGACAAGTTACAAATACCATAGTACATAGGATATAACATGGTTACATGAGCATACATTCTAGGACTAAAAAATAAGAACGGGGAGCATACTCAACTTGTTAGACTCAAAGATACTCCTTATATGTTTGCTTACATAACATCCAAGTACACATAATGTCCACTTTCTTCAAGCAGATATCTCACAAATGATTCCCCCATTAGCAAGAATCCAGCAACAAAAATGAAGTGCATGCATTATATATATTTACATGGGGTAAGCAGCTAGAGTATAATACAGTTTTTTATGCAATGAAGCCATTATTATTCAGATTTGTGGGAGAACTACATTTTGTGCATCTTTTACTCTTCTACAGTCTTCATCCCAATCTGCAAATTACAGTCTAATTAGAAAGCGTCAACTACAGAATTAGTAATTGAAAATGCAACTTGACTATAGATTGTATGTGGTGGCCAAAATGGACCAATAGCAAATCCCTCAGGCATAACCTTTAAACATGATTTTATCCATTGCCTTCTTCCCTGGAAAACACATCTGAACAAAGAACTGCATCCAAATCAAATGGATCTGCAGTTGCAAAACAATCCTTCTCAAACACCACATAGGCCTGTCCCTAGAAATGCCAACCCCCTCAGCAGTGTACCTGCAAATTCCTTTATCATCTCTGATCAGATCTACATTTAGTAGAGATTTGTATCAGCTTCTTCGAAAACTATGCAGTAATGTGTAGGACCGATGATTGTGTACTGGATGGGCAGATAAACAAATGCCCTTGTCATAGATTTTATACTAGGTTTATCGATGACATTAATCTAGACTCCATGCCCTTCTCATTGGTTGCAGAACCTATGATCAATACATAACTTTTCTGCCGTTCGCCCCAGTTCATCCTGTGTTAGCCATTTCAAGTCCAATTTTTTCTCTAACCATTTTGTTCGCCGATCCTGTGGTAATCTTGCTCTTCTTCAGACAGGTTGACCATCCCATGTCTTCACTCTCTCTCCCTCTACCTCTCCCTCCAATCTCTTCCCTCAGTGACTACCTCTTGAACTGATGTAAACTCTTTCCTCTTTACTCTGCAGACTACAATTGCCTATGTCCCATTCGACATGCTCTCACTCACCTCCTTCAATGGAGGTCTACCAAGGTCTATGTTACATACAGGTTCTTACCAGAAATCAAGAAGAATTATTTCAGGATGCAACACCTTTGTTGTGGTGACTTCCCAACAGTTGGGGGACTTGGAGACTCTGCATCCTAATGTCATTCACACAAATTCACCCTTTTTAATTTTTGCACTTGAAATATCTTCTTCTCCTTCAACATCCCCTCCATCTGAATCTTGGCCCTCATTTCCACCAAAAATAGCATGCTGCTTTTACCATATACAACAGCTCGAACACAATTCAGAACCCTTATCCCAAATATATATTAAAAAATATTACGTAAAGTTCCTGAAGCCCTCTAAATTTCATCTGCAGCAAGCCACAGAAGATTGGCATAATCCTTAAGGTTCTTCCCCCTGTTGATCCCAACAAGGTGGCTTTTGTCAGTCATCCTAGAAGCCGGTCCTTCACAGTCCCTGAGGCCCACTTAGGTAAACGGCTGGTGATAAAGAATGAAGAGGATTCATGGGACATAAACGTTCCAGAGGACAAGGATTTGCAGACTAAGGTACTCCTCCAGTAGAAATCTGAGGGCATTTCCACGCTGCATTGACATGGTCCACTTACTAGCTGGGTGTCGACGCTCAATCAAATCCCGAGGTACATGGCATGGCATTGCTAGCGCTTTCTGAATTAAAATCAAATCCATCTGACTTGCCTGACTGCATTTCAAGAGTCCTTGGCCAATCACTAATACAAATTTCCATTGAAGGGCTACAATGAATTGTATCAATGCACTGAAAGGCATATGACTCATGACGGTTAGATTTTTCCTGCAATCTACAGTGTTCGCTCGCTTCGCTCCACTATGGAACACCTCCACAAAGGGTGTAATAAGCACAATATTATACAATTAAGCTCCAAGATACATGAAAGGGACACTTACAAAATGACTTTGGAAACGCTCTGTGGCTTTAGCAAGAATTATCGAAAGATTGCTCTCCATCATTGAATTGATTTCATTAAGCCTTTCTCTCACATTTCCTTTTGGCCCAATCATCTTTCCATCCATTGAGTATGCACAAATTTCCTGAAACAGTTCAATGTCATGACCCCTCCATGATATCACAAAACGGGGCTTTCACAAATACCCTATCACAATATTAGGCAGCAATGCATTGCGTACCCTAGATCCGAAAGTCAACAGTGTGGTTTAGATTTTCAAACACGGAGAAAAAAATTAGAATACCATTTTTCTAGAAACTGGAAATAAAATCTGCTCCCTTCTTTATTGCTGCAGGTCTGACACTGTGCACCTTGTTTTACAGATAGCTTCACATAGCATTACCAATAATCTCCACAAGAACATTGTCCTTGTTTGAAATGATGGAACCGATTTGCATCTCTCACAACAATTTCTCTCTTGCAACAATCTTGGAGATAAACTTGGTTGCAGTGTGGCAGTCAACACATACCCGAAGGTTCTCGACAAATCTAATAGTTCTCCTAGGGGGCATGTTTAACAATATAAATACAATTGCCAACTTCTCACTATGGTGGCAAAGGAATACTTTCTTTTTCCTCCTTGTCCACATCCATTCAATACATGTTTTGAATCTGGAAAATATCCTGTTGCCTTCATCTCCCAAGACAATTTTTCCAGCTTTGCATAGATCTCCAGTGTCTTGTGGGTGTGATCTGTCTCCTACACAAAAAACATGTACCATTTTATGGCCTTCAATCCAACTACATCCCAGGTATCTTTTTAATTCCTCTATCATTTGCATCAATCTCCTTACCATTTGAACCTCACCCCACCTGCCCACTTCTGCATAAATGTTTGACAGAAGAACATAAGTTGCAGCATTTTGAGGATCCAACTCAAAAAGAAGTGTTGCTGTAAATACTCCTAACCCTATTTTTTTATGTGCTCTACAGGCGCCAAGCAAAGACATCCACACAACGACCATCAGGTTTAATTGGCATTTTGATGATAAAGTTTAGAGTTTCCTCAAGATAGCCAGCATGGCCAAAAAGGTCAACCATGCACACATAATGATCAATAGTAGGCATAATGCAATAAGAGCTGCTCATGCTGTTGAAGTATGTACAGCCCTCATCCACCAAACCTGCATTGCTGCATGCCAAATAAAACACAAGTGCGGCTTATATGGTCAGGGTTGGTTCCAGAGTGCTTCATTAGTTCAAAGACTTTGAGAGCATCCTTGCAAAGCCCCATTTTGTGCATATCCTGCAATCATTGCATTCCATGAGACCACATCTCTTTGAGGCATTTTGTCAAATAATTCCACGTGCCTTGTGTATGCTTCCACATTTTGCATACATGTCTACCAGGGCAGTCACAACTACAACATCAGACAAAATCCAGCTTTCTTTGGATTATACCCTGTTTGCTCCCATTTTGGAAGATCCCATAGCCTGCTTCGCAAAGCATGTTCCAAATTTGTTGCATAGTCCTTACGTAATCAACAAGGCTTCGGTCAGAAGCCCATTTTACATATCCCGTTTGAATGATCTTCCATCTCCATGAGACCCGTTCTGTTGAGGCATTTCAATGCCTGTAAAGCCTCATGGCATAATCCACTTTTTGTATTAATCATTGCATTCCATGAGAGTCTCTCGTTTAGACATTTTGTCAAACGTACGCCTTCCTATGCTTCCATTTTGGCTATATCCAGCAATCCGCTTTCGATTGCAGTCCTACACCTTGAGACTCCCTTCATGCTTGTTGAGATTTGGCTGGACATTTGTGTTGCAAACAATTTGCTTAGCAAGACCTTTTGTGCATATGCAATGATTGCCACATTTTGTTGCATACTTTGATTGTCTATCAAGGGCACCATTCTGTACAACCACAGATCCATGACTGCATCTACGTTGAAAATGGTCCTTGGCGTGCTTTTTTGTATGCTCTCCAATTTTTGCATTGTCTATCAGGGCATGGACAAGAGTTGCTTTCAGATCACCTTGTTTTCTAAAGCTCCCAATGAAGGCACAAGCACTGGGAGGATGCTTAGCAAAGGTTGACTTCAGTTTGGCTTTACACCTGCCAATTGCATTTGCTTTAAAAGTCTCCAAAGCATTTTCATAAAAAGTGCATATCCTGCAATGATTGCAACCATGAACTTTTGGCATTTCATGTAAAAAGCCTGTAAAGCCTTGTCAAGAATACCATTTTGGGCATATCCTAAGATAGGCCACATTTCGTTGAGGCATTTTTAAAACAATTCATGTGCTTGTATTGGCCTCACAAATTAGCATACATTCTATGCTGTGCAACTACAACACCTGTAAAAATATTTCAATTATGGACAGTGGATGAATACCCATCCTGGCAGGAAGGACCAAAGGTTGTCTTTAGTGCAATTCTGCGTGCATTTGCTTAAGTACCTCCAACGCTTTTCAACACCCATTATCATACCCAGCACATACATGTGACTATCAGTCGTACATTCAAACAAGAGTCCTTCTCCATAAGTTTCACAACATCCATACATTTTGATGATTCATAATCTAACATTGGACCTGAAACCCACATCTAATATTTCTTCCAGATCTACAT
The DNA here is from genome assembly GCA_019776745.2 of Taxus chinensis. Classification (NCBI taxonomy): domain Eukaryota; kingdom Viridiplantae; phylum Streptophyta; class Pinopsida; order Cupressales; family Taxaceae; genus Taxus; species Taxus chinensis. The sequence continues at coordinate 220,715 of JAHRHJ020001098.1, read as the reverse complement.
AAACTTGTGTTTTAGAGATGCCACTTCAGCAACACCCATAAGTAGAAGGTCATGGTGTCCGGTCACACCTCTAAATCCGCTGCATTTGGTACAACTAAGAAAAACAATGATACAACCTGCTCGTTGATGGTCCATGAACATTCCTCCAAGCTGCAAAACACAATTCCATGAGAACCACATTCTGACAAGAGAAGCATTCTTACTATCCAACATTCCGAGCAGTATATCAATCATCTCCGCACGAGATCTCATACATACCCTGCAATATATTGTATTAATTCTTTCTTAGTAAAAGGTGTGACACTGCTCCAACATGCTGAATCATTGCCATAATAGATAGAGAGAGTTTATTATGCTTCACCTCTTAAAATTCCTTTGACATTTAGTTGATTATCTCCTAAATATTTAAGAATGAGGGTTATTATTCTACTATTAGCAATTTGTTTTTAACCAGTAAGACACAACCCCATCTACTTCATGATTTGACTTCTATGTGCAACAATTCAAATTTCTTTATGGTCAACCAATTTTTCACAATTGACTACTTTTATTGATATCGCAATGAAACCTTAGCTTTACGAAAACCTCAATTCACAAAGGCAACACACAATAGGCCTTGACATATATTCTAGGGTGATGAAATTCAAACTTTGATCTTGCGTCAAATTCTCTCATGTTGAAATTTCCATACTCGTACCCCCAAATACATTGCCACACGGATCAAAGGAGCATCGAGTAGCATACATTTAGTCTATGAAGGATCAACTTTGAGCGTGTACACCACGCAAGTTTTCTTAACACAATACTATAATTTCCTTTTAATTCTATTTTTATGTTACGATCGCTTCAAACGCGATCTGATCAATCCCCGACCGAGCGTTTATTCAAGTATTAATAGTAAACCATAAGGATGGAGCAAGGGAAAATTTTATACAATCAAAGTATCATACCTCAATGCTCCTCACAAAAAGCATCAACCTTACGATGATTTGCAACATCACTCCATCTGTCACTTCTAATCCACAAATTTGATGCCAACAATGACAATTTCTGACCTAGCAAAAAGGTTGTTTTCCATAACCTAACCCTAACCACTGTCACATGATTTAGCAACAATATTCGAAAGGTTCCTCAACACAAAATTCGGTTAAAGTTTTTCACCCACAAGTCCTATCTGATAAAAAAGCCTCATCCTATGTTATTGCCACACCATTATCCAACCTGCCTCATAACCCGCAATCATTCTTAGTTTCAAAGATCAATGAAGTCCTCTCGTTCAAGCATTTTATCAATACACTTCCATAGTGGATCATCTGTTCTCCAACACTCTTTGCATACACATTCAAGCAAGCATTCGCATATCGTCTCACTCATGAAGGGTATTTGTAACAGCACACCATAGATGTACGGATTGCATTATGTCAGAACATGTTCAATGTCCATCCAATGTAATCCGGCATTGTTTCACTATACTTAACCTATCTCCTTAACTTTCAAGCCAATAGGTACCCCCAGATAACAATTTTTGCTCAAGAATATCACATCCACTTACAAATCATGTGATTACAATAGACCACAATAGCAACATCTCTCGAGCGAATTAATCATATCATTACAGGCTTTGTAACATCCACCATGTGTTCTTTTTAAACCCTAATTTCAAATGTATTCCATAAAGATAGAATTTCCCACAATTATGCCAAAGCTTAATGATCCAACATTCACACAATAATGTAACAAGAAATGAAGTCATCATTCGCTAATACGAATGGCAACTGGTCTTCACTTGAAAATCAGATTTGTACAACTGTTTGTACCTATTGTCGGTCAAATACCAATCCTACTCAGGGATTTGGACCATTGCGAATATTCCCTTGTTAGAGCCAGCTTTGATGCAGCTTCAATGCAAGTTGCCTCTTCAGTGCTTTGTAAGATCCCTTAAACCGCTACTCTTTGCTACGAGTTCTTGACCGTGCTGACCTAAAGTGCCTTGCTTCCTGGCTTGGTTTGCATCCTCTTTCTTTGCTTCCTGATCACATGTCTCACTGGAGGATCTCGGAGATAACTCATGCATTATTTTCATTTCCACCAAAAATGGCTTCGGTTCCTTCAACAAGTCGCATCACCATACGATTCATCTCCCAATTGTCGCATGATTATGCATGCAGATCCCTTGATTTGCCTTTGTGCTTTTGGTGCATAAGTCGCAACTTATTCAACATTCTTGCGCTTATTGCACTACATACTGGTTCCCTTCATCGCTATTAGCACATGTTCATCATAAATGCTTGTTGATGGGAGCTTGTTTATTTGTCTATTGTTGCCATCAAATCCATTTCTTTCGCATATTTTCATCTTTCAATGGTCACGCCTCTCTCTTATAGCCCTTCAATGTATGTCTTCCTTTTATGCCTTGCGCCTTTTTCCGTGCCACTCTCTAGAACCTGTCAACGCCCATTTTCAAGTATAGCTTCATACTTTAAGTGTCACCCACATCATTATGGCTCCAATCAAGTTGCTAGAATGGTCCTGCCTAAGGAGGACATGCCAATTTGCATGTACAACAATTTGAAAAATCAATGTGTGACATGCGGGACAAAAATGACAAAAGCAAATGTAGTTCATTTGACACAAAGCATTTCAGGTAATTAGTGATATGCCAAACATGTCTTACATGAAATTGTATTCACACTGTAAGAAATCTGCAAGCCATATAGGATTCTGTTGCAGTGTTTAGATCATTAGACACACCTAGGCTCATTTGGAAGATACTGACATGGGCTACACGTTAGACTTGTCAAATCAGATTTTCATGGGATTTGGTAGGCACAAAATAAGGAAATGTCTCCTATGTTTCATCAATGCACACATCTAATGAGATCCAACCACCATTAACTTCTATAGATTTGGTCTCCTTCCTTCTACTACATGCCAAACAGACATGGGGAGGTGTATTTGATGTCCTTGCAGGTGGATTTGTACAAGCATTCAAGTACTTATCTCTTGGTACCTATTACAAATTTTGAACCCAAGTTTCTTTCTCTTTACCTTAAAACTTTTCTCTTTCTTCTATAAATTGTACGAGCTCTGCTCATTAAAATGGATCCCAATTTAGTTGTAACGACACCATGCCAATGTTTATTTCAGTGGGTAAACTTCCCAAGGGTTTCAGACCTTGAACTAGTCTCTGCAATGAGGATTCTTGCCTCCTACTACAAATGTAGACTGAATGTAGTGTCCCTTAAGCAATAAAATCAGAGATGTTATGTCATATGGCCCGCTTGCAGTCCCCAGTGTTCCTATGAGTTTTTGTGCGCTGAGAAGTCCTCGTGATCTACATCAACGGAGCCTAAGGCTTTGCGTGCATCTAGGAGAGCTATCTCCCAGCTACTTTCTGTACATTCCATAAGGATTAAAATGCACCAAATATATGAAAAATTGCAGCAAAGTAAAATACTGATTTTTATGAAAATGACCAGCTAGGACAGCGAATGGTATAAATTGATATCTCACAAATACTTGCCCAAAGTGCATGAAATTTTGTGGGAAGCTTGATATTAATAATAATAATAAACACTAGAACAACATTTTGGAATTTTATATTGCTGCTAGAGAAAAAGCACAGCATGCCCTAGATGGCTGGAAACTTCTAAAGGCTCGTAACTCACCAAATACCACGAGCAAAATTAAGGGTCTTTGGAAATAACATTAACAGATACAAGAAATAATATTTCCACCTTCAGATCTGAAACGACCACTGGAAAACCCCCAAATAAAGGCTGCAAGTCACCTCGCTTGGAATGGGGTCAGAAAATGATGGAGGCGCCTTCAACGTGCTGCCACGCCCAGCCCAAATGGCTGCCGTGAATCTGATCTGGAGCCCCTCTGCTTATCTTCCCCAAATGCCCCCAAAACCCCAAGAACCCTCCAAGTCGCCACGCTTGGAATGGGGTCGGTAAAACGATGGAGGCACCTTCAACGAGCTGCCACACCCTGCCCAAATGGCTGTCGTGAATCTGATCCGGGAGCCCACTGATTATCTTCCTCAAATGCCCCGAAAACCCCCAAAATCCGTCCTCTGAAACCTCAAATAAGATCTCTGTACACAGCCTAGAAAACGGCTCCAAAATGACAGACTAGGGTAGATCTCTCACTACCGAAGAATGCCCTGCTAGCTAGGGATGGGTCTCTCACCACCGAAGCTAGGGTCCCTGTGGGATTTGACTCCACAAGCTGTAGAAACGCAACAACAGCAGCTGCACGAGAAGGGGTCAATAAAATGTATATCCAAAAATTTGCCTTTCCTTACTCTCCCCGCTCCTTATATACTTCTCCTCGGCAAACGAGCCCCAACAGACCCAATACACATTTCTTTCTATGGAGGGGCCAATAAAATAAAGTGACTTAAGTTACTTTTCCCCTTTTAGTCGCCATGGTCCAAAAGTGACCCCCAAATGCCAAACATGAATATTAGTACCATGCGGCCCCTTCTCAAAAGCCCCCAGCGTCCACAACTCCTTGGGTCTGACCACGGCTTGGACTCGACTTGGCCCTTAGGCCTTTGGCGTAGGAAAAGGGGACATTACAGTCCTCCCTTCCCGAGAAATGCTTGACCCCAAGCATTATCCTGTTCTGCTGCAGCAGCTGAATACCGCGCCGTAAGTTTCTCCACCTCACCCTGCCGTCCACCAAGGATCCGTGTAATCCAAGGTAACCAAGAAACCCCATGCCAATCATGACCTCCATATGGTACTGAGAGCAATGTTGTCCGTGAAGTAGAATGATACCCAAACCGACTCTCCACTAGTACCCACACCGAAATTTCCAATCGGTCCAATCCCTGCCAATGCAAGGCTGTCATCACGGAATCACTCACGGCCTCTCCAATCAACTCCTGGGTATGAAAGTTCACTCTGAATCCTGTAGAATCCCCTGAATCAGCCTGTGAAACAACCTGTTTACGCACAAATGGTGCTAACTCTCCCACCTGACCTGCACTCGTGTGAGAGCACAGGCTCCTCATACTGTATCTCGATGTGTCCCATGGAGGAAAAGTCCCAAGACTCCAGTAGACAGTCAACCGACAATATCAGCTCCACGTAGTCCACCTCCTGCGTTGAATGTGAACCTACTGAATAACCATGAGTCAATTTCATCTCTCCACTGACTAACACGTGGGTGAAGTGCCCACTGGGCATAGAAGCAACAAAAAGCATAGGAGTGTTGTCCCATGTCGATTCAAAAAAACATGGTCCCGTAAGCTCAGGCTTGTCATAGTGACAAACCGTATATGCCTGTATAAAGTTGAGGAGATCCTCCCTCAACCTCTGCCATATGAACCTCTCTGACATGAGCCTGTAGGTCTCATCGAAGCTCAAGCGCCCAGTCACGGAAGAACAATGCACATGTCGCAATATCTCCATCCTCCATCATGAATCTGACACAAGGCTCCATCTTCCCCGAGAGAAGATCATCTCATCCTCCAATCTGCAGCTGTCATCCTGTATGTGGCCATCCAGAATCTCACAAGAGTGTCGGTTCTTGGAGTACTCAACAAGCAAATGAGATCTCCAGTCTACCGAAACTTCAGATGACCAACATAATGATAAACTCGGATGATCTGAACCTGTAGTCCCAATCTCTGTAACTGTCTCATGTGCAACATTACTGGTCACACCCACATCCATCATTCTCCACATCGATCCACAATAATTAAACTCTTCACCAAGCCAGAACGTCCTCTCCATCCCCTCAGCTGTAACCACCCTAGGTGCTCCTGTAGGTAATCCCCTCAAAATCACATTCCTGCCCTCGGATTTAAACTTTAGCTCCATCGTCTGAAAGTTAGTTTGAAACTCACCAAGGGAGTGAAGCCACTGCACTCTCAGCACTATGTTGGTCTCTCCCATACCAACGATGTGGATATCATCGGTAACTGTATAGTTACCCATCATGATGCTCACTTGGGGAACCCGCCGTGTGCCCCTCATAGACTCTCCATTGGCTATAACCCCGTTGAGGCCCTCAAAATCCTCTGTCTGTAATCCTCGCCTCTCAACCAATGAGGCATCAATACAGTTGTGGGTTGCCCCACTCTCAATGAGTACCCCAACTTGCTGACCCTGCATAACTCCTCTAATCCTAAATGCCTTGTACATCAGAGTACTAGACAATGTGGCTATAATCTCCTGAGGAAAAGTCTCCTCCTCCTGCCCCACATCAGCACTATCCAACGCAACCCCATCTCCATCATCCATCTCGCGAGTCTCTATCTCCTCACCTCTGTCACCCTTGCTCTCCTCATAAGTCATCATGGTGTGCTCTGTGTCTGCAGCAAACAACCCGTCGGAATAGGAGTCATCAAATATCCCACTTGTCTCATACCTTGTGATGTCACCATGACCCACAAGAGGCTGCGTTCCTTCACAATTCGACCGCTGCAACGACATGCTTCTTTCTTCACCAATCACATCTTTTGCAATCTGCCCTTGTATACCCTGAAATCTGATTTCTTTGTTTTCCTTGAAAATTTTCGGTTTATCCACATGAGGGATGAATGCAAATTTCCCAAAAGATAGAAGCCAATATGTCTAATGAATGATTCCAACTCCAAGTAACCCAAATGTACAAACACATTCAAGTACTTCACATCTCTTAATGACAATAAAGAAATGAGTTACCTTCTTTGTGCAAGACATATCTTTCCATGGACATAACTCATCAATTCCCTGTATGTTGGGAATACACATGGCTGCTCCCTCATCATACTTTATTCTCTTTCCCCATATTTTCATTTCACCGTAAATGCAAGAGAAAGGGAAATCAATATTAGAACTCATGCATCCATAAACTTTATCATAAGGAACTTCATACCCTTTGTTGTACCCATGGATTCTCGTCATGAGAGAAGACAACACATCTGAAATAGCATAATTGGGGCTGCTCATCATACCTTTGCAACTCAGAATTTCTGATATAGGATCAACATCTTCATTCTCCTTTGATTTTTCAACCCATGCATCATCGTTTTCCTTAACATCATGCAACCATTGCATCCCAAAAATAGTCTTACCTCTAGCAAATTCAACCACAATAAATATACCCACATACCTCATGTCCTTTCACTATCATGGGCTCCTGCATTATTTTCTTTGCCAACATATGCTTATTAGCTGAATCAAGAGCAATGTGAATGGAGGATGTGTTTATTCCATCTAGCATACCTTGAGACGTGATTATGAAATAGTCTTCCTCAATCATCCAAGCATGTAAATGTTGTCCCAAATAATAGAAACATGGCAACAACATAGGAGAACTCAACAAGCTAGGAAGATGGTAACCATTCTCATACCTTAGGATGCTAAAGTCATAAATGCACCTTGAATTCAACTCTTCTTTTTTAACAGCAAAGTGCACCTTGATTCTTTGAGCACTTTGAGGACCAAATGCCCCCACTAACCCTTCCAAGGGTTCCACCATGTAGCTGGTATAAAAATCAGTCATGGGCTCTATTAATAAAACATTTTCTCCTCTCTTTATGACTGTTGTTATACACAGTCCAGCAGGCTGAAGATGATTAAAAAATATTCTCTTACCCTTTTTAGCAATCAGAAAACCAACGCTAGTACCTTGAGAGTTACTCTCCCTTCTTGAACCGGAGTCCCCAATGAAGGAATCATGCTTGCCAACACTTGTAATCCCAAAAGGCACATTTGAATTCTTTCTTTGGCTTATGAAATCAGTCACAAAGTTTTCAACATCAGAATTGTTAGTTTTGGATAACTGCCACATATTACCAGGATCCCATAGCTTATAATGCCCCTGAGCCCTTGTATCTGTTAAGTGAGCTAAAACTTGCCACCATATATCATCCACCAGATGCTCATATACACATAGTTGGAGCAATGGTCCAACAAACTCCATGATGAAGACTTCGTCATCTACCATACCATGCATCTCATGATGGAAGTAAATTGGAATAGGCGACAATAAATAAGACACATTAGTGTGCTCTTCATACCCTTCAAGGCCATCAATGTCCTCCGTGTGTTCAAGATAGACATATGTTGAGCTGCCCCCAACATTGTTGCCCGAGTGCCTGTTGAAAGTATCTGAAAGCTGATCAAAAGTTGCTGGTTTGGAAATTACAGCAGGCTGCAATTTTACACCAGTGTCCATGTGAGGCTCCTCCTCATGTGCCAGCTGCTCCATAGAGTCTTCTTTCAGGGGTGTAGTCTTTCTTGCATCACTTTCCCTCATCGTTTCCTTGAACTCTTGTATGTGTTGTCTTGCTTGAGTCGCTATCAACCTAGCAGCTCTAGCTCTGCTATTCCCTTCCTCACACTTTTTAAGAGTTTCCATTACATCCTCTTTGCTTGCACAAACAAGTTTCTTCTCCTGAGCTGGAATAATTTCTCTAACAAGCAAAGTTTCACTAATGCAATTATTTTGCTCAATGGAAATCATACCCTTTTGTTTAGAAGCTTCTTCTACAAACGAGTTCTTTTGTGATTCAGGTACCGGCATATGATGACCTTGTTTGGGCTTGCTACCAATCTTCATCATGCAATAATCTGGAAATGGCATATTATCTCTGAAACCCCTACTCAAAGATTGGTACTTCCTCCAACAAGAATCCTCATCAATCACCTCTATTGGCCGCCCTTTATCACTGTTCTCACCATGTTCCTTATTGTCCCTAGGTCTGCTTTGATTCACATTCTGAGTGAGCTGACTCAAATACAGGTTAGTGGCTTCCTGTTGTTTCACCATGTTGGTGAACATTTCCTTCATAAAACCCCCTTTGAGATCTTTCCAAACTGCCATATTTAACCAACACAGGCTGGAGGAACAACAACTCTGATACCACTGAAATATCCCTTATGGGATACCACTTAAAATGCACCAAATATATGAAAAATTGCAGCAAAGTAAAATACTGATTTTTACTGAAAATGACCAGCTAGGACAGCGAATGGTATTTAATTGATATCTCACAAAATACTTGCCCAAAGTGCATGAAATTTTGAGGGAAGCTTGCAATAATAATAATAAACACTAGAACAACATTTTTTTTTGGAATTTTATATTGCTGCTAGAAAAAGCACAGAGTGCCCTAGGTGGCTGGAAACTTCTAAAATCTCGTAAATCTCCAAATACATGAGCATAAATTAAGGGTCTTTGGAAATAACATTAATAGATACAAGGAAATAATATTTCCACCTTCAGATCTGAAACAGACCGACTGGAAAACCCCCAAATAAAGGCTGCAAGTCTGCCTCGCTTGGAATGGGGTCGGAAAATGATGGAGGCACCTTCAACGTGCTGCCACGCCCAGCCCAAATGGCTGCCGTGAATCTGATCTGGAGCCCCTCTGCTTATCTTCCCCAAATGCCCCCAAGACCCTCGAGATCTGCTAAAGTCACCATGCTTGGAAAAGGGGTCGGAAGATGATGGAGGCTTCAACGTGCTGCCACGCCCTAGCCCAAATGGCTGCCGTGAATCTGATCTGATTCTGCCCACTGATTATCTTCCTCAAATGCCCTGAAAACCCCCAAAATCCTTCCTCTGAAACCTCTAGATATTGATCTCTGTACACAACCCAGAAAATGGCTCCAAAATGATAGACTAGGGTAGATCTCTCACTACCGAAGAATGCCCTGCTAGCTAGGGACGGGTCTCTCACCACCGAAGCTAGGGTCCCTGTGGGATTTGACTCCACAAGTTGTAGAAGTGCAACAGTAGCAGCTACACTAGAAGGGGTCAATAATATGCTTATGCAAAAGTGCTTTCCTTACCCTCCTCGCTCCTTATATACTTCTCCTCGGCAAATGAGCCCCAACAGACCCAATACACATTTCTTTCTATGGAGGGGCCAATAAAATAAAGTGACTTAAGTTACTTTTCCCCTTTTAGTCGCCATGGTCCAAAAGTGACCCCCAAATGCCAAACATGAATATTAGTACCATGCGGCCCCTTCTCAAAAGCCCCCAGCGTTCACAGCTCCTTGGGTCTGACCACGGCTTGGACTCGACCTGGCCCTTCGGCCTTTGGCGCAGGAAAAGGGGACATTACAGAGTTACGAGAATAGATTATTACTTCCTTGAAGGTGTGGTGGATACATTTTTAGGTGTTGTACATTACTAACATGATCCCTAACATGACACATATATGAAAATGACACCTCACACATCATGAGGCAAACAAGTTTTTATATGTGGATGTTAAGTCATGCATTGAGATAGACTAATGTACTGTACGCTGTAAGGTGCTTCGAAATTACACAAGAGTGTTGCGTGTCTATGCGCTTTGAGTAAGATGTCGTGAAGGTTTTGAATTGCGTGCAAAATTGGAGGATTTCATGATGTTAATCTTGACATGTAGATTTTCTCAAGGATACAACGAAGGTTGCACGAGTGTCGCACATTGTCACGATGATGCATCTTGGTGTTGTTAAATCATGCAAGAGTGCAAATAGTCTCTATGGGTGTCACTGAGGTGCATCAAATGTTTGAACATGCACATAATTGTGTGGTGTGCAAAAGAGATGAAAAAATGCACAAGGAAATACCAAAGATCTAGGGTAAGCCAAATCGGTTGGCACGACCCAAATTTTCGAGGTATATTTTGGGTTTTGAGTAATAGGATTTGTGTACTGAAGCAGAGGAGTTAGGGCCTTGCAACGATGCACACATGGGTGGTAAGATGTTGAATCCATTGGTGAAAGTCAGATCATACCATGAAACAAAATCATAGTGTCCACAAGTTATAGAAGGTTCTAAATCCTCCTAGATGAACTTTCCTTTTTTTATTTGGTTGCCCCTAATTACATGATATTTTATTGTATCATTATTAAGCTTGAACATGTGAATCCACCCAAGGAAAAAAAATGTGTGCACCCCATTATGCTCCATAACCCGATTAAGCTCAAAAGGATTATAGCTTATTTAGTCTCTAATAACACACCTATAATTTTTCTCCTCACACTATTATCATTTTATGCACTTAATTGTGCACATTATTCTAATAACAATTATTGATTGTCAAACTAATTCTAATAGCTCATCAATTTCTAATTTAAGAATAATCTCATTTACAAAAGACTTCAAGAATTTTGATTAAAAGTGTTGCCAAAAAAGGTGAAACAACTCAATAATGAATAATAAACAACTCAATAATTGTGATTAAGAGCACCTCATCCAAACCAAAGAGGCAATCAGATTACAGGAGCACCCTGAAGGCTTTCCTTGGAGGCTCCATTGGTCAATGAAATATTTGAGATAAAAGAAGATGATGAATAAGGAACTTTTGATTCAAAAATCGAAGATAAAGGAGAAAGAGAAGTGCTCGTATTGGTTTTTGTGAATACACACTTGATGATGAAGAATCCAAATATAGTTACTCATATGTGGTGTCCACTCGATCACAAACGTAGAAATAAGGATCTTGTTCCGCTTCCTAAGCTAAGCAAATCGAATCTTAAAATGGAGACTCTGAGAAAAACAACAATGAAAGGAGGATCATCGAAATCTGTGTCATCTGAGAAGAAGCAGGATACCACTCCAACCAAGAATTATTCTGCATCTTTAAGGAAGTCTCCTTCAACTTCCTTTGAAAAATAAATTTATGAAAATCCTAAGATCATCCATGTCAAAGCTGCCATAACCCATGACATTCCTATCACCTCTTCATCTTTTGATATTATTGACCATTGAAAAAAAACAAAATTCTAAGTTTCTGAATTTGAGTACTTGAGGACTCCTCCCAAGCAACTTGAGAAGCTTTTTCAATATATCAAAGGAAGTAGTTATGTTTCCAAAGATGCCACCACCAAAAAACCACCTCATGCTTCTCAATTCACTTCATCTCCAAATTGTCTTTCCTCCACACCCTCCACCTGTAGGAATTTAGAACTTTTCTACATAGCCTTGTTGGTTAATGGGTACAAATTTGAAAAGCCTCCTTATACCTCCTACGATGTTCTATTCTTGATGCTCTCCAACATCTTTCTGTTATGAAAAGTTGCAAAAACGAAATAAGATTTTCTTATTTATAAATTTAACATTAATTAGAGATGGCAAGGCACCAACGACTCTTCATTTTCTTTCCCCTTAAAATTTGGGTGGAAAGAGAGAATTGAAAAAAAAAACGTTTCTTTCATTTGCCTCACCTTTTGTTTTATCTGTCCCCTTGGAAATAGTATGAAAATATTACATAGAAGACTATGTACATTATGACTATAATGTGTGTATATTTACACGTTTACAAATCATATTGAATCCTAGTTTTGGTCTCTTAAGATTACTTTCGTAGATAGAAGATGAATATTACTTTCCATATGGGACCTGGATTCTTCTTCATATTTATCCTTCGATGAGTATCCAAACACTAATTATCGAAATATTATCTTTGTACCATCATTGTTGAATTGTTTTGAAGAAAAAACAAGGGAGGAAAAAATAGCAGAAATTTTATTAATAAAGAAATATATACAAACAACTTTGTATGAGTTGTTTGGGATTGATTAAATAATGGAGGAGTGAGATGTTGTATATATAGAATGTTGGAGAAGTCTAGAAGTGACCGTGAATGTTCTGAAAAGAACTGGAGTTGAGAAGGGGAAAAATATGGAAAGAGTGTTCTAGAAAAGGCTGGAGTTGAAAGGGAGAAAAATTTGGAAAAGATTTTTCTAGAATGAGACAGCCTGTCGGTGACACTATTGGATGGAATAAATAAACATTATTTCAACACCCCCCCCTGTAATGTTTATTTAGGTATGTTGTCACAAGATTCAAATATGGGTCCCAGTAACTTGGCCTTGTTAGGTACCCATTTACAAAGTATATTATATATAAGGTTTCATATGCACTCCTGAAGAGAAACATCCACCAGATGTAACATGTCTCGAAATTTCAAAAGACTTCTTGTAGACAAAGCTTTAGTAAATATATCTGTAATTTGTTCTTCGGTTCCACAAAATTTTAGCTCCACCACATTTCCATCTATTAAGTCACGAACAAAGTGATGATGCTAGATCTAGCATGGTAGACAAGATTTTTCGCTAGCTTGATAATACTTTGATTGTCACAACATATAGTAGTTGGTTGATCTTGTGGTAGATGAACTTCCTTGAGAAATGTTCTTAGCCACATAGCTTCTTGAGATGCCTTGGAAGAATCGATATATTCTACTTCTGTAAATGAGAGTAACACTGTAGCCTGCTTCTTACTACTCCATGATATTGGACCTAAACCAAGATGAAAAACATATCCTGAAGTTGATTTTCTATCATCTATGTCTCCTGCATAGTCTGAATCTGTATAGCCCACTAGATTAGGTTCCCCTCCATGCTTATATTCAATTCCAAGTTGATATGTACCTCTGATGTACTTCAATATTCTTTTTCTTGCTTTCCAATGGTCTACATGAGGATTTTCCATGTACCTAGAAACAATGCTATCTACATATGCAATATCTGGTCTAGTGATAGTGAGGTACAAGAGATTGCCAATAAGTTGTCTATACAATGTTTCATCTACTTCATGTAGATTAGAGTTAGCACTTAATTTTAATCTAACTTCACATGGTGTACTAGCTGGCTTGCATTCAAGCATTCTAAATTTTCTTAATATATTAAGAGCATATTTGGTTTAAGAAAGAAATATTCTTCATTCTTCTTGCCATACTTGCATACCCAAAAAGTAGTGCATTAGCCCTAAGTCCTTATCTCAAAGGCCATTTTGAGTTGTTCCTTAGTATCGACAATGTATTGCATATGATCTCCTGTAATGATTAAATCATCAACATACAATACAAAAATAACAATTTGACCATCATTATACTTTACATACATATCTGGATCAACTTTGCTTCTTTTGAATTCTGCTTCTAGAAAGTACTCATTTATTTTGGAGTACCATGCCCTTGGAGATTGTTTAAGACCATATATTGACTTTTTCAATCTACAAACTAGATGTTCTTCTCCAGGTTTAACAAACCCTGGTGGTTGTTGCATGTAAATTTCTTCCTTTAAATCACCATGTAAAAAATTACTTTTAACATCAATCTGATAAATTTTCCATCCATATTTTGTAGCTAAGGAAACTATCGTGCGAATGGAAGTCATTTTAGCAACTGGAGCAAAAGTTTCAGTATAGTCAATACCTTCTTTTTATGATAAACCCTTAGCCACTAACCTTACTTTGTGCTTTTCCAAAGCTCCATCGGATCTAAATTTAGTCTTGTATGTCCATTTGCAGCCGTGCACCAAGTTGGTGGACAAAAAAGGGGTCATAAGTGGACGTCATATTGCAAAAAATAGCAAAATCTCAACTTGTAGGGATTATTAGCAATACGCGCACTCAAAATTAGAAAAATTTATATAAATATGAATCGTAGCATCCGGAATCTAGTTTCTAAAATACTATTTTTTTTTAAAAATGGACAAGTTTAGCTATATTAAACACTTAAAATTATATGACTTGGTTTTTGTTTTTGAAAAAACCTATAAGATTGTAGTCCGTTTGCCCACGATTTGGATGACCAAATCTTGTTATTTTTTTTTTTCTTTGGTGAAAAGTTAGATGTAGTTGTCTATCTTGGGATGGATTTTATTTTGTATTTTTTCGAGCAATATTTTTTTTTATGATTTTTTCCGTGAAAGTGGTCTGAAAAGATTTAGAAAACGGAGCGCTTTCCATTTGCCCGCCATAACTATATCAAAAAATATCGAAATCAAATATTTTTTTTAACGTGTATAGAATTTCTCCACGCTTGGGATGGTATAAGTTTTATCACATTTTGATAAGTGAAACAAAAGTTGCAGTCTTAAACGTAGACATGAACATTCGCGGGAAAAAATGTCTTAAAGACCTATTGTTAGTAAAAAATTATAAAATGATATTTATCTTATTCTATTCACTTTAAAATCAATATTTCTACGAAGCTAACAGTCTCCCCTACGATGGCACCATTTTTGTGAAATGTTTTCAGTTTTTTAGCATGGTTCAAGTCTGTGGAAGAGAAAATTTGAAGTTTTTTGACCCTTTACACTTCATAATGACCTTCCATAGCTTTGGTTGGGGCAAAACAAAGATTTCCCGAGCCTTTGATGATACAGATAGAACCATGATCATGGTTTACAAACCGCGATCACGGGTTTTTAAACAAGAACCACGATCACGCTTTATAAACCGCGAGTGCGTTTATAAAGTGCGATCACGGTTCGTAAATCATATTTATACACATCCCAATGTTCTAATTACCATGTGATTTTTACTGTTTGACTTTACCGTATGAATTACTATGAAATTCTGTCATTTTCTACACATTTTTCTTATCACCGGAAGTAAAACATCATGGGAGACAAGAAACAAAGTCAAAAAAGGAAGTCATTAAGTAAAAAAACACCAAATGAATTAGAGGCAAACATATTTCAAAATGCTGAGCAAATGCGGAATCTTCGTGAATTAAGAAGAGGTTCATCTTCAACCCCTACTATTGTAAGCAATGAGGAACCAGGTAATGTTTCTACTGTCAATGTTGAAGTTGAATTAAATACTCGTGATGAAGATGTTTTTACTGTCAATGTTGAAGAAGAATTAAATACTCGTGATGTAGCAAATGTTGAAATTGAAGGAGACAATGAAAATGTGAATAAAGAAATTCAGGTTGAAACTGTAGACAAGCAAAATTTGACAAAAACACCTCCTAGGATTTTCCATAAGAAACCTAATTATTTTATTGAAATTGATGAAAACATTTTGAAACCAATGTGTGACAAACTTTCTGAACGGAAAATCAGAAGAAAAGCCACTGAAATTTGGGATAATCATTTTGAAATTTTAAATGATTCCCAAAGATGTCAGTTGTTGGTTAGTTTGATGAAATTGAATAAAATGAGACCTACATTAAACACCTTAGGATTGACAACATCTAATATACGTGGTCAAACCTCTACAATTGTTGAAAACCTTCATGATGCATATCACACTGTTGGTGTCAAGAGACGCACTAGGGATAGTAATATTGTGCGTCGTGTACTTGCTACTAGTGTTGTAAGTGAATCAATAAAAAACAACGTTTGATTATGCAAACAAGTCGAATGTTGCAAGTTAATCGAAAAACTCTAATGAAAGCAATTGAAAGACGTAATATCCTTCAATCACTCAATAACACCGATTTTTGGGCATTTTCTGCTAGAGCACCGCGTAAGGACAAATATAATACTGATGCTATAAGAGAAGTTGTTATTCAATTTTGGCATGATAACACTAGAGTTTCACCTAATACAAGAGATGTTGTAAAACAGAGAGTTGGTTCTATTAATCGCGAACCACATCCAAAGCATTTCTTAGATATGACTCAAACTCAATTTTTTCGTAAGTTTGAACAAGAGCATCTGGAAATTAAAATTAGTCAACATTTTTTTGAAATGTTAAAACCATTCTATGTGAAAATCAACCACGCTCGCACCACTTGTTGTTGTAGGCAACATGTTGAATTTGCTATGCATTATGCTAAATTTTTATGTATTCGTTCTATTTTTCATTCTGAAACTATGTTATCGGAATGTGGTGTTCAAGTTCCACCAATATCTTCCAGGGATTTCATTCCTACGATATTTTGTGAAAAAGAAGTTGGACAATTTTTTTATAGTCAGGATTGTTTAGATGGAAGTTGTAGTACATGTGGCGGATTACCTAAATTGGAAAGTTGCATCCATGAGAAAATTGAAGGTGCAATAGGAAATAATTTAGTTGAGTTTGATAAATATAAATCAGTTGCATACCAGTTGAAAGATGGAAAAGAGTCTAAACGGTGTGAGCTAGTTACAGAACATATGCCTGTTTTTCAATTTATGAGAAAATTTAAGGATGAAATTGTTTATGAGTATGCTAGGCATACACACAGAGCTCGATGGTTGGATGAACAGTTCAAGATATGCAAAGACACATTTCCTATTGGTACTATTGTTTCAGTGGTCGATTTTGTAGAGAATTACACATTGCAACCACAAATGGAGGTTCAATCACAATATTACAACTCAGTACAAGTTGCCATTTTTGTGCATATAGCATTTATACATTCTCCTGACAGTACAGAGAATGATCAAATTTTTTTAAGAGAGTACCACTTTTATATCAGTGATGATCGTACTCATTCTACTGAATTTGTGCAAGGGTGTTTCCAGTTATTTTATGGAAACTTGTCTGATAGGGACATCCACTTCAAACAACATTATATATGGTCAGATAATTACACGTCTCAGTTTAAGAATGCACGAATGTTTTATTGGATGAGCAGGATGCACGTCAAGATGGGTGTGCAACATATTTGGAGTTTCACTGAGGCTGGACATGGAAAAGGAGAGCATGACGGTGCAGGGGCATGTGTGAAAAGAGCTCTTGCAAAAGAAGACTTGAAGTACAAAGATGGTGCTAAATTGAAAGATGCAAAGAGCATAGTGGAATGGTGTATTGACAACATGGCCCGAGGTTCTCAAGAAAATTCCACGGTTCGCAGATATTTTTGGTTGATAGAGGAACAACAAATTGCTAACTACGAGGATTGTATGACACTCACTGGGTCCAGTGATATGCACTCATTTTGTAGCTCAGACGCTACTTCATGGGCCACATGGACAAGAAAGTTGACATGTTTTTGTGCATCTTGTATCGAATTTGTCACTGCTGAGTGTGATTCACAAGAATGGGTGGATGGATGGATTTGTAGGCCTCTAACTCCGCTTCCTAGTTATCAACCTCCACAAGCATTACGACTTGTTTCTGCAGATGAAGTTGCAACATCCAAGGACTTTGACGAAATTTTGATTTTGGTGCGACAAGGTATTTATGGTTATTTACAATTTTTGTATTGAGTTATGTCCATTGAAATTTTAATATGTACAATTTAAATTTGAGTTGAAACCTTTTTTTTGTAGGACATGTGTTTGCAGTTATTGTGACAGAAGACAATGAAGAAGGAACAAACTATTTCTTATGTCATTGCATCGAGGAAAGAAAGAAGTTGACTTCTCCTGTTATAGATGGCGAAGATATTGAGTACCCTACAGGGTCAGTGGTAGTTACTGGAACTTGGCTTCGATGGTATCCATTAAAAAACTCATCTGTTTGGGTGTTTGAAGACTTTGAGACACACAGGAAAATACTCTTATATTCGCATCTAGTTCTAGCGACAAATATTCAGCTGTATAGATATCGAGGAAGGCCTAATAACAAGATTCTTTGGAAGGTTCGAGAGTCAGATCATGAAGCAATCATGTCCGCTATTCAGAGTAGATCCGATCCTGATGGTTCATTGGAATGAATTTACAATGCTCATGTCTGGTATATATAATTTCTTTGGTATATATAAATTTGTTAGTTAGATAAATTTAAGTTCATATATTTTATTAAATTTGTGTATTTTGTATATATCTAGTATGGTTTTGATTTGAAACTTAAATTTCTTTGACTAACACTTTTATGTGCAGGTTAGTGGTGCCAGAAAAGCTTCCACCTTCACGTGGTTGGCACTGTTAGTAGAGAATTATAAATTCTCGAAGCTAAGAGAAGCTTTCATTGTTTTACAAGAAAAGAGAAGCAATTAACAATGATTTATGTACCTGTGGAGGGGGTTCTTGGCTCCGGAGGAGGTAGCCCAGAAGGACCTAGAGCTTAGAGAACCAAAATGATGCCTCCCCAAGTGTTTACAAGACCATCCCTATGTGTGTGCACAGTCGGTTCGGTGCCACGACCCACCGTTTGCAAAATATACCATTTGACAGCCTTACACTGGCTCAAACTACACTATTTGGTGCGTTTGCAAACAATAGGGCAGCGAGAGCACCGATTGGAGAAGGAAAAAACTGAGATAGGATATTGTAGAGGGTCCCTACACCAAGGTGTAGGATCAGACGAGACATATCTAGGTGCCATAGAGTGCGCGTAGCACCCGTCGAAGTTGAACGATTTTTTGGTCTCAGGGATCTTAAGGGATTACGCCCGAACGAGGAAGCCTGGAAGTAATGACGTTGTTGCACACCAAAAATGACACCTCCTCTAGCATTCACCTAGCCACCTAGACATGTCAGCGTAGTCGGTTTGGTGCCACGACCCACCATTTGCAAAATATACCGTTTGACAGCCTTACACTGTCTCAAACTACACTATTCGACGCGTTTGCAAACAATAGGGCAGCAAGAGCACCGATTGGAGAAGGAAAAAACCAAGACAGGCTATTGTAGAGGGTCCCTATGCTGAGGTGTAGGATCAGACGAGACATCTCTAGGTGCCACGGAGTGCACGTAGTCACCCGTCGAAGTTGAACAATTTTTTGGTCTCAGGGCTCTTAAGGGACTACGCCCGAACGAGGTAGCCCGGAAGCAACGACGTTGTCCACACCAAAAATGACACCTCCTCTAGCATTCACCTAGCCACCTCAGATGTGTCAGCATAGTCGGTTTGGTGCCACGACCCACCGTTTGCAAAATATACCATTTGACAGCCTTACACTGTCTCAAACTACACTATTCGGCGCGTTTGCAAACAATAGGGCAGCGAGAGCACCAATTGGAGAAGGAAAAAATGAGACATGATATTGTAGAGGGTCCCTACACCGAGGTGTAGGATCAGACGAGACATCTCTAGGTGCCATGGAGTGCACGTAGTCACCCGTTTAAGTTGAACAATTTTTTGGTCTCAGGGCTCTTAAGGGACTACGCCCGAACGAGGTAGCCCGAAAGAAACGAAATTTTTGCGCACCAAAAAGATGCCTCCTCTAGCATTCACCTAGCCACCCAGACATGTCAGCAGTCAGTTTGGTGCCACGACCCACCGTTTGCAAAATATACCATTTGACAGCCTTACACTGTCTCAAACTACACTATTCGGCACGTTTGCAAACAATAGGGTAGCGAGAGCACCGATTGGAGAAGGATAAAACTGAGATAGGATATTGTAGAGGGTCCCTACACCAAGGTGTAGGATCAGACGAGACATCTCTTAGGTGCCATGGAGTGCTGCGTAGTCACCCGTCGAAGTTGAACAATTTTTTGGTCTCAGGGCTCTTAAGGGACTACGCCCGAACGAGGTAGCCCGGAAGCAACGACATTGTTGCACACCAAAAATGATGCCTCCTCTAGCATTCACCTAGCCACCTAGATGTGTCGTGCATAGTCGGTTTGGTGCCACGACCCACCGTTTGTAAAATATACCATTTGACATCCTTACACTGTCTCAAACTACACTATTTGCATTTGCAAACAATAGGGCAGCGAGAGCACCGATTGGAGAAGGAAAAAACTGAGATAGGCTATTGTAGAGGGTCCCTACACAAGGTGTAGGATCAAACAAGACATCCTTAGGTGCCACAGAGTGCACGTAGTCACCCGTCGAAGTTGAACAATTTTTTGGTCTCAGGGCTCTTAAGGGACTACGCCCGAACGAGGTAGCTCGGAAGCAACGACGTTGTCGCACACCAAAACAACACCTCCTCTAGCGTTCACCTAGGCCACCCAGACATGTTCCACATAGTCGGTTTGGTGCCACGACCCACTGTTTACAAAATATACCGTTTGACATCCTTACATTGTCTCAAACTACACTATTTGGGCATTTGCAAACAATAGGGCACTGAGAGCACCGATTGGAGAAGGAAAAAACTGAGACAGGATATTGTAGAGGGTCCCTACACTGAGGTGTAGGATCAAACGAGACATCCTTAGGTGCCACGGAGTCTGCGTAGTCACCCGTCGAAGTTGAACAATTTTTTGGTCTCAGGGCTCTTAAGGGACTCCGCCCGAACGAGGTAGCCCGGAAGCAACGACGTTGTCACGCACCAAAATGACACCTCCTCTAGCATTCACCTAGCCACCCAGATGTGTCTAGCAGTCAGTTTGGTGCCATGACCCACCGTTTGCAAAATATACCATTTGACAGCCTTACACTGTCTCAAACTACACTATTTGGCGCGTTTGCAAACAATAGGGCAGCGAGAGCACCGATTGGAGAAGGAAAAAACTGAGACAGGCTATTGTAGAGGGTCCCTACACCAAGGTGTAGGATCAAACGAGACATCCTTAGGTGCCACGGAGTGCGCGTAGTCACCCGTCGAAGTTGAACATTTTTTGGTCTCAGGGCTCTTAAGGGACTCCGCCCGAACGAGGTAGCCCGGAAGCAACGACGTTGTCACACACCAAAATGACACCTCCTCTAGCATTCACCTAGCCACCCAGACATGTTCACATAGTCGGTTTGGTGCCACGACCCACCGTTTGCAAAATATACCATTTGACATCCTTACACTGTCTCAAACTACACTATTTGGTGCATTTGCAAACAATAGGGCAGCGAGAGCACCGATTGGAGAAGGAAAAAACTGAGACAGGCTATTGTAGAGGGTCCCTACACTGAGGTGTAGGATCAAATGAGACATCCTTAGGTGCCACGGAGTCTGCGTAGTCACCCGTCGAAGTTGAACAATTTTTTGGTCTCAGGGCTCTTAAGGGACTCTGCCCGAACGAGGTAGCCCGGAAGCAACGACGTTGTCACACACCAAAATGATGCCTCCTCTAGTGTTCACCTAGCCACCTAGACATGTCAGCGTAGTCAGTTTGGTGCCACGACCCACCGTTTGCAAAATATACCGTTTGACATCCTTACACTGTCTCAAACTACACTATTTCAAACTACACTTTACGCGTTTGCAAACAATAGGGCAGCGACAAGAGCACCGATTGGAGAAGGAAAAAACTGAGACATGATATTGTAGAGGGTCCCTATGCCAAGGTGTAGGATCAAACGAGACATCCTTAGGTGCCACAGAGTCAGTCACCCGTCGAAGTTGAATGATTTTTTGGTCTCAGGGCTCTTAAGGGACTACTTACCCGAAACGAGGTAGCCCGGAAGCAACGACATTGTTGCACACCAAAAAACACCTCCTCTAGCATTCACCTCCACCCAACATGTCCATAGTTGGTTCAATGCCAACCCACCGTTTGCAAAATATACCATTTGACAACAATCTCAAACTACACTATTTTGGTGCATTTGCAAACAATAGGGCAACGAGAGCACCGATTGGAGAAGGAAAAAACTGAGACAGGACTATTGTAGAGGGTCCCTACAAGGTGTAGGATCAAACGAGACATCCTTAGGTGCCATGGAGTTTTGCATAGTCACCCGTCGAAGTTGAACATTTTTTGGTCTCAGGGCTCTTAAGGGACTCCGCCCGAACGAGGTAGCCCGGAAGCAACGATTGTTGTCGCACCCAAAACAAAGACCCTCCTCTAGCATTCACCTGGCCACCTAGATGATGTGAATAGTCGGTTTGGTGCCATCACCCACCATTTTTCAAAAATAAATAAGCCTCTTACACTACTTCAAACAACTTTTTCAAACAATTGATTCGAGAAGGAAAAAACAAAATTTGTAGAACTTGTTTCAAGAAGATTTCCTAGGTTCTATGGGGTCATCCAAGAAAATTTTTTGGTCTAATACTACAGCCAAGAAGCAAGACTCTTTCCTCTAGCATTCACCTAGCCTACCTGTGACACTGATCCTCAAAAAAAAAAACAAAAAAAGAGGAACATCATTTGCCTACTTCTATGGGGTCATTGGTCCAATATTTAGCCAAGACTCCATTACCTTTTGAAGAATAAAAAAAAATCACTATTCATGTTTCAATTATTCCACATGTTCCTAATGTGCCTACCACTTCCTCATATTTTTACATCAGTGACCACTTTAAGAAAGATAAAATTCAAATATCTTCTATGAGTACATAAAAAAACACCCCAAGCATTTTGATAAACTCGTCTAGTTTATCAAAGGAAGTAGTAAAAATACATGTTCCAAGAATCCTACCAACACTAAAGAATCACTTCCCACTCCTAGAACCACTCATTCCTAGAACCTTCTTTCCTTAAAATCCTCCTCTTCTAGGAAATAAGAACCTTTCTATCTTTCCTTGTTGGTCAATGGACCTATAAATTGAATAATTGCATTATTGACTCCGGTGCCTCTGACAATGTCATGCTTATAAAATTTGCTAACTCTATTGGTATTACTCTCAGCCCTGCTATTGGCCATTGTTACTACATGAAAACAAAATAATTACCTCTTTTTGGCCAGGTGAAAGATTCTCAAGTAGAATTTGCAGACTTCCCTGACAAGAAAATCAAGATGGAAATACTTGTGGAAGACATGCTAGCTACGTATGGTATATTGTTGAGCCAAAGTTTCTATCACGATATTGGTGGGGATATAAAGATGGATTGGTCATACACCACCATACTCATCAATGGTAAAATGAATAATATCCTTCTGATAAATAAAATTAAATACACAGTTCAAAAACCAAATGACCCAAGGGAAGACATCTTATTTCAAGATTCAAGGTATGAAATATTTTTCATGACTTAAGAGGAAAATGATAAGTTGCCCATGTTGATGGAGGAATACACATGCTTCCCTTAATTTCTTAACAATTGTACCATGCAATGTTGCACCATAGTAACGTTATATTCATATATGTTGCACCATAGTTTTTTAATTTTAAATCAAACATACATATAGAATTAATATACATAGAATATACATACATAGAAGGATATCATGTGCAATGAATTCGAATCAAACATAGAAGTAATATCGTTATGAAAACCAACACATGGATATATAATGTATCAAACTAAGTGTGTTGAATGCACGTCTCTGAAAATATAAGTTCATAACATGTGTACATCTCGAACCAAGTGTGTCATACATATAGGACCACATGCGGTCGCATAAGGCTATATATACAATGTCCTATGAAGAATCATGAACTAGGACCAGCTGGCCCATACATATATCTATGTACATCCACGTCCTATGAATCTAATCATGAAACATCTTCCCTCTCTTCGCCCTGCTAGAAGTAGCATGTCCACGACCTGGGGATGTAGTGGAGGGAGATGCCACTACGGATTTCATCCATGTGGTCCTAGGCATCTCTAAGCAGGCCTGCAACCTAACCTGCACATTCATAAACAACAAGTTTTTAACACCCATATTTTTAAAATACATTCAAAATTTAGAAACTTAGAATTTAGTTAAAATGCATGTGAAATCTTACCGCAATGTCATGATCCCTATCAATTTGTTGTTGACGCATGGCAGGGACAACAGTAGACTCATGAGAGGTAAGCTACATACAAATAATTAAATTTCAAATTAAATATTTCATGTACAAAATTTGATATTGTAGATTTAAGTAATAAGAAATAATTCCTAAATAAATTTAACAAATTTGAAAAATTGTACCTCAGTTAGTGGATCTGCAGATGCTATGGCAGTATCTACAACAGCCTCCACAGTCTGCATATATGGAGGAGTCTCTCTGGTAGTCATAAGCTATACAAAAAACATGTACAAATCAATATTAATCTACATGACTGCCACATAACAGAGCCAAAGCATAATCCACGTGAACTTCCACAATTAGAAACAAAGTGTAAAGAGAAACTAACCTGCGTAAAAGTCACGTGAGGCATGCCAGTAGCCTCAGTTCCCAGAGCAGATGATGACCCGCCAGGCTCCTGCACGTATAAAAGACAAACATATATTAATATGTACATGTACAGGTGAAACATTATAATAATAAAAGTGCACAATCAAATGAAATTTGAAATTTAAGTACAACTTGAAACTTACGTTTGTAACATGCCCAGCTACAGTAGCTAGCATGTCGACGCCGGATGTTTCCTTCACCGGCTCTTGCTATTTAAAATAAAATAAAAAATTAGTTTTTACATGTATGTACATAACGTACAATGAAATACATATATATTAAAATCTCAAACATGAATTAAACTATTGTATATATATATATATATAATATTTATTTGACATTTACCTGTGAAAGACCAAGATCCTTTGCACCAGTTCCAAAAACATCCGCCATCATCTCATCTAGAGAAAAGAAATCATGTGATCCAGCAAATGATGTCTCGCCCGCAGTGCATACGGCACCACATGATCCACAGTGGTGTGGTGCGCTAGAACTGGCACCTCCACCAACATCACCAGATGTAATCTGCTCACTATGTTGGGTCAGAGTGTTAGTGAGCTCCCTCAATGCATGTAGTGTGTCAATCTCCACAACCTCCTTCACTGTAGGAGGGATAACTGAAGGCAGTGGGGGTTTTGGGGCATGAGGGATCCTTGGTTGACCTACGCATGCACCAGGTCTACTCTGTGCAGAGCCACCACCTCGCCCATAAAAATCAAAAAAGTCAAAATAATTTAGGACCTCATTAAGCACGAACTCGCAATATAATTTCTTCAAAAAATAGAGGGGAACCTCATTGTTGTTGCATGGTGGATAATAAAAAACCATCCACCATCGGTCCCAAAAATTGTTCTTGATTCGGTCATCGTGGCACCAATGGATTGGGAACCGTTTGCAAGTAACTGCGGGGGGCATTGGTTCTTGGGTCAGTAAATAATGCACAAATGCGGTCTTTTCCAATTTTTTTGTCTTTTACGGCCGCATGGGATAATTTATTTGCATACCACTGCCTACAATCACCTCTAAAGGTATTCCATCTGTCTATTTGGTTGGTTGCGGAGTCAACTTCGCCAATCAATATTTGCAATGTGTTGGCTAAAGTCATGCGGGACGGATTTGTGGCATGATTTTGTCTTATATTCTGAATAAGGTTCTCAATGACAATTTTATTTTGTCAGATTCTTCCAACGATATCAGCTTGTGTTCCTGTTGGTTCCGTGGGGACAGAAGGAGCCACAGGAGGTGGATCTATGTTTGGAGGAGGGTTTTGCGGAATGTTTGGAGGGTTTTGAGGATTGTTTGGAGGGTTTTGAGGAATATTTTGATGGTTTGCAGGATTACGAGCTTGCCGAGCAACTGACAAAACAAAAAAATTGTATACATAAACAAAAAATTGAAAAACCCATGAAAATCACAAAAAAAACCTAAAATGCAAACAAATTGATCAAAATCGAGGGCTTACCTCTTTGTCTTGGCGGCATGGTTGAAACTATCATGATCCAGAAGTCCGAAGAGTAATTTTTAGGGGGTATTCAAAGCACGAGTGCCAAAGGTCTAGGAGAAATCACGGTTGGAAAGGAAAAATGAGGGAAAATGAGGAGTCGCGGGTCTATTTTTTTCTCAGAGGACCGCGATCAGAGTCTCAGAGGTTTCAAACCGCGATCATGGTTTTAGGTTCAGAAATCACCGAGCCTATAAAAATAACTACGCGAGCGCAGTTTATAAACCGCGCTCGTGGTACGTAAATTTAAGGTTTTTATGTCCACTTAATTGTCCACCAGCATAGTTAGCAACAATGATTCTTAGGACCTTCTTGGTAGATATCTTGGATATTTCTTGTTTTTCCTATGTACTTTCACTTGTCACTTTCACTTGATGCTCCAATTTGAATTCCTTCTTCTCCTGTAGAAGACATTACACCTTCATTTGAATCATTAATATCAATATTTTTATCTTCTTCAATCAAGATTGGAAGAGAAGATGTGTTAGTGGAATCTTCGCTATTATCAATGATGTCTTCATCAAACAATACATTTCTTTTAATATGTATTTCTTCAGTCTTAGGATTGTATAACCTGTATGCTTTTGACTCCTCACTATACCCAATCATTATGTATTTATCACTTTTCTTATCTAACTTTGTCCTTTTCTGATCAGGAACATGAGCATATGCAATACTTCCGAAGACTCGGAAGTGAGAGATAGTGGGCTTTCTACTACTCCAAGCCTCTTCTGGATTTATATTTATAACAACCCTAGTGGGGATCCTATTGAGAATATATGCAGCAGTATGAATTGCTTCAGCCCAAAATTTGAGTTCTATGTTTCTAGAATGTAACATACATCTAGCCATTTCCATCATAGTTCTATTCTTTCTTTCTGCAACCCCATTTTGTTGAGGTGTGTAAGAAACAATAGATTCTTTCTTTATACCATTTTGTTTGCAAAAGTTTAGGAGGGCTTGATTTATATACTTTGTACCCCTATCTGTCCTTAGTATTCTTAATGACCTTCCACTTTGTTTTTCTGCTAAAACCTTGAACTCTTTGAATCTATCAAACAATTCACTCTTACTTTTTAGAAAATATACCCATATTCTTATACTGTAATCATCTATAAAAGTGAGTACATACCTTGATCCTGAAAGTGAAGGTGTTTTAAATGGACCCATGACATCGCTATGAACTAGATGCAATGGAACTTTTGCTCTCCATGACTTTCCTTGTGGGAAGCTTTCAACATGTTGCTTTCCCATAGCACATCCTTCACAAATACCATGTCTTTGAGAGATTTTGGGAAGCCCATAAACCATGTCCCATTTCTCCATAACCCCAAGACTTTGATAATTGATGTGCCCCAGTCACTCATGCCATAACCTGTTCATGTCAATATGCTTTGCAATAGCACACATATTCCTATCTTCACACTTAGAGGTGAACTCTTGAAATTTATATAATCCATTTTCAACTTTACCAATTGAAGTGACTTTGTGTTTATCATTCACATCTTTGATTAGACATTTATCATTGTAAAACTCTACCTTGTATCCTTGATTTGCAATTTGGAATACTGAAAGAAGATTTGTCTTTAAGTCTAGAACTAATTTCACATTCTTGAATACACCATTGTCAACTTTAACATTTCCTATCCCCTTAACTTCTATAACACTATTATTTCCCAAAAATATTTTCTCTTTAGTGTTATTACTAGTTAATAGATTCAAATTGCTCTTGATTATGAGACATATGTTGTGTTGCACCAGAATCAATGACCCAATCATCTTTGTAAGAACTATTTGCCTTAAGAGCCATACATAGAGCATTACTTTTTGATCCATAATTTCTTGAAAATTGCTTATTTTCCTTTCTGTACCGTTTCTCTTTTCCATATCATTAATCCTTTTATAACATGCATTAGCTTTGTGACCTATCTTACCACAATAGTTATATTTCCACTTTGGCCTATTTCCATAATCATCATGATGTTTAAATGAAGTATACATGTTATCATGCTTCCAATTCCTCTCTCTTGGCTTATGTTGATTGTCTTGAAACATCTTGCAGTTATATTTTCCCTTTGTCATGAAGGCCCTGGAATCATCATTGCAAGTCTCTCTTTCCTTGATTTGATGTTTTTCTTCCTGCACTAACTTGGCACATAGTTCTTCGGATTTGATGCTTGCTAATTTATCAGTTGTATCTAGGCCTCTTATGAAAGATTGATAAGATGCAGGAAGACTTTGTAAAATTATTTGCACAAAATCATTATCATTTATACTCTTTCCAAGAGAGTCAAGTTCATTCTTCTTTTCTTTTATTTTTGTTAGGTGAGGCACTAACTCTTGTGTATCTGAAAATATCATGTTATATAATTCTGTAGTAAGAGTTAGAATCCATACATCACCTGAATTCTCATATGTGCTCTTTAAGGTAGCCCATACGTTGACTCTGCTTCTCTCATTACGTACTTCTGGAAAGACATCATTTGAAAGAGTGAGCTTTATCCATGCCGCTACCATTTTGTCTCTTCTATCCCAATTTTCTTGATCTTTTCCGGATTTGTAGGCATTTTTTCCACATCAATAACAAGCTCATAACAATTCTTCAGGGTTAAAAACATCTCCATATGAGATACCCAATCATAATAATTTTTCCCATTTAATTTAATTTCTGGCAAAGGAGTACTATTAGACTCCGTTATGAATAAATTCTCTTACAAATTGAAATAAAAACACTTATCTTTAACACCCAAAAAAATGATTTCAATAGTTTGCTCATACACTTTTAATTTTGTCCCAAAAAAAAAAACATATTCTTTGCTGCCAAAACAATGAGAAGAAATCAAATGCAATTTGGGAATTTTTCCCTTCAATTTTTTTACTGTTCACTTACAGATCTGCTATAGATTTGCTACTGGTAGAAGAGAAAAAAATAGCCCAGTGGAAGCCTTAGACAGGTACATGCAGATCTGCAATATATCAGTGGCTCCTCAGCCCCTTGGCTCTTCAACACATGCTTGAGAAGAACCTCTGCTCTGATACCATGAAGAAAATACAGGGGAGGAAAAAAATAGCAGAACTTTTATTAATAAAGAAATATACAAACAACTTTGAATGAGCTGCAGGGATTGATTCATTAATGGAGGAGTGAGATGATGTATATATAGAATGTTGGAGAAGTCTAGAAGTGCCCGTGAATGTTCTGGAAAGAACTGGAGTTGAGAAGGGGAAAAATCTGGAAAGAGTGTTCTAGAAAACGCTGGAGTTGAAAGGGAGAAAAATCTGGAAAAGACTTTTCTAGAATGAGACAGCCTGTCGGTGGCACTATTGGATGGAATAAATAAACATTATTTCAACATGTTTCATTTTGCACCTTCCGTGACCACTCACTTTAGAATGTTTTTTGTGCTCTCTTCTAGAGTGCTAGGTGTCTTTTCTTCCTACTTTTATCTTTTTATTTTTGCTTGCACGATTCTCGCATCCTAGAACTTTCTATCATTAACTATTATATCCTCAAGTCCCATTGACTTATTTTTGATCATCTGTGAATATTAATATAATTTCTTTCTTCTTTCTTTTCTTTAATCATTTATATTTTAAGGTGTTTTTTTGTTTTGTTTTGGTTGCTTCTTCTTTCTTTCTTCAATTTTTTCTTCCCTTGGAATGCCTAATTTGTTTTCTTACTTCATGTATGGATGCCCCACCTCCCATGAAGTTTCTTTGATTCACTTATTTCATGTATTGTGATCTCATCTCCCATAAATTTATTTCATGTATGATTCTCATTATGCCCTTTTGTTGTTCATGCTCCAACAATGGGTTTGAAATATAAGTAACTTCTATTTATGTGGCTTTAATTGAAACAAATGATGGAGTGCTTGATGTAGTGCATGCAGTGAGTGATACTATGACTTTGGAACCTTCTTGCATTTGTCCCTATGCTTAGTTCTTCTACTATAAGCTTGTGAAGTTTGCCCTTAGCTGATTTAATTTTACCGTTGATATTTTGCTTCTCCTATTTACTTCCCAAGTGGGTATGGCTGCCCCTAGTTGCTCTAAGCAAGTGGCGTTGTTTTCTTTTGTTTTATTCTTCAAATAGAGGTTCTTTAGAAGTGATATTTGAAATGTTTTTTCCACCTTCCTTTCCATGCGAATGCTACAAGTAGCCAAACTAGATGTGTTTAGAAATTACATGAAAATAAAAATGACTGAAATCTTCCACCTTCCATGCTATGCTTATTCCACTTTAATGCTCACCCTTGTCATGACATCTCATGGGCTTTAACAAAGTTATTTATACATAATCTTTGAATCTTTAATCTTATCATATCTTTATCTTGATGATGCATTGCATAGTGTGATCCAAAATGTTCATCTATTCTTCTTTTACATGTAAATTTATCCATAAAAATTATGTTCATATGACAAAATATTTACATGTTTACAAATGCTTCCAAATCAATTATAATATCAAAAATACTGTAACTTTACCTTCTAAATTAATAAAGTCTAAAATCTTTTTTTCAATTTCAAAGTAAACAAAACCTTGATAACTCAACAAAGCTTATTGAAATCAGCTTTTGGAAAAAATAGTGTCTCCCACAAACATATTAGCCCTCAAAGAGAAAATGGGCTCATCAAAAACTTTTATAACATTATTCTCTAGGTTTTAAGAATATGAGTTTTTACAAAATATTATGGTTTTTATTAAAAGAACCCATCTATATTGTGTGATAGGTGGCAAATCAGATTCATATATATTATAGAAGGGATATTCTGAAACCCCAAAGACCGTTTTGTGATTTTTAACTCCTCTCCCCAATGAATTCCAACAACCAAATTTGAATAGACTTGAGACATTAACCCCAATTCTTGGGAAATTGTCTTTGGTATTTTGTGACCGTAGACGAAACAAAATCTACATAAACCCATAATTTAAGCCCAAATGGCAGAAATGACATGGGTATAACATATTATAATCAATCCACACAAAAGGACAATAGAAACTGACAAAGGTAGGAGTAAACCAGGATCACGAGATGCTCTCTTCATCGTATCGTAGCAAAGGCTTGATGTAATCCCTTCACTCACATTTCCCGCTGGCTGTGTAGGTTTCCATTTTCCTTCAAGTATTCCTCTCCTTCTGCATTTCCAGTTCTTCTGCCATCTCCAGCTCTTCAGTCCAGAGATACAAAGTCTTCCTGAAAAACATTTCGGTATCATGGTCCTTCATGGCATTATAAAATACGCATTTAACAAAAATCCCATCAGTAACGCTAGCAATGATGATACTAGACAATATCATTTTATCATGTCAAAAACATGGTTCAGCTGTCCAAAAATTCACAAACAGCGTGTTTTCAAAAACTGAAACAAGTTCTTACCACTGCAAGTGTGACACCATAAATTTTGTTACAGTGGAAGTGAGAGTATATAGCTTGCTACTCTTAGCATCACCAATAATCTCCACAAGAACATTGCCCATGTTTGAAATGATGGAAACGGTTGGAGTCTCTCACAATAATTTCTCTTGCAACAATCTTGGAGATAAACTTGGTTGCAGTGTGGCAGTCACCACATACTCGAAGATTCTTGATAACTCTAATAATTGTTCTAGGGGATATGTGTAACAACCCGAATGCAATTGCCAACTTTTCACTATGGTGGCAGAGGAGTACTTCCTTCTCCTCCTCCACTTCGTTCAGTACTGGTCTTGTATCTGGATTATACCCTGCTGCCTTCATCTCCCAAGATAATTTCTCCAACATTGCATAGATTTCTGGTGTTTGTGGGTGTGATCTGTCTCCTACACAAAAAACATGAACCATTTTATGAACTTCAATCTAACTACATCCAGGTGTCTTTTTCATCCCTCTATCTTTCATCAATTTCCTTATGTTTTGAGCATCATCCCATCTGCCCATTTCTGCATAAATGTTTGACAAAAGGACATAAGGTGCAGTATTTTTATGATCCAACTTAAAAAGGAGTGTTGCCACAAATTCTCCTAGCTCTATATTCTTATGTGATCTACAAGCGCCAAGCAAACTCATCCACACAACCGACATCAGGGATTATTGCCATTTTGATGATAAAGTTGAAGGCTTCCTCGAAACAGCCAGCACGACTAAGAAGGTCAACCATGCATACATAATGGTCAATTGTAGGCTTGATGCAATAAGAGTGAGTCATCTGATTGAAGTATTTACAACTATCATCCGCTAGACCTGCATGGCTGCATGCAAATAAAATACAAACAAAGGTTACATGGTTAGGCTTGGTTTGAAAGCGCTTCATTAAATCAAAGAGTTTGAGGGCATCCTTGCTTTGGCCATGCATTGCATATCCTGCAATCATTGCATTCCATGAAGCCACATCTGGACATTTCATTTTGTCAAACAATTCGCGTGCCTTCTTTATGCTGCCACATTTTGCATACATGTCTATTAGGGTAGTCACAACCACGTCATACAAAAACCCACTTTCAATAATTTTTTGATGGAACTCCATTCCTTGTTCCAGAGCTCCCATTTTGGCAAATGCTGGTAGGATACTGGCAAACGTTGATGTGTCTGGTTTTATATCTGTCAATTGCATTTGCTTAAATATCTCCACAGCTTTTTCAACAAAACCATTTTGTGCATATCCAGCAATTATTGTGTTCCATGAGACAGCATTTCGTTGAGGCATTTGTCTGAAAAGGCCTTAAAGCCTCGTCAAGAAAACCACTCTGTGCATATCCTGTAATCATTGCAGTCCAGGTGACCACATTTGCATTATGCATATTGTCAAACAAAGCTCACGTGCCTTCTGTATGCTTCCACACTTTGCATACATGTCTATCAAACAAGTCACAACTACAACATCTGATAAAAATCCAGTTTCAATTATTTGTTGATGCATCATACATACCCTGTTCCAAAGCTCCCATTTTGGCACATGCTGGAAGGATACCGACAAAAGTGGAAGAGTTTGGCTCTGCACCTGCCAATTGCATTTGATTGAAAATATCCAAGGCTTTCTCAACCAACCCATTTTGTGCATATCCAGAAATGATTGCAGTCCATGAGACAACATTTCGTTGGGGTATTCCTTCAAACAATTTGTGTGCCTTTTGTATGTTTCCACATTTTGCATACATGTCTATAAGAGCAGTCATAACCACAACATGTGACAATAAACCACTCTCAATTACTTTTTGATGGATTTCCATGCCCTGTTCCAGAGCTCCCATTTTGCCACACGCTGGGAGGATGCTGGCAAAGGTTGATGAGTCTGGCTTTACACCTGCCAATTGCATTTGCTTAGAAATCTTCAACGCTTTTTCAACAAGCCCATTCTGTGCATATCCAGCGATGACTGCAGTCCATGAGACTACATTTTTTTGGGGTATTACTTCGAAAAGTTTTAAAGCCTCGTCAAGGACACCATTTTGTGCATATCCTGTAATGATGGCATTCCATGAGACCACGTTTGCATTATGCATTTTGTCAAACAACTCGCGCGCCTTCTCTATTTTTCCACAATTTGCGTACATAACTATCAGGGTATTTGTCACAATATCGTGAAATTGAAATTCACATCTAATGATTTTACCATGGATCTGCAAACCATGTTTCAGAGATCCCGCGTTGGTGCATACAGGGAGAATAGAGGAGAATGTAAACTGATCGGGATGGACAGCTGTTCGTTGCATTTGATAAAACAGTGTGAATGCCTGGTGGGAAAACCCGTGCCTTCTGTAAGCTGACATTATCATATTCCATGAGAAGACGTTTGGTTCAGTCATGCTGTCAAAAATATTACGGGCATCCGGCAAACTTCCGCACTTGTCATACATGTTGATAAGTTTATTTTGTAAAAAGGTGTGGGTTGCAAATGTGAAATCCCTGTCATTAATATGAGAGTGGATTTGCTTACCCTCGTTAAGAGCTTTCTTGTCTATACATGCCTGCAATAGATCATAATATGTGGAAGAATCTACAGAAGAATTGTGTGCAGTAAGCAGAATGTGTATCGCCTCTTTCAAGCCACCATTCCGACAGAGTGCCCTCAGATTTTGATTCAGATGGGCAGTGGATGACATTGTATGAACGTGTGTCGATATTCATTCTATCACAAGTAAACACCATCATGGAATTTGTTTCATTGTCATTTCTTTCCTGCAATAATTCGGCCCAGATTGTTGTGATATGATTTGATTATTTTCAAAATGCTATGCGTGCCAAGTATTACTTGCAGGACTGTTTCCCAGGCAGAATTTGACACTGCCATGCTGCCTCACCCCAATGTAAACTCCTCTTATCTTGCAGGCTGATTTCAGGATTTCATTTGTTTTCTTAGATCAGTTGAGAATCTGCCGGAAATCTAATGTGCGCGTTGTTTACATTTCAAGTTAATATGATACTCTCATGTTTAAAAAAAAAACATACTATAGATTGTAAGAGAAATGGGTGGAAGAAATCATATCCTAGAATCATATCCTAGAATGAGAAAACAAAGTTCTAAAAGCAAAAACAAAACAAATAGAAAACAAAATTTTGAAAACATACCAAAACATTATGTTTTTGGTGGAACATAAGATCCACTCAGCCCAGCTGGTTGCTCATTTACTGTAAGATCAAGTGTTGCGTTGGGACTAAGCAAACCAAGGGTTTATGGTACTACCACCCTACTAATTAAGAACAACATTAACAGGTTTCACCAAGGAGACCTTGCTCTAAGGCTCCACTACATTCTTGGTTGGGTTGACAGGTGTCAAATTCCCTTGAGCAACATCATTTTGACAGGGACAAGTAGCAGTCTTAGTGAGGCCATTCAAAGACTCCCTAATGGGATTAGCAGTTACCTTATGAACTATGCCATCTTTTTTTATCCTTCAAAGGTTGTGTTGAAACCAAAACTTTACCTTCATCATTTGCATTGACCTTCATCCTTCATCCTATCCTTTGCCTTCATGTTTGGTGTTTTTCTTTCTTTCTCTACGTAATAATAGAAATTCGTCCTTTTCCCTCTTCATTTCAATAGATGGAGCGGGTAATCCCAAGTTAAATGACCATGGTTGTGGCACATCAAACACCAGAAAGGGAGGTTCTCGTAGTCCAAGGATTGCTCAAATATCTCTCCCTCTGGAGATTTTTTCCATACCCTTCTAGAAAGAGGTTTACTCATGTCTATTTGAACACAAATATTGGCACACACAATATGCCTCTTGCTATGAGTTGCAAAAGAAATGCAATTCATCTCCCCAATGGAGTTCCCAATAATTGAAAGAATGGCTTCTGCTAAAAGATGGGATGAAATGTTAATGAATCTAACCCATATTGGAGCTACCTTAGGATCCTTTTGGGAAAAATTGAAGCTAGGGTTCTAGGCGTCATGAATAACCCTGATCTACCAAAAACCCAAGATCCATGTTCAAATACTTTAGCCTAATCTTCATCTGATGTAAAAACAACAATTAAGAATCCTCTTATTCTAACGTGTAGATCCATAGGCCCTCTAACTTTCCATTGTTCCCTAACACAATCTCTCATCTCCTTTTCACAAGGGCCCTAACCCACAAATTTGTAAATCAACCATTTTCTGTAAGGATGTCCATCCCTGACTCAATCTCATTGTGTTCAAAGGGGATAACTGGTTCTTCCTCAATGTCTTGAATAGGCCCTTATTTCATGTATAAGTTTTCATTCCTTGCTTTATTAGCATAAGGTCTTAAATAAGCAAGAATCCCACTTTTTAAAAAGGGTGGAAATCATGTAAAACAAGAGAAAAATGAAGCTAGGAGGATGCAAATGTAGCTATTCAAGTAATAGATGTAGATCGTGAATGACTGCTACAAGTCGTCACTGCCACTATAGACCTAATCTAACCACTTTTGATTTAGGGTTTTTTCTCTATCATGTGACTCTGCAAATTTTCCTCTCGAAGTCAGATTTAAAATGCTAAAACTAAATCAACAAAGTGTAAGTGCCTACCTTAGAACTTTTTTTTGGATTACAAAACTCCCTTTGTGGACTCAATAATTTTTGGTGTTTTACTCTGAATTTATATTTAACATAAATTGAAATGTTTGTTCCCTTTTTAAATAATTTAATATTAATAATGCTTTTAATAGCACCTCTTAGATTATTAACCAAACTAGTAGCTTTATATTTGAAGGACCTAAAGTGAACAAATGAAACATACATATGGTGCAAAACTTAATAGTGAGCTTTGTATGCGAAAGAACTAAAGAGAACAAACAAAACATACATATAGTACAAAACTTAGTTGGAGGATCCTCCAAGAGCATAATAGTCTTTAGAGTAAGATTTTTTGCAAAACATTTGTGGATGGGAAAGGCCACGTTACTAGAGTAAACATGACCTAAATACTTTTTAGGGGTTCAAAAATATGGAGTTATAACTTGATGATGATACACATATCCATGTACCACTAATATCTTATAGTTCCATGGTGAATTTTGACTAATACTTATAATACAATGACCCGAGGCATATGCACTCTTGATATGTGTTATTACTTAAGAAATGCATTATCTACATTGGATATGTACCCTTTTGTGGGTTAACTTATGTTGCAAGCATAAAAGAGAGTTTCTAATGTCACTATGATTTGAATTCTGGGAGGTTTTCATGGGACAACACTCTTAATGATAATCAAGATGTTTTATATGCATGTGCGGAAGCAATGTTATATCAAATTTGAGGAATGATAAACAATGTTTAGAAAATAAAGTACAGAGAATATAGTAAAATATAGATTTAAAAACTATTAATTTGTATGTTTTGTACATGGCATATTCTCAAGAGAGATACATGGATGTCTATCTTCCACTATCTAATGCTTTATCTAGATATATATACATAACATTACAATGTCATGGAGGCTTAAGAACTGTTATGGAAGTTAGAGCAGTTGTACTCCCAACTTTGTCTGTTCACCTTTTGAAAGTTGAGGTGAGCAATGACCTATGAAGATGGTGTGAAATAAGGAGTTTCAGAACAATGACCTTTGTGTCACCGCAAAGTATGAGGTTTGCAACATAAGGTAGATTCACAATGAAAATATTTGGTGAGGTGTGAACTATGAGGCTCACAACAAAAAGAAGCTTTTCACTCAAAGATGAACTTTGAAACAATTGAAACAAAGGATTTGTGAAGTGTGAGGTTTCCGACATGGAAGCACTTTGCAATGAAGGAAAGCTTCACAAAAATGGAAAGTTTGGTAATAAAGGAGAGGTTCACAACAAATAAATTAGCAATAATGTGCAAAAGGCTTGTGAATGACTTATGTAGTTTGAGAAATGTGTGAAGAAGCCTCGTGAAGGTATGAATCTGACTCTAAAGTACATGTGATACTCATATCATTCACCCCACCTTGAAAAGCAATAATATTAATTAGGTTAATCCTAAGAAGCGTGGAAGCTTATATGCTAGTTGAGCCTTGGAACGAGATAATCCTTTTGTGACAACTTTTTATAATGACATAAAATTATTACATGTGTGCAAAGTTTCTAAGATCAAGCCATAATTCTAAGATTCATGCCTATTCACAAAACACAAGTAATTGACCCACAAATCGATGTTGATGTTTACAATATTTAATTTTAAGGAGTTGCCTCAAGATGATACAAAACTCACTTTTAAGATTTGATGTCAAGTACAATCATTATTTCTTGTGTTTTAATCCTTTTGAAAAATAGTTATTACTAATGTTGTATATTGTGTTTTTAGTTGAAAATAAAGGGCCACAAACCTATTAGGCTAAATACCAATAATTTGTATCACCATGGTAGTGTTCATAAGATTATGTCAAACACATATTGCTAGTACGATGATTAAGACCTTTTATTTATGATATCTACAGTTGTAAAGCTTTGTGTTGGCACCTTTCCCTTTTCTCTCCTATGGTATTATAGATGTTGAGGTTAATGTATAGTTGCGGGAAGTATAGACCACATGGTTGGGTGCATGGGTCCCTTCAGTCTTGATAGAAGTTTCATAGAGGCATAAGCACATGTTTGTAAGATGTCATGATATCACAAGAAGTCATTTAATAATACATCTCAACTCAAAATCTCTAAAGTATAAAAGGTTTGTAGTATTTTTGCAAGCGTATGTATGTAATGGAAGTTAATATAACTTTGGAGCACTTTTTTTAGTTTTGTTTGTAGAGCATTATTGTCTTAAATTTTATATTATTTTAATATTTGTAGATTGGTTGAATGAATGAATGTAAGTGAAATGTTGTGTATTCACTTGTGTGCTTGCAAGTATGTACGTAAAAAAGGTTTCCAATTTACACTCTTCTATTCTTATATTATTGTTGGTAAATTTGAAGCATGATCTTCACTACTATCTTAGGAGAGAACATCTACAAAAGGATGCCACACAAATTTCACGAGATTTTTGTTGTACTTTTGAACACACCAATTGTAATATTTTACTATGAGATGAAAATAATTGATTTTTCTCTTAGAAAATAATTGATTTTTCTCTTAGAAAATTGAATTGGAATTTTTCTAAAAATATTGATGTGTTTGGGAAAATGTTTTCATTTTTAGTGACACGTTTAGGTTAGAGACCATATTTACAAAAACATTCAAAAATTCAATGAATGAATGAATGTAAAGTGAAATGTTGTGTATTCACTTGTGTGCTTGCAAGTATGTATGTAAAAAAGGTTTCCAATTTACACTTTTCTATTCTTATATTATTGTTGGTAAATTTGAAGCATGATCTTCACTACTATCTTAGGAGAGAACATCTACAAAAGGATGCCACACAAATTTCACGAGATTTTTGTTGTACTTTTGAACACACCAATTGTAATATTTTACTATGAGATGAAAATAATTGATTTTTCTCTTAGAAAATTGAATTGGAATTTTTCTAAAAATATTGATGTGTTTGGGAAAATGTTTTCATTTTTAGTGACACGTTTAGGTTAGAGACCATATTTACAAAAACATTCAAAAATTCAATGAAGAAAACTATGGAACATGTTTTTAATCACAATTTTACAATGGAAGATATTAATTCTATTTATTATTAGATAATTGATTTTGGTCTTTTTACTCAGGCTAAAACACACAAAATTTTGGTGGCCTTGATTTTAGTGACATTTATTAATACATTTTAAAAATTCCATGCTATATTTATGCATATATTCTTTGTTTTTTCTAATAGTATAAACATGAGAATTCTAGGGCCCCACTATCAAACCATTGCCATCATTGACGGTTAATTTAAAACAACTATTAGACGACCAACACTAGTCAAATGGGTGTTGCAATCAATCATTTATATTATGATTGTAACACACATGGATTAGTCAAATGACACCCGCAATCAGCTGGGCTAGTCAAACCATTATAACTGGCAC
Organism: Taxus chinensis; assembly: GCA_019776745.2. Taxonomy (NCBI): domain Eukaryota; kingdom Viridiplantae; phylum Streptophyta; class Pinopsida; order Cupressales; family Taxaceae; genus Taxus; species Taxus chinensis. The sequence continues at coordinate 181,276 of JAHRHJ020001098.1, read as the reverse complement.
GTATCTTTTGCGATTCAAACTTGAGTTAGCATGGACACAACATACCCACCACACACTTTTTACCAACCTAGCAAAACCTCGACAATATAGATATGTTCCTTGTTGACATTTTAAACATGATTATTTTATATTGGGACAACAAATTGCCTTTTTTCTAGCCTTCAGTTGTTGAACCATTTTAGATGGAATACTATTAGAGTTGTCAAAAACATTTTATCGTAACTGCCACAATGGAACCAAAGGAGCTATATTCATCGACAATTGATAGTTTCTTGCCAACAATATTATTTGGAGATATATATTGTTCTTTTTGATATTTCATGAATTACTTCATTATATATATATTCCTTAGATAAGAATCTCCAATATTGATTGCTTGACAAAATATGGACAAGTGGATTGCAATGATAGGCCTAGGACATATAAGTGTGTTTTGTGAATATGTAACAATTCACATGCCTAGTGTATGCTGCCACATTTTGTGTAAATTTCTATTATAGTGTTTGCAAGTACAACATATGACAAATATCTAATTTCAGCTATGTTTTGATGAATGTACGTACCCTTATGCAGTGACATTTGAATATATAAGTATAGAGCCAATAATGTAATGTTGATTGACAAATTAAAACATTTATATGTCATTGAATTGAAAGAAGCATCTACTAAAGCTACATGCATATCATACCATAATGCTAAAATTTGTGCCTATTCACAAAACAAAAGTAATTGTCCTAAGTCCATCATTATGTTATGGTTTGGATGGAAGTACATACACCTATGTAGCAACCTTGCACTATTTGACTAATTAATGAGATGATTACAAGATATCCTACTACAATGAGTGAATTGATCTTCGTGCAATCTCATTTACAAAATGTGGCAACATAGAATAGTTGGCACGTGAATTGTTTGACAAACTAATACAATGATTACACAATATATCTTAAATGCATCACCTAGCAAATTCCATCAAATTCATAACCAACGTGAAAGCGTGGGAGAAAAATATACTAAAAACACTAACATATTAAGCTTTAATGCTAAGATCCTTGCCTCTTCACAAAACATACTATTTGTCCTAAGTCCATCATTGTAGTCCATGTCAACACATTTGTCGAATCATTCTATCAAAGAATTCACATTCCTTAAGTATGCTTCCACATTTTGCATACATGTTTGCTATGGTGTTTGCAGCTACAACATATGAAAAATATCCATTGCAGAGTATGCGTTGATAGATGCATATTCCCTTATGTAGCAACCTCAAAATATTACGTAAATTACAGCCATGTAATGCATTCTCAATCGCAAAATATGGCAACATAGATAAGCGACATAAATTGTTTCACAAACTACAACATTCATTTGTTCATACATTGATTGTAATGATCACAAGATATGTGAACTATAGCAAGGATAATGGCTATTAATACAACATATTGGTTATGTGTGTGTGTATATATTGATTTTCATACACGTCAATTGAATTTTAAATGAAAAAATTGACTTATGCTTGCACATTAATATGAATGAAGGAAGATGGAAATTGACACTTGAGAGACCAAACAACCTAGTCACAATTTCACCATTTCTACATTGAAATTTTGATGATCATATCTACATCAAATTTTTGACATAAATTTGAACATTGAAATTTAGAGCCAAAAATTTCCATGTGGAATCCCACATTTTTCACCTCATAAAAACCCTTTTTTTGGTATCCCCACATCGGAATTTGGATCAAAGTTTGTAGTGTGCATACTTATTTTGAACTTCGTAGGTCTACTCTATGTTTCACAAGCTTGCAAACCTATTTTGGTGTTTCACAAAGCTATAGGAGCTTCACAAGCTTGTTTCGAGTTTCACTATCCCGTTTGAGCTTCACAATACTATTCAAGCTTCACAAGCTTTTCTTGAGTTTCATAAGACTATTTGAGCTTTGTAAGTTTGTTTTGAGATTCACAAGCCTATTTGAGTCTTACAAAGCTTATCACTCTACACTTTGCACTAGTGGCAAATTTCTCCGTGTAAAGTATCTTGGATGCATCATTGCTATGTCCAAAGTTGGTAGAGGATCCAAGGGCGTCAAAAAATTTAAAGTAATGCCAAGAGATCAACTCTCGGGCTTGCTTCACAAGAACTCAATCATCAAGTTATCAAAATACATTCGATCTTGCAACAACAATTGATGTAAAGAATCTCTAAATTGATAAGATTTGAATGCCATGTAATGAGATTCATAGTAGTTGATGGTTGCTTCTGAACTCTTCAAATGTGCATCTTCGGTGTTCACGTCGTGATTCAAGTTCCACTTGTGCCAAGTTCTTTGTGACACTCTCTTGCTAGTATATGGTGTGCATAAGTCAGTTTAGGAGGGATGGGGGTTAAATAGGTTAAATAGGAGTTGAGGGGGAAAGATTCTAGTACTTTGGAAGTAGCCAAGCTACACAGTATGATCTTTGGAGCTTGTTGTGGGTCAAAAAAGGGGTGTTGGTGTGTTTAGAGTTTGTAGCAAAAGAAGGCCCGAGCTGTCTAGGGTGTGTAGGAAGTTAATTTGTGATTTATGTAGAGCTTAGATAAAGAGTTTTATTAAATGTAATGTCTCCATATTTTATGAAGAATGAAGTGTTGTTTGTATACTTTGTGATTTCCATTATCGTTTGTGTACTCTAATAAGGCCATGAGTTGTCATCTGTTCACTCAACCGCCAACCGACCTAACCAGAAAGACCTCGACTTACCTTAACTCCCTATGCCTACAAACACCTGAAAGTCACCATATTGTACTTAGGATTTGTCGATAAACATAGTTCATATGACGATTTAGAGTATGCAAACAAGTGGTAAAAACAGCACCTTTATATGCTCATCGAAAGGAGTCACAAGCCAAATAGAAATCACATAATGACCACCATAAGAAAAAGCATCATTTTGTAGGTTGGACACATAGTATGGACTTGAGCAAAGACTTGCTCGAAGGACGAGGGAAGAAACTCAAACCAGTAAGGTATAGGCATTTTGAGATAGAAAAATAAGTGATCAAACATTTATGTTGAGCTTGTCTTCCCATACATGAATCTACTCAATGGCGAATGTGAATAACACATGGCTATTTGAGCCATCCAGATACAATCACAGTTAGGGGATCAAATGAGCAAGTGCCTTAGACTGTGCAACCTAAGAATACACACCCAAACATTGGACATGCAGACATACAGTCCATTATTGCCTTCAATGAGGAAACTACAAAATATGTACACAATATACTTCTAGTGTCTTATTAATGCCTTCAACCATATACAGCATTACAAACAGTCCCTGAATGGAGCATGAAAGATAAGTGTGTTGTTTTGATCAATTATTAATTACAAATATCGTGGTTTTTATAGAAGGAACTTATCCATGTTATGTGTCTAGGAGGAAAAACAAATATATTATACAAGGGATCTTCCAAGACTCCAAAGGGTGTACTGAGAGTCTTGAATAAGTAGCCCTAATTCTAGGAAAAATGTCCTCGATATTCCCTAACCATAGAAAACACAAAATCCACCTCAAATACATAATTAAGGCCAAATTGTAGACCTGACATAGGCATAAGATAATATAATTAAATCAGACAAAAATACCACGGAAAATGACGAAGGTAGGAGTACAGGGATCAAAAGATGCTCCCCTCAACATGTCCTAGCAATGGCTTGAGTGTAAATCCTCCACTCACATTTCCTGCTGAATATGCAGCTTTCCATTTCTTTCAAGCATTCCTCTCCTTTGGCATTCCTCAGTCTTCCTCCTCCATCTTTTCTGTCCAGGGCTGTACCACATTTCTGAAAAACAGTTCAATGTCACAAGTCCTTCATGGTACTATAAAATAGAGTTTTAATAAATAGCCCATCAGTATATCTAGCAGTGATGCACACTATACAATATCATTCATAAGGTTAAAATCATTGTCTGTCTCTTCAAAAACTCAGAAATAGCACATTTTCAAAAAACTGAAAATAAGTTTCTTACCATTGCAAGTCTGACATTTGTTACAGTGCAAGTGTGTGTTTATAGCTTTACTGACTCAACATCATCAATTATCTCCACACGAACATTGTCTATGGTTGAAATGATTGAAATGGTGTGCATCTCTCACAACAATTTGTCTCTAAATAATATTATACTGCAACTGTTTGTTTATAGCTCGATTCACTTATCATCACCAATAATCTCCACAAGATCATTGTCCATGCTTGAAATGATGGAAATGGTGTGCATCTCTCACAAAAATTGTCTTTTAACAATGTTATACTGCAAGTATCTGTTTATAGCTTTATTCACTTATCATCACCAATAATCTCTACATGATCATTGTCCATGTCTGAAATGATGGAAACGGGGTGCATCTCTCTGAATAATCTTGGCACCATACTTGGTTGCAGTGTAGCAATCACCACATACTGGAAGGTTATTGACAATTGTAATAGTTGTTCACCAGGTGTGTTTAACAAACCGAATGCCATTCCCAACTTCTCACCATGGTGGTCAACAAGAAATTCCTTCTCCTCCTCTACATCATTCAGTACAGGTCTAGTGTCTGGAATGTACTCTATTGTCTTCATCTTCCAAGACAACTTTTCCAAGCTAGCATGGATCTCATGTTTGTGGCTGTGATCTGTCTTCTGCATAAAAATACACTTACCATTTTCTAGACTTCAATCCAACTACATCCAGGTATCTTTTTAATCCCTCTATCTTTCATTATTTTCCGTACCTTTTGAGCTTCAGTCCACCTGCTCGCTCTTGCATAAATATTTGACAAAATAACATAAGGTGCAGCATCTGTCGGATCCAACTGAAAAAGGAGTGATGCCACAAAATCTCCTAGCTGCATATTCTTATGTGATCTACATGCGCCAAGCAAACTCAGCCACACAACTGAATCAGGTTTTATTGGCATTTTAATGATAAAGTTCAAAGCTTCCTCAAAACAGCCAGCACGGCCAAGAAGGTCAACCATGCATACATAATGATCAATTGTAGGCCTAATACAATAAGAGTGTGTCATCTGGTTGAAGTATCTACAGCTATCATCCACCAGACCTGCATGGCTGCATGCAAATAAAATGCAAACAAAGCTTACATGGTTGGGGTTGGTTCCTGTGTGCTTCATAAGTTCAAAGATTTTGAGGGCATCCTTGCTATGGCCATGCATTGCATATCCTGCGACCATTGCATTCCATGAGGCCACATCTGGAGGTTTCATTTTTTCAAACAATGCATGTGCGTTCTTTATGCTGCCACATTTTGAATACATGTCTATCAGGGCAGTCACAACCACATCGGACAAAAATCCGCTTTGGATTATTTTTTGATGGAGCTCCATCCCCTGTTCCAAAGCTCCCATTTTGGCACATACTGGCAGGATACTGGCAAATGTTGATTTATCTGGGTTTATATCTGTCCATTGCATTTTCTTAAATATCTCCACAGCTTTTTCAACAAGGCCATTTTGTGCATACCCAGCAATTATTGCATTCCATGAGACCGTGTTTCGGTGAGGCATTTCTTTGAATAGGCTTAAAGCTTCATCAAGAACACCATTTTGAGCATATCCTGCAATCATAGTATTCCATGAGATCACATCTGCATTTTGCATTTTGTTGAACAATTCCTGTGCCTCATGCATGCTTCCACACTTTGCATACATGTCTATTAGGGAAGTCACAACTACAACATCTGACAAATATCCGTTTTCAATTATTTTTTGGTGGATATCCATACCCTCTTCCAAAGCTCCCATTTTGGCACATGCTGGGAGGATACTGACAAATGTGGATGAGCTTGGCTTTGTGCCTGCCAATTGCATTTGATTTAAAATATCCAAGGCCTTTCCAACTTGCCCATTTTGTGCATATCCAGCAATGATTGCAGTCCATGAGACTACATTTCGTTGAGGCATTTCATCAAACAATTTGTGAGCCTTCTCCATCCTTCCACATTTTGCATACATGTCTATCAGAGCAGTCATGACTACAACATTTGTCAAGAATCTGGTCTCAATTAATTTTTGATGAATTTCTATGCCCTTTTCCAGAGCCCCCATCGTGGTGCACACAGGGAGGATGCTGGCAAAGGTCAACGAGTCAGGCTTTACACCGGCCAATTGCATTCGCTTAGCAATCTCCAACGCCTTTTCAACGAATCCATTCTGTGCATATCCAGAAATGATTGCAGTCCAAGACACAACATTTTTGTGGGACATTTTTTCGAAAAGCCTTAACGCCTCATCAAGAAAACCACTTTGTGCAAATCCCGTGATCATGGCATTCCATGAAACCCCGTTTGTATTAAGCATTTCGTCAAACAATTCGCGCGCGTTATCTATTCTTCCACATTTTGAGTACATGTCTATGAGGGTATTCATCACTATATCGTGAAACTGATATTTACATCTAATTATTTTACCATGAATCTGCGAACCATGTTTTACAGATGCCATGTTGGCACATACAGGGAGAATAGTGGAGAAGGTGAACTCATCAGGTTGGACAGCCGTCTGTTGCATTTGGCAAAATAGTGTGAATGCCTGCTGAGTGAACCCATGTCTTCTGTAAGCTGCAATTATCATATTCCATGAGAAGATGTTTGGTTCCGTCATGAGGTTGAAAACTTTGCGAGCATCCATCAAACTTCCGCACTTATCATACATGTGGATAAGTGTATTTGGTAAAAGTGTGTTCGAGGCAAATGTAAGCCCACTGTCATTGAGGCGAGAGTGAATTTGCTTCCCCTCTGAAAGGGCATTCTTGGCTGTGCAGGCGCGCAATAGGAGAATATATGTAGAAAAATCTACAGTAGGGTTATGAATTGTGAGAAGAATGTGTATGGCCTCCTTCAAGTGACCCTGTGTACAGAGGATTCTGAGAGTTTGATTGAGATGTGAAATTGATTGCATTGCGTGAATGTGTGTTGGTATTCATTCTACCCACGTTTTTGAGCCATCAATTAGTTGAACCAATGCAATTTCAAACAGGGCATGAAAATTAGAGAGTCATTTTCCAAGTTTTTATTTTTTTAATCCGTTTAATTTTTTAATTTTGCTTAAAAGGCTCAAACACACAACAAGGAGGTGGAGAGAATTACCATTCGCTCTTAACTATTTTCTACGGTGCTAGTGTATTTGTGTTTTTATCAATTATTTGTCTGATTCAGTTTCGTTGGCGACTCTTATACATGTTCCTTCAATTGTCTTTTATTTTCTCTTTTTAATCTCACTTTTATCTATCTTTCATCTCCTTGTTAGTTTTTTCTCTCTTCCATATTTTCCTAATGGTTTTATCCCTTTTCGCCCCTTATCTAAATGCCTTGGGGTTCTGACCCTTCATTATCGAGTTTTCTTGTTTCTTGGGTGTCACCATGTGCGCTAATATGATTCTAGTATGACTTAAAGAAGTCTATAAATACATAAGTGTATTAGTGTACTTAGGATAACAACACACATGAGTGACATTGTATAAACAAGTGATTTTTTATTATTAAAAGCATCCATATGCCAAACACATATTTCAAGCATTTAGAGAGGAGCATCTAACATTTACTTATTACATCAATTGGAACATTGAAAGTGATAAGGGTTGGCACACTTGCATTACATTAGATTGTTTGTTGAATTGCATTATACTTGTGTTTTCTAAATTATTTCATAATCTTAAGGGCCCTAATAATAACTGAAGGATATCACATGTGCCCATTAAATCCCTCTAGATTTTACAATTGTACAAATGTAGATGTCTAAATTTGGTGATTTATCACTTGATAATGCAATATTGGCTTAATCCCTAAATCATTACTTGTGTGCACATTCCAAGCTCAGTTGTTCGTCCTTAGTCCTATTGCATGACTTGTTTTCCCTCAACTATAGTGCTCAGTTGCTCAGATAATTCCTTGCATAAGCCTATAGTAGTCTATCACCTCCAAATGTTGTGCCTATAAGTTTCCCGAACCTCACTCCCTTCTCGTATGAGATTGTCAAATAGGGACTAAACCACTTAATAGTTTGGTATGAACTAGCAATTTCATCCCCATCCACCCAAAAAAACCATTTTCTCAATTTGATATCTTTCTATGGGTCGATACTTTTCTCATGGGTCAACCTTAATGTGATATTATACCTTTGAACTCCTATATAAGCAAGTCAAATTGACTCATTTACTCACCTGACACTTTCAAGAGCACTACTAGCAAATATCATTCCAAAAGTACTCTAAACTCTCCTAAGTTACCCTAAAGTAACAACACACTCTAGGAGAAACCCCTACATAGATCTGAAACACACTCAACTAGGTTTTAGAGTCATGCTTCTCGAGCTAAAGACCATCCAAGCCAAGTTAAGAAAAGTACATCAAGCCAATGCCTACATTATCAAGTGATCAAATTATCAAAGCTAGTTGCATCCATATAGATATCTCTTGTTATGTAGAGAATTACATGCGGTTTGAGGCCTCTTCATAGTATTACCAATTTAGGTGGTGTACAAATTGCATATCAACCCAACCACTAAACTTTTTGTAGGGTCTCATACCTATAGTTAGGATTTAAAGCTATTTTGGGTCATACTTAGGGATTTAAACATCTGGGACACCTAGGGTTTCACAGAGAAACATATTTCAGAGATTCACATAGGAAAAATTACACAATACCAACATCTCTCCATTCATAAATGCTAGAAAGGTCTAAAACCACCAAACGGTTCTATAAACATCCAATAATTTCATCCATGTTTAGTTTGCACTCCCAAATTTAGAGATGAAGCACTTGTAGATTGATTCCAGCCTTCTTACTCTTCTGTCACTACCAGATCAACCTTCTGAGAACCCAATCCACTAAGTACATCTCCCTTCTTTTTGTAGACACCCACTTTTCATGACATAATTTTAATATTAAATTTTTCTCTAATTACTCTCTTTCTCATTGTCACCATTTAATTAATGACATTCTATTAATTAACTAATGTCTTCTTCTTAGATACAAATTAATGAAACTGTTAATTAAAATCATTTTTCAATTAATTAATTACCCATTCTTAATTACACTCTCAAACCCCTCTAAACCCACTAATTTTCCTCTGCATTTCCTTTAAATAGCTTCTAGAAGCTAATCATGGCCTATTAATTAATCTCAAGCGATCAATTAAGCCTTATGTAACTCTCATGAGTCATTAATACTAATTAATTACCTCTTATCATGCTTATCCACTTCTAATTATACATATCCATTATCCCACATTCACTAAGAGTTGCACTTCTCCAAAATAGGAAAGCTATAAAATCAACCAAGTACTCCCTTCCCAAAACACACCATGTCCTTGTAAGACATATACATCCATTTTCTCGTGTGAGCATTTTTGCTAGAAGAGCTTAAAGCAAAAATGAGAAAAACCCCTGCTTGTTGAAGTAGTAAGAGGAGAAAAAAATGGATTTTGGGCCATTTTGAGGAGATATCTTCCTTCACCAAGCTCCCTCCTTAGATCTAAAACATTCATGGCTTGCACTCGGCTCACAAGGATACCCACATCTCCAAAGCAAATCCACAAATCAAAGGGAGGTTTGCATTTACTATGTTGATGTTTATGCAATTTGTGTTTTTTCCTTTCATTCCTTTATCTTAATGTATTTGCATTAGAAGTAGAATAGGATTTACTTGGTATTGATCCTAGCTTTAATTTTTTCTACTTTTATTTGCATGCATACATATGACATGCTCGGTGGGACACCCTTTGTCTCACATGCAATTTTTTCAAGTTCTTTGAATTTGTTTCAAATTTACATGTATTTTGTTGATCTTTTCTTGTGTTTGGTAGTGTTGAGTGTTGATTTGCAGGTATTAAGGAGGCTAGGTGTTGCCAAAATTTGGATCTTGAGAAGAAAAATTTGAATTTTTGGTCTTTTATCTCAATTTTAATGTCCTACCTATGTTTCAATGGATTCACTTTATTAAACAATGACCTCACTCTATTTTTCTTTGAAGGATCCTGTGGAACATTCGTTCTATGTTTTTCTTAGACTTTGTGTAGACATCTTTTAGCAACGAACTTGCACAGTAACATATAATAACCTTGCATATTTCAGTGACCTTGGGGCATTGTACAATGGCCTTGCAACTCCATTAGCAACCTTGATTTGTTTGAGCACAAATTTGTCTTCTCCAGCAAACCTTGTGACACAATGGGAATGTGACATAACAACAAAACCTCACTCCATCCTGTGGAAATCACCTTTTCGTAAAGGGGTAACTTCATTTATAAGTTTTTTTAGCTTATTGTTTTTTCCTTTTTGGCATTTGCTTAATGTTCCTTTAGCACTACTATTTTCTTTTAATATTGTTGTTTTACAATCATTGGGCCTATATTTCATTGATTATATGCACATTTTGGTTATTGTGTTATTACATGTTGTAAATCTGTGTTACCTTTGTAGGTCATGCTTAATTGATGTTGTAGGCAAATTTATGTAGTTGGGTGAAGATCAAATTTTTTGGAAAAAAATAAGTTCTTTAGGAGGTGAAAATAAGGTAAGTACTCTAAATAATGAATCTATTGTTTGTTCAATGGATTCACATTTTTGTTTGAAGGACCTCATTCATATTGCAACAGGTACCTCACATTGCTTCGAAACTCACCATGGTTGGTGGTGGCCTTCACTTTTATTTCATCGGCCTCAAGACATAATAGTGGTTTAACTTTGGCAACACACACATCTGGTAAACAAATAACTCACTCAATATATAACGACCTTGTGATAGAGAACTTGGGTTTTCCTTGTCTTGGTTTTTAGTCATTTCATTTCTTGTTTTAAGTTGTTTTTTGTTATTGAAAATACTAATATTGGTTGTGTAGGTTGCCATATTCACTTGTTAGAAAAGATTACTATTGCCAAAAAAACAAACAAATAAACAAATACAAACCAAATTTGCATACTTGTACTTTACTTTATCTTGTCGTTGCAATTTGGTTTCTTTTGATTGGGAAATCACAATTTCATTTCAAAATGTTTGCATAGCATATTGGATTAATCATTTCCTTAATCACTTAGGTTTCTTGCAAAAATGTTATATATTAGATTAACATTTGTCTTAACCACTTTATTGGGTTAAACATATTGTTTAATCCTTTTCCATAACATCTTTGGTTGTTGTTTGTACCTCATCTCAACTATGGGTATGCTCTTTCCTCATGCCACAAGATCTTTGGAAATTCATACCTCATAGTTTAGGAATTTTTTCTTTTAGTAGAGTTTTTTGGCTAGGAAATAAAAACATTACCTAGTCATTTGGACAAAGCCCATTTGTTACCTAGGTTTGGTGCTATAGGAAATTCATAGGAAAAATCATTTTTCATAAGTAGAAGTCCATTTTACATGGGCTCCTATGAAATTTGGGGTATATTTTACCTAATTTCCTTTAGACTATCAACCACAAAATCCACTTTTTTTGGTCAACGTCCATTTGAATTGGTTGGGGTGAATTTTACCTAGGATTTGACCCTTCAAACCAATCACTAACACTTTCACAAGCTTGGTACAATGATTTGTAGCCATCATGCTATCGAAAGGTATTTGAGGATTTCCTTAGGAAAACCTTCAAACATCCAGTTAGGTGGCAAAATATTATTTTAGGTTGTGATTTCTTTCATTATCTCCTAGACCTTGTTTAGAAAATAGACTAAACATTGTTACTGATGATCTGGTAAAACCTTTCATTTTCAAACTAGTTAGGTGGCCAAAATTTATCTATGCTAAACCTTATATTTAGCCATAAAATAAGGCTAAACTTTGTCTAAGATAAACCAAGTGTATCTTACTTCAAGATTTTATAATCCATAAATTTACCCCCATTTTTCAAATCCCCATAACTTGAAACTCTTCCAAAATTAGACCAATTGTACATTTTACATTCCAAACAAGGTAAAATTCTTTAATCCAAAACTGGTTAATTGAAACAATTACATCAGGACCTTAGGATCTGCCAAAATTTTACCTAGAACCTTATTCATTTTCAAACGTAAAATCTAAAATGCCAAAATTTCCATCTTAAAGATAGATCATGTCTGTCCAATTTTGACCTTAGTCTTTCCTTAAAAATCAATTAAAATGAAAAAAAAAGGTAATTTTATCTAGAATTTCTTAGGAAAAATTACATGTTCCAAACTAGGTAGAATAACCATTTACAACCGTTATGCTATCCAATTTTACCTATTTTCCTTAGGAAAATAATCAAAATCCAAAACTTTGTACAAAGTCTTTATGTTAGCCCAACTTTACATATTTCCTTATGAAAATCAATCAAAATCCCCCTTAAATTTATAAAATTGTCCATTTTACAATCCATATAATGGAAAAAATTTTTTGAGAAATCCTTAGGAAAATCGAATCATAACTAATCCAAAACCTAGATAAAACATCCAAGATTACAGGCTGTTATGCTTCCCTATTTTGTCTAGAATATCCATTAATGATAAAAATCTTCAAGCACCTATACTCAATCTCACATTTTATAACTCATTACATGATGCTCGAAAAATCTTGTCTAGAACTTCCTTCAATCTAAAGAAAACACAATCAAATAAACTCCAGATTCAGGTTTCAACAAACATAGTGGACCCTATTACATGATGTTAGGTCATACCAAACAATCAGTTTCATGAATAATTTCAGCATTTACCATCCAACATCATGACACCTACAACTCGGTTAAGGCATGTATGATGTGAACGTAACCCATTCCTCCATGATTTTTTAGATGATGAATTAGCCTCATTGATCATATGGTTGAGGAGGAAGAGTCACATGAAATATTTGAACACAATGATCCAACACAAGTAGCTAACTTCTATAGGTGGCAAAAAACGGATTTAACAAGGTCCTTCTTTAAAGTTCTTGGTTGAATTAGTGCAAAACTCCCATCTAAATTTTTCTTAATTTTTTCCTTACAAACATGATACATAGGAGGATAAAACTATCATATGTCATTTAAAAAATTTGAAGATATCTTACCTATAGGACAACACATCACCTACATCTAAAAACCATAAAGGTCACAAAGAGAAGTCAACATGCTAACATACCTCCTAAAACTGTCTAAAGCCATGGGAATCCTATACCTTTTCATAAAGCTAAATCATGATGTAGGAAAGGAGGGTGATGATCAACCCACACACCATGTAATGAAGAAGTGAAATTGCAAGATCAATTAAAAGTTAATTTTTCAACTTGCAAGCTTAGCTTCTCATATCCATATTAAAAAACCTAAGGTCACTCACACAAAAATACACAAAGTGACCCATGAAACATATCCACACAACCAACCATGCAAGGATGGAATCTAAATCAATATCATGTCTACATACCATCTACACCCTCATGAGGAAATCATTCAAATAAGAATGGAAATATATAAAAGATGCACTTAATGGTTTACAAGAAAGTAGTAGTGGACATCACAGGAAATATCACTTTGAAGAGATTATGTCCCTGAAACATTTAATAGGGAAATGTTACGTGTACCTTTCCATAACTTTTACTATTAAATTTGAAAATATCATGGGAAAATGTGACCCTCAGGATCATGTTAAAATTCTTCATGGATTGTCAAAAGTTGCTTACAATGACAATTACCTCATTCGACTGCTCCCGCGTAGCTTAGGAGGCCAAGCTCTTGAATGGTTTCTCCACCTTCCAAAGGGATCAATTTCCACCTTAGTAGACTTATTTGAGAAATTTTTCTGACACTTCTCCTTTAACATGGAGAGTGACATCACCATACTTGACTTATGCAGTGCCAAACAACATAACAAAAAAACTTTGTTTCCTTCTTACAACAATGGCAAGGATTAGCTAGTCACTTCCCTTTCTTTATCCCAGAAAACAAATTTATCAACATATTTGTACCTAACTTGCACCCTGAGATTTTTTTCACCTACAAATTCATTGTATAAGCACATTTGAAGAAGTCATTAAAAAGGTAGTCAAATTGAAAATTCCCTCTTAGTTAAGGGAGTGTTAAAACCATTCCAAAGGGACTATGATACTAAACCCATTGACAAATCCAAATTATTTAACAAAAAAAAAACATTGTGGGTGATGGAATAATATATTCCAAACATATATTAGGTGGTATAAAACACCCCACAATTGAAACTTTCTTGGGGCCACCCAAACAAGACAAAAAAATCAGGACTACACCCCACTCATGGTGAATCCCTATCATCAATCCTTGTGTCAACTTGAATCAAAAAATATGGTTACATTCCCTAACACCAAAACATTTGATGAATATGCTCCTAATCCCTCATGGTATAAATAAAATGAGTATTGTGAGTATCATCACATCAAGGGCCATGGTACCGATCAATGTATGAAACTCAAGAACTACATTCATGACTTATTGGATCACGGGGATATAAAAATTGATTCCTAAGAGTCCCTTAAATCATAGAAAAATCAACTTGGATATATAAAGATACTTTCCTAAGAAAAAACAACAAGTAAACAAAATATTTGGATCGAGGTCAATCCTCACAAGGTAATAACACAAATCACGTTGTTGCCAAGACATCGTATCCTTTTGATTTTGTAATTGGCTATATTCATCCACAAACTAACCACATTACAACTATCAAAATCAAATCCTAGGAGTGTGACATTACAACATTACACACTCACATTAGTATTCCAGGACCTCCTCTATCCACTCCTTTGGACATCCATTACAATCTCTTAGAGCATCTTGAGAAAATGCCCACCAAAATCTCTATCTTGGACCTTCTCAAAATATCCATTGTTCATAAATATATCCTCTATAAGACCCTTCAAGAGTCAAGATTTTAATGGACATTAACCCTTCACACTTCCAAGCCTTGGTCGTGCAAATCACACCATCCGAGCAAATCGTCTTTAGCCAAAGTGAGATTCCACATGAGAAAACTATATTCACAATTTACCTTTGTACATCAAATTCATCATAACCTACAAGAAAATCAAACAGTGCTTGTGGACAATGGATCTAGTCTAAACATCTACACTTTGAGGCTTGTTAAATAGTTAGGGCATATTGATGTTGAGTTTGAACCTAATTTCATTACCATCAAGGCCTATGATAACACCAAGTGAAAATCAACAGGACATTACTTACCTTTGGAAGTTGGGCCTTGTTACACAAGAAACCCAATTCCATATTATTGATTTGGAGATTCCCTATAATATCCTCCTTGGTCGCTCATGGATCCATGCCATGCAAGATGCCCCCTCCACTTTCCACTAATGCATCAAACTACATTACCAAGGTCAAGAGATTACAATCCTAGGTGACTCACAACCCTTTTCCCATTGCAGAGCATTAACTGGCCATTATCATAAGGCATATGCTTACCCTAGCATGTAAATCACTTTCTAACCTGAATCAGAGGCTTTTGCCTCTCACATTCATCCTGACACACTCCAACCAAATTCAGCTGGTGCATCTACCTCCACATCCACATATCCCACCTTGGAGTCCAAATTCAAAATCCTTAATACCAATGCAAAGAATATGACCTCCAACAGGCCCTCCTTATACATAATCTCCCTTATCACCAAAAACATGTGGCAAGCCCAACTTCTAGGCCAGAAGACAAATAAAGCATAAAAATTTGGAAACTTTTACCTGGTGGTTTTTTAGCAGACAAGCATCTAGATACAACTTACACCTCAATCACCTGATGAGAAAATGGCCTCCTATTATCAATCACCAAATTATGTTATCCCAACAAGATGATGTACACTATGGGTTACCATGCTTATGATTATGGAAAGGATGAGTAAGGTTTTTGGCAACCTCTCCCGGCATATGAGAAGATGGAAAAATATAGAATTGGCATTGAACCTTATGGTGCACCACCCATATAAGTTGATGCCACCTCTTCTGAGCAAAGATGACTCTTCTGATTATGACACTAAACCAGGGTCTCCTTGTAGTCTCTACGAGGACCTTACCTCTACAAACCTATTTTCAAATACCACGTCTTAACCTTATCCCTTCTTACCTTGAACTTGACCTCATTTATCCCTCCTCATTGACTGGGACCAACAAGATCACATACCAATTGATTTCTTTCAGAATGAGGAAGTGATAGTGGAATTCATGGGACTTGCATGATGACATCCCCATCGAGGGATCATAAAAATGGTTTCCATTGACCTCAATACATATGCCTACTTTGGGGAGGAGGCTGAGTTTCTATGGTCAACAAAAAGCTAAAAATTCAAAAATCCAATCAAAAAAAAAAAAATCCAAGTCCCATAATGAAAACCTTTTTTGAGGCACTCACATAAAACAATATCAAAAATCAGAAAAATAAAATAAAAGTGATCATTTGTTGGTGAAAATATCATAGAGATTTAATAGAGGAATAACTCAACCTCCCTCCATATCCTACATGAATGGAAGATGGCTCTAAACATTAGTTGAAGAAACTATTGACATCAACATTGACATACAAAGAGCAACCTAAAATTGTAAAGTTAGGGGCATCACTTAGTCCTAAAGAACATAAAACCTTTTTGCATAAATGCTTCTAAGAGAATTCTCTGATGTTTTCACCTTGGTCCTACGTGGCATGCCAGGATTAGATCCTTCATTGGTAGTGCACAATTTGGTTGTTCATGAATCAACAAAACAATCAAATATAAACTCCATAAGATGCATCCACAAGTGGATCTTCTATCAAATAGCATCTGCAAATGGATTTACACATAACTTCTGGTAAAAAAGGAGCTCAAAAAATTTTAGTAGTAGGATTTATCAGGCCTATTGACTATTCAAAATGGATATCTTACATAGTCCCTGTTCAAAAAGTCCAAGTGGGATTATAATTTGTATAAATTTTATGGATATCAATCAAGCATGTCCTAAAGATGACTTTCTTCTCCCTAACATTGATATGCTTGTTGATTCTACGGCGGGTCATAAAATCTTATCTTTCATGGAAGGTTTCTCTGGTTATAACCAAATTAATATTGTTGAAGAAGATCAACAAAAAAATACTTTTATTACTCCATGGTGTACCTTCTACTATCAAGTCATGCCTTTTGGCCTAAAAAATGCAGGAGCCATATATCAATGAGCTATGCCACTATATATTTCATCATATGTTACACAACATTGTGGAAGATTATGTAGATGACAATCTTGGGTAAGTCAAAAACACAAGAAGAACATCCAACTATCCTTCATCACATCTTTGAATGACTTTGAGAATACAAGGTTAGATTGAACCCTAAGAAATGTGTGTTTGGAGTTATATTAGGAAAATTATTGGGTTCATTGTGTCTAGAAGAGGAATTGAAGTAGATCCTAAAAAGGTACATCATATTACAGAAATGCCTCCTCCCAAAAACCTAAAATAGCTCCGTAACTTACAAGGTAAAATTCAAGCTATTTAGAAGATTTATTTCCCAACTTGCTGATAAATGCCATCCATTCACCCATATCCTTAAAAAGGATGTTTATTTTCAATGGGGTCTGGAATGCTAAAACCTTTGAGAAGTTAAAGGCAATATCTATCCAAACCACATGTTTTAGTCCCTCCTACACTTGGACAAACCCCTTATGTTATACATTTCCTGCTACCCAATTTTCCTTAGGCACTCTCTTAGCCCAACATGATAAACAAGACAAAGAAAGAGATTATCTATTACCTCAGTCGCACTTTAATATCCTATGAGATTAACTACCCAAATTGAAAAATCATGTTTAGCCATTGTCTTTTCTTTCTAAAAACTTAGACATTACCTTCTGAACAATAAAACCAAGCTCATATCCAAAGTTGACATGCTTAAATACCTCCTATCTAAACCCTCCCTTACTAGGAGGATGAAAAATGGATTATTTTACTCAAAAATTCGACATAGAATATGTCAATCAGAAGGTTGTTAAAGGACAGGTGCTCACTGATCAACTTGCAAGAAGCACCTTTTCCAGGCACAAAACACTTAAATCTTGACTTACCTGATGAATATGTTTTGTTTTCAAAGAATCTACTACATGGAAAATATACTTTGATGGATCATTCACCTTTCATGGCTCAGGTACGGTGTTATCCTTATCACCCCTACCAGGTGACTCTCATCCCAAGATCCTTTAGGATTGGTTTTCCCTACACTAATAATATAGTTGAATATGAGGCCCTCATTGTTGGTCTCAAAATCACCATCAAATGGAATATCAAACAAGTTCAGGTCATTGGCGACTCACAACTCATTATAAACAAGTTAATGATGAATAATGTCAAAGATGAGAAGCTTATACCCTATAAGTGCATGGTGGACAACATCTAAAGAATATTTTTTCCAATTACTTTTCAAAAATTACTTGAAGTCAGAACAAATCCACATATGTTATGGATACAATTGGATCTTTCTTAAACTTACCTCATGAAAATAATGATTATTTCCTTATCAGAACATCTAATGTGTACTTTATGATATTCCTGAATCTTGTTTGGTATGTGAAGCTATTGGTCCATTCCCCCTTGGTATGAAGAGATATACAATTACCTACAAGATGGTACCTTTCTACCCGACATTACCCATTCCTAAAAATGATCCCTCATCCAATGCATAGCCTGTTATACCCTCCTTGGGGGACACTCTCTATCGTTGAGGCTATGATGGGACCTTGTTATGGTGTCTAAATTTGGAAGAGTTTATCCAAGCTATCAAAGAGGTGCACAAAGGCATTTGTGATGCTCATACTAGTGGCATGGTTCTTTCCAATAAACTTCTATGATTTGGTTTTTAGTGGCCCACTATGGATACAACAGTATTTCAATATGTGTAGAAATGTTTCCTTTGTACAAAACATGGAAACTTGATTCATGCACCATCCCAATCCTTACATCCTATTATTACATTGGTCATTTTCAAAATGGGGGCTTGATCTCATAGGGAAACTTACACCCACCTCTTCTGATGGCCATAAACATATCATTGTCACAACCAAATACTTCACCAAATGGGTGGAGGTTGTACCTCTCACATATGTAACTGGTGCTCAAATATCCAAATTCATATTGAACCACATTATCTATCATTATGGTATTCCTTCCGCCATTGTTTCTAACAATGGTAAGTCGTTAAAAAACAAACAAGTGAATACCCTCTATTAAATGCTTCAAAATCCACCAAAAGTGGTCCACCCCTATTACCCTCAAGGTAATGGACAAGATGAGGCCACAAACAAAACACTTGTTCACATTATGGAGAAACTTGTTAGTAAAACATGAGCAAATTGGCATCTCCAAATCCATCCTAGCCTTATGGGCTTATCACACCTCCATCTAAACTCCTATAAGAGCCACCCTTATTCCCTTATCTTTGGAACTAAGGCCATCATTCCCTTAGAGATCAATCTTCCCTCATTTCACATATCTTTAAAGGATTATCTTAATAATGAGGAAGATTATAGAGTAACTAGACTTACAGAGCTCGAGTTGCTTGATGAAAAATGACTTCATGCCTTGTCCATCACCTTAAAGTATATCAGAATCAAATCCACACCAACTACAAAAAACACATCATCCATAATGAGTTTGAGATTGGAGATCTTCTGCTCAAAGATAATCAATTCAACACTACAAAGGAAAGAGAAAAAAAGGTAAATTTGAGCCTAACTGGTTGGGGCCATACATTGTGGTTGCTAAGTTTGGTTTAAGAGCTTATAAGCTCACCATCTTGATGGTACTGAGATTAGGGAGACCATGAACATCATGCACCTCAAATTATTTATACTTGAACTTAGATGCAGAGCGAAAAACTAAAAAAATAAAAAAATATAAAAAAAAAATCAAAAAAATAAAAAATAAAAAATAACTAAGAAATAAATTTGTCCAATGGTGAAAAACATGCAATTGTGGCACCTTGGGCATGTACCACGGTGAAAACCGGTTTTGGTGTCATGTGTAGGTCCAATTGTTCACAAAAACCTTGTACTTGGGGGCATGAGTACTCCATCCTAGCTTCACCATTCCTTAAGTCAATAGTCTTGTTATTCCTATTACCTTTGGGCCTTGATCCAAATTTTTTCCAATCTTGCATAGTTTCATGGAATTTTCCCTTTGTATATTCCAACCTCTCATTGGGGCATCTCATTCTCTTGTACATAAAATTCTATAACATAGTGTTGCAAAATCTAGAAAATCCAAAAACATCAAAAAATTTCAAAAATCATAAAAAAGAAGATCTAGAAAACTTCACAACAAAAAATATCTACAAAAAATCCAAAAACATCACAAAATCATAAAAATCCAAAAAACATCACAAAACATAGAATCCAAAAAATCATAAAATATAGAAAACCCCAAAAACACGTGTTTAACACAAAATCCCTAAAATCATAGAATAATCAAAACATCCTATTTCAATGCTCACTCATTATAGTGTGACATGTAATCTCATCACATGTTCTTCATCCATCAACAAGTTTACATGCTTGTTATGTCCATCACATATATCATTGCTCAAGGCATAATCATAGTGCACATTAGCTTATATCTAGACTTATTTGTCCCTCATCCATTACCCTTACATGTATCCTTGCTTTGGGAACCATCTTCACCCTTTTCGTATAACTACAACATTTGGTATTGTAGCAAGATAACAAAAATATTGATGCATTTACTAAACAATTTTGTTTGAATGTGTTTTATTGTACTTGTTTGATTGCTTGTTTATTTTATTACTTGCATTGCATTGTTGTACTTTGCTTTGAGTCAGTCCTATAACATCTTACAAACATTGGTATTATGGTTTTCATATCATAGTAGTTATTGTTGTATGCTTATATCAAATAAAGGGTATCTTGAACTGTATTAGTGTGCAAAGATATAATGCATTTTCCCATTCATACTCCTTATTCATCATCTCTATGCATCCCATATCATCATCTATCTATCTTCCCATTATAACTAACATTTCATCTAACCAACTTTTTCCTTCTATTTCTTCTACCCTACTGAGACATGATGGCTCGACATCAACCAAAATAACCAAATACACAAAAATGGATAAGTATACACACACATGCCTCATCCTGAGTCATGTAGATCATCTAGATCACATTAAGGAGATACAAATATAAACATATCATCATCTAATAAAACATCATAACATCTATCACATATAATCTAACCATCTAGTCATCATCATAATCACAATATTGATAATATAAACATGTTATGCCAATCTCAATATAACTTAGTGTTAAAATCTATCACCAAAATCTTAGATCATATATATATGTCAATACAACCATGAGTTTAAAAAGATTGGTATCATAACCATGTGTTATACATCTCATGATGGTATAAAAAAACTTGTAAACCTAGCCCAAATTAGCTCTCTGCATGACTCTCCCTTAGTGATGGGTTTATCAAGGAGGTCTTGATGTTGGTGAGTATCTGGTATCGCATCCCCCAATAGGTTCTTGTAAGATACTGACCCTAGTGGGCCCATCATTGAATGCGTCCCCACTAAGGCTCGTGATATATCCCACCCTTATGGTCTTCATGAATAGCTCCAAAATTGGTTCACAACCCGCTAAGCCCCTTTCAATTAACACACACCCTTACCATGACCCCTTCCACACATTATTATTAATCTAATTATCAAAATTAGGTTAATTAATTCACCCTCCACCTCACCTCTCCACCTCACCTTGGACCCATTCCAAGGGCATTTAACTAAGACTAGGTCATCACTCCTAACATTGAGTCATCACTTCACTTAACTAACTAAGACTTCTTCTAAACCTAATATGTATTTATAACTCCCTCTTCCATCAATTTCCCACGTGTTTAAACATGAACCAAGACTCCTAACCCATTTCCAATCTTGACCCATGCCAAAAAGGGAAGAAACAAGCTATTTTGAGCAAATTTGACTATTTCTCCCTAACCGACACTTGGTTATTCCTCAGTCCGGCACTGTCAAGGAACCACCATCGGTTCCTTTAAATAAGGATTTTCAACTCTTTCACCAGGTTCTTCTTTTGGTTGGTTTTTGATTATTCATTCACATCCTTGCATTCGATTGAGCATCAATGATCAAACACAACACCAGAGCATGCAAGTTCTTCACCAGCAACCAACCTCTTTCTCCATAGCCTCAGATCATTCACACAGGGAAGCACTCAAGATTTGTTTCCATGACACTGGATCTAGACCCATTTCTTCTACGAGCACCCACCAACCACCACCATCTACCAATCTCCAGATCTTCAGATAAGTATCTTAACCAGGTTGTTAGTTTCTTAACTTTGGTCTTAGATCTCTTATTGTTTTCTGTTGTACTGCTTCTTTCTCACCCGAATACCATCCATCACCCATCTACCCAATACCCTACCAACCTGAACCTCTCTGCCTTTCCAATCACCTCTCTCACCCTTGTTGAGCCTTCACCTAAATCCCAACACCCTGCCTAAGCCTTCCCAACACTCTGTGCAATCACAGAGAGCCCAAACCAACCCCTTTTCACCTTTGGCACCCAATTTCCCCTACCATGATCAGTTAGCCAACCGATCCCGACTAAAACCAGTTACCGACATCGGTTCCCCAACCAACATCAGTCTCTGTGTCTGGCATTTTCCCTCAGACCAGCAAGCTCATTCACCTACCCAAAACCTCTCAAAACCTCCCACAACTTCACCCAGACCTCCATAATACCCTCTGCTACACCTACAGACCTAACAACCCACCACCCACTTTAAATTTAATCTTGTATTCACTATTTAGATTAGATTTAAATTATTGTGCTTGTGTGAGATACCTAAATTATACAACTACAGTAGGACTCTCTATTTCATGTTCTTATCAACATTTAATTTGTTTTAAAACATGGATTGACAGCCTTCTAGGAAGCACCCCACTTCCCGGATCTAGCTCCCTCTAGGAAATCCACCAACCTATGATTTTAATTCTATCTTGTGGTCTTGTTTTCTTTCTCAGGTAGTCCTTCCCAGACAAAAAAAGGAGTGCTCTCGATCAGCCTGGTCTTCAATGGTGCACAACCTCTTCATGCTCCAGGTATTCCTCATTCCTCATGTACCAGCCTTCTACCTTAAATTTTTTTCTCATACGTACGTTCTTATTGGTGAAACATTTTGGCACACCCAGTGGGACACTCATCATTTGTGGGTTCTTTATATTCATTTAGGATTGCATTTTTGGTTGTTTCTTTTCTAAAATCTTCACTAAATCTCTCTTTGGTAACATTCTCTTTCTTCTATTTTCTCTAAAAGAAACACATTTCATTTGGTGCAAATTAAAACAAATCATTCTTTCTTCTTGCTTGCATTAGTGAAAATCATACTCTATTCCTATTCACTATTGCTCTCATCCAATCTCATTTTTTGATTTGGGTTTAAAATTGTTGCATTGCATCCTGTGTATTCTTGCATTTAGCTCACATAGTCTAATTAGCAATCAAATATAATGGAGGTCATGACCAGTTGATGATTGGGTAATTAAGCATAGTCCACTTTTGCACACACTTTTCCAAATCACTCAAACAAACAACACATTTCTTAAACATTCCCCAAATCCCAGGAAGAAGCTATCAAGGATTTAAACACCCATTGATAGTGGGCCCCGACCAGTGTTCTGGTTGGATTGTCATATCAGAGCTCAGACCTCACGTACTGAAAGGTATATCGAGGATTCCCCCACCAAAACATTCCTGAAACCATCCATAGTTGGCTTCTAGGTACCTTATATCCACTCCTTTCTATATATTCACAGTCAGTCCTAAGGCTTAAGCCATCAAAACACTAAAATCTTATTCCTAGGATAACGTGTTTGTTAGATTTTTCTTGTTGGATTTGTGACTTTCTTTCTTGTCTCTTCTACTATTTGAGGTGTGAGTTCATACTTCATCACTTTTCTTTCTTTTTCACACTCAGTCATCACAACCAGTTAATTTTGGTTCTCTGAGTGTGTTAGATTAGATTTTCTATACACAACCTCTTTCTTGGCTTCTTTTGACCAAATCTAACTCAGAAATTTCAAATTTCTTCATTTTCACAGTAACCAACATCAGTTACCTTCCTACCAGCATCAGTTCAGCAACCGATATCAGTCCTTTCATCTAACCGGCACCGGTTCACTGACCGGTATCGGTCTCTGTGTTTTTGAATTTCTGTCAAAAACAACAACCTATTTTCACCTACCAAACTCTTTCAAAAAATTGTTTCTGAGTTTCTGTCACTTTTACAGAACCCAGAGTACCTATTTTCCACCTTTCATATGGTTTGGACTCTCCAACAGGCACGAGCTCTTACTTTTCACGTGAGTTGTATACCATTACCTACTACCCCCTCACCACCTTCCATTTCATCTCCAATGGATCCTAATTGCACCTATGATCATACCTGAGGGTGATAATGAATTCACTCGATTCCTTGATCATAACACCAAGGTCTTGCAACATTACCTTTCTACTTCTTCCACCCACAACTCATCAGGTCAGCCTCTTTATGGAATGCCCACTTCCATGCCCCCCATTTCTACCACCTCCACCATATCAGGGAATGCTAATGTAGCTACCCAAACTAATCTAGCATTTCCTAACCCATTTCACAACCACCTACTTCTCACGTAACCTCTACATCCTTGAAATCTTCTCTCCCCCCAACATCTGCAGTACACGTATTGATTACCCCTATTATATCATCATCAATATCTTTTGTACCCATTCCTACACAACCGTCTATTGCGTCAACCTCTTCCACTTCAATTCAGAGTTTGGTGGTTTCTATTCCCCAAACTCTTCCACCCGTCACTACAAGGATCTTTCCACAAGCTCCTCCCACCTACACCTTACCTCAACACAACCTATCACCTCCACTTCATATTCAGGGTATTTTCCCTCCTCTTCTACCACTACTTCCTACATACCTACATCTCAATTCACTTACTCGACACCACCACATACTTGGTATGCCTTTTATGACCCATTCATCTTATCAATCCCCTTATACCTCATGGGGAATCCCTCAATCAAACCCCACAATGGATCTCATTAAAATGATGATGGAAAAAAATATATGCTTGAGGCCTCCATTTCTGGGGTTCGTAACATCTTAACATATGATGAGATTTGTAATGAACCCATCCATCCCTCTATACCTATTCATCTATGTCCCACAGAATGGGATCTACCCAGATTCAACCATTTCAATAGTAAGGAGGACCCACAAAAACACTTGCATTCATTTAGACACTTGTTATTTGATAGGCCATGATGATGCCTTACTCCTTCAACCTTTCCCATGTCCCTATTTCAGGACCCACCTTAGACTTGTACAGTGCTTTTCCCAAGCACTCATCTTTTCCTTTAATCAATTGGCCCAGACCTTTCTTGATCACTTTTTGATAAATATCTCTAAAAAGGTCTCTATGACAGATTTATATTCTATTCACAATATGATGATGAGTCTATCATTGATTTCATCACACATGGTGGCAGGCCTAATCAATCATCTTTCCTTATCTCTCTCACAGCCTGAGCTCATAGATTTTTTTTAGGGCATGTGTCAGACACATTTCCCCAACTCTTCAGGTTCAAACATTTTGTACATTTGATGAGGCTTTTACCATGGCTAGGAAGCTTGAGATCCACACCCTCAAAGAAGACAAACTAAAACTGTGTAACAAAAATGTCACCTTCAAATCAAATGAGTCTTCTTCCAAACCACCTAACAACCATTCCAAGACCAAAGGATCTGCCAAATGTGTGGTTCTAAAATCTGGCCCTTCTCATCCATCCAATCAACCCAAACCTCCTTCCAATCTCTCACCTGTTCAAAATTTTCAATATCAAATATGAACACGTGAGTTACACTCCCATTGGAGAGCCTTATTCTTCCGTATTGGAAAATTTGTTGAAGGCTGGAGCCATCACTCTTCCTCCCATCAAACCACATACTAGTTTTGATCCTTCTCACCCCACACCATCTTGGTATAAAGAAAATGATTTTTGTAATTACCACCGCATAAGAGGACATAGTGACAGAAATTGCAAAACCTTTAAAAACATTGTCCAAGGAATGTTAGATAGTGGTGATCTCATCCTTGACAACCCTAATGCACCTGCTAATGCAAACTTGGAAGTTTTTAGAAAACCTTTTCCTAACCATGCCCCTTCATCAACTCATGTTGGTGAGACATCTAAAGAAGAAACCAATGTACATGTGGTTCATGCAATCTTCAATACAACCTATGATCTTTCTATCAAACATCCTCCTTGAGCATATATTGAAGAAATTCTCATGCAAACTCCCCTACCCATAGAGTATCTCACCTTACTAGTTCCTTTACACACAGAGGAACCCACCTCACCTATTCCTTTACCCATAAAGGAACCCACCTTACTTTTCCTTTACCCATAGAGGAGCCTACATCACTCACCTTGCATTCTCCTCAACCTATAGAGGAGTCCATCTTGTCATCACCCACCTTTCCTTCTCCTCAACCCATAGAGGAGTAACCTACTACTTCACCCACTTTTCCTCCTCCTCTACCCATAAAGGAGTCAATTTATCTACCCTTCTATTTGTGATACCTCACTGAAGGACCTCAAAATCCCATTACTCTTCTTACCTCACTCTTACCTACCGAATATGAGGCTAAGACCTTCCCTGTCTCACAAACCTCAGAGCTCATCATGGAGATTAGCACTAGTGCATCATCCTCTTCATCTAAACTAAAACCATTCTCTCATTTGGTTGATCACATGGAGTATGTCGATTACTCTACCCTCTGGGGGCACCTTAGACTCCCAGTTTCCACCCAAATGTAGATGTTATCCCCTGATACCTCGACCATTTACCCCAAGGTATTCAAAGTGACTAAGACTATTACACCTGAACCCATGGTTCTAGCCCCTTCTTCATCAGCACCCCTTTCACTCAAGCCTTTGTCTACACCAAAACCTAACACCACCTTAGGGGTCTTACCGGTACCAAGTCTAGCACATCCCCTATGAAGCTAGACTTGTCAACTTCATCCCCACCCATCACAAAATCTATTCCAGCACCTAAAAGGAAGACCCAACCTTTTAGGGCTCACACCCCAGTATCTCCCACACCTTCTCACTCACCTTCACCTCTGTCATCAATATTAGGCCCACATCCTTCAACCTTGGTTAACCTACCCCTTTACCAAGGAAAACCCAAAGTGTGACAACCTATACCCTTGCTTCACCTCCCATTCTTCCCACACCTTCTTCACTACCCTTACCCTCACTCTTGCCAACACCCCCACTTTCACCTTGGCTTACTCAGATACCTACACCTTCTAAGTCTCCTTCATCCTACCATGTTGTTCCTCCACCTTTACCCAAGAAGGCACAACCTAAACCCAAACCTTCACTACCTACCAAAAAGGTAGTTACACCAACATGATCTCTCACCTCACCCTCCTCACGAAGGTCACCTACCCCTTCACCCAAGACAACCTTGACCTCTCATTGTGATCCTTTGGTAGGATCCTACTCTAACATCCTTTCTCGGTTGTTAGAGACATCTGCTATATCACTTCCACCTATCAAGCCTTACGATCCTCTCAAACCTAAACCAGTAGGGTTTGATGACACAAAAATTTTTGCTTATCATCACTCACCAGGGCATGATGTCGAGAGTTGTAAGGCTCTTAAAAACATTCTCCTTCATCTTTGTGATTTTGATGGTCTCTTCAAAGAAGATGATCTGTTGGAGGAGGATTCCATTCTTTCTTCACCACAACCTATCACCACACAACCCTTCTTTTCCTCCCCTATCTTTGAAATTAACATGGTGCGTGTAGCCACTCGGTCACAACATGTGAAAGAAAAAGGAAAGGAAAAGTTGGTAACCCTTCTAGTTCTCCTTCACCTACCATTTCACTTGCACCTCCCCCCAAGATAACCATCCTTGGGATGACACCACCTACTTCTTCTGGGGTTACCCATCATTTAATGATCAAACAACTTCACCAATCCCCATTGAAGATGTCTTTATTTGACTTGATTCAAACCTCTGATTCTCATCATCAGGCCCTCATTGAGGTCCTGCAATCCATCGAGGTTCCACCCAATGACACTTCACCTATCACCACCTCATTACCCCTCATCAGATTGCTTCCATTAATTTCTCCAAATCAAGATATTTCCCCTTCACAACCTGATGATCCTGATCCCACTCTTTTCATCTCCACTTACATTAATGATATTCATGTTAAACACATTATGATTGATGGGGGTGCTAGCATCAACATCATCTCTTCTCATGCCTATGAAAAAATAGGCATACCACCTAATTATATGTCTAGCAACCCCATCATGCTTCAATCTTTTAATGATGCCATGACCACTACCCTTGGCACCATTGTCCTCCACATCCACGTGGGTCCCCAAACTATTCCCAAACTCTTCTACATTCTTGAAGGAGAGTTCCAGTATAACATGTTGTTAGGTCATCCCTGGATTCACACCATGGCTTGTGTACCTTCCACCCTTCACCATTGCCTCAAATTTGAATATGAAGGGGAAACTTACACCATTCAGGAAGATCCCTCCCCCTTCAAAACCTGTAATATGCTTTACCATCCAAATGATGTCCTAATCCCAATTAAGGAATCTACCACATCTACCACTTCTACCACTTCACCTTCCTCATCTAGCCCACCTACCGACCCTCCTATTCCACCCTCTACTGATGCCCCATCTTCTCAGGCTTCAGATAGCTCATCTATACCTGCTACCCAAGTACCAACCACAGACCCCTTGGTAGGCATTTTTCAATGCCTTTCACTTGGAGAATACCATCTCCTCAGCATTAACACATTCCTTACTCCTCAGGAGTATGGAAAGCTACACCAACACCCATTTACAATCATCATATAGGAGAGGTCATACCATATGGCCCTCCCCACCTTCACACCAACCTAACCTATGGGGGGCTCGACACTTCCTCTTATTCTATTGAACCTCCCTTCCAAACCAAACCTTTTTCATCTGACTTCTCCTACCTCACCAAACACAGCTTCACACTCACTTTTCTTCACCATTGCACCTAGAAAGGCTTCAAATTTGGTCATTATGAACAAGGTTATCACACCATCATACCATGTAGCACTAAGAAACACAAAGACCATTGTGGTCTTGGATTAACCTCCTCCTAAGAAGGCCCAAAATCACCCTCATAGAAGATGAAAATCCTTCCCCACCTTCCTCACCTATCATGCCACCTTCTCCCAAAGAGTCTATGGATCCCAAATCCATTCCACCTAACTTGTTTTTTTCTCGTGAAAACCATCTACTTGGGACCTCTAACCTATCAACATGATGGTGAGGTTCCCTCTTCCCTTCCTCTTCTTTATCCTGACATGTTGGATGATGATACACCTTCTATAAATGTTGTTCAATGTCAGGATGATGATTCTATTCTAACCTATTTAGGTGTGGAGGATTCTTATATTCAAAGGTCATTACCCTCTGACACACAAATCATGTTGAATGAATCTACCATAGAAATCAACATTCACACTCAGGATGACCCAAATTCTAAATATAGGACAATCTTTAGACTCCATGGAATAAGAATCTTTCACCTCTTTTCTTCACGATCATAAAAAGAATTTTCTTGGTCCTATAGTGATATGTCAGGTATTGACCCTAATATCATGCTTCACAATATCATAACTATCCCTGATGCCAAACCAGTGAAACAAAAGCTGCGTAAAATGCATCCTCACATTGCTCTTCTTGTGAAAGAAGAACTTCAACACCTTCTCTCTGTTTCCTTCATCCTACCTATTGACTATCCACAATGGATCTCTAACATTATTCCTATCACGAAAGTGACCAGTGGACTTCATATCTATACTGAATTTTGTGACCTTAACCTTTCCTGTCCAAAAGATGACTTTCCTCTACCAAGCATTGACCAACTAGTTGATCTTACAGTCGGCCATGAGATGTTATCTCTTATGGATGGGTTTTTGGGTTATAATCAGATATTAGTCACTCCAGAAGATCAACACAAAACCACCTTCATAACCCCTTGGGGGACCTTCTGCTATCACGTCATGCCCTTTGGCTTGAAAAAATGATTGGTGCTACCTATCAGCGTGCTATATGACTTACATCTTCCATGACATCATGCATGACATATTGGAAGACTATGTCGATGACCTTCTTGGTAAGTCCAAGCATCACGCCAACACCTGCCATTCTTAAAGTTATCTTTGACCACCTTATCCAATATTTTGTTCACCTTCAACCAAAGAAGTGCATTTTTACAGTTCTCTCAGGTAAGCTCCTTGGTTTCATCATCTCTTTGTGGGGTATCGAAGTTGATCCCACTAAGATCAAGGAAATTCTTGACATGCCTCCACCTACTAACCTTTGGCAGCTTCATAGCTTGCAAGGAAAATTGTAATCCATCTGACGCTTCATCTCTCAACTTTTAGACCATGCCAACCATTTCACCACCTCCTTAAAAAGGATGTTTCTTTCCATTGGAATGATGAGTGTCACAAAGCCTTTGAAGCATTGAAGAACTACCTTCTTCAGCCACCTATGCTCATTTCACCTAAATACGATCAAATTTTTACCTTTACATTTCTGCTACTGACCATTCCTTGGGTGCCATGCTCTGTCATCATGATGAGAAACACAGGGAACAAGTGGTTTATTACATAATTCATACTCTTCTAGACTACAAAAATTGGTACACTCACACTGAAAATATTTTCTTATCCCTAGTCTTCATGGCCACTAAACTTCACCACTACCTTCTTAATCACAAAACATTTTTCGTTACCAACAATGACCCTCTTCATTACATGTATGCCAAACCTTACCAACACCAACACACCACTCATTGGCTCATGCTTCTTGCAGACTTGGAGTTGGAGTTCATTCATCAAAATTATGTCAAAGGAAAAACCATCGTGGATCAACTTGCAGATGCTCCTCTTCCTGGAATCAATCCTCAAATTTTGATTTTCCCAATGAATCTATCACCACCCTCTCCCTTGATGATATTGTTTATCAAATGACATTATTCTTTGATGGATCCAAATGTCACCATGGGGGAGGTGTGGGGGTCATCCTCATTCCTCTTGATGGTGAGCCCATGCCACTATCCTTTAAACTAGACTTTGACTACACCAATAACATAGCCGAGTATGAAGCACTTGTGTTAGGTCTTCAAACTACCATTTCCCTAGATGTTAAATCCATTAACATCTTTGGTGATTCTCAACTGGTTGTGAACCAAGTCAATGGTTCATACCAGTGTCATAATGATGAGATTTAAAAGTATAGACATCATGTCCACCTACTTTTGACCACGTTTGATCACTACCTCATTCAAGCCACTCCGTGATCCACTAACAAATTCACAGATACCATGGCTTGTCTTGCTTCTCAAATACCTACCTCACCTTCAGACTCAAAAATATTTGTCACAATACAATGGTTGCAGTCACCTTCTTATATTATCCCTGGCATTAATTTTGTGGGTAGCATCGATACTGACCCACGTGACATTTGGTATAAGTAGTTCATTGACTACCTCTCACTTTCAATCCTGCCTCTGGATCTCACTCACAATGGATGAAAGCCTTCCTAAAAAGTGTCTCTCATTACATCATCATGGGAGGTCTTCTCTACAAATGTGGCTTTGATGGTATCCTCCTGCGGTGCCTCACCAGTTCTGAAATCCCATACACCATCAAAGAAATTCATGATGGGATTTGTGGGGGACATTTTAGTGGCCTCACTGTTGCAAAGTGTATCCTTCGACTCAACTACTACTAACCAACCCTTAACCAAGACTGTTGTGACTATGTTAAACATTGTGTGAAGTGTCAACAACATGCTAACCTTCATCATACTCCTAGTCATGCCTTACAAGTCACCAGAGACTTTTGGCCCTTTTCTCAATGGGGTTTGGATCTCATTGGAGAGATTAACCCTCATTCCTCACAACGTCATCATTGGATCATCACAGAGACTGAATATTACACTAAATGGGTGGAATCCATCCCTCTCATTTCTACCAAAGCTGAGAAAATATGTGAATTTATCAACCACCATATCATTTTTCACTTTGGTGTTCCTCATCACCTCATCACTGACAATGGAAAACAATTCAAAAACAAAACCCTACACAAACTGTGTGACAACTTTGGTATTCAACTCAGTTTCTCTTCACCATATTACCCACAAGAAAATGGTCAAGCCAAATCTTCTAACAAAACTCTCAACAAAATTCTTATGAAAGTGGTTGACGAATCTGGTAAGGATTGGCACACACACATTCCTTTCACCTTATGGGCTTATCATACCAGCATTCACACCTCTACCACTACCACACCTTTCTCTTTGGTCTACGGTACAGAGGTCATCCTACCTCTCAAAATCCAAATTCCATCTCTTTGTATATCTCTTAAAGATATCCTCTCTGATGATGATTTTTGATAAGAACATTTGGCACAACTTGAGCTACTAGATGAACATCATTTAAATGCTCTAGACCACCTCCAAATCTACCAAAAGTGCATTAAGCATGCCTATGAAAAATGCATTCAAGAACAAACATTCAAGATCGGTGATCTTGTCCTGAAGGAAAATCAACATGTAACCAAAATGGAGAAAAGTAAACGAGGAAAGTTTTCTCCTAATTGGCTTGGACCTTATATTGTCACCCATACCTATGGATCAGGAACTTATCATTTATCTTCTCTTGAGGGTAAACCCGAACCTGAGCCCCTTAATGCCTTGCATCTTCGACCATTCTATTGTTGAATAAAGTACTACATCACTTTATGTCTCTTATATGCTCATCCCTTGAGTGAACCTCTCCTTCCACCTACCTCTTTTAAGGACCAATGACTTAAACAAAATTGTGTGATTATTCATCACCATTCAACCTTATCTTGAATATAAGTATCACGGCTCTACTCATGACATGATTCTCATGGATAATTTTCGTCCTTTTCAGGATGGAATCCCATGGTCATTCGTCACTTGAAACCCCTCTTTCATAGCTAACCTTTTTCATGTTATGGTTTTTCCTTCATAAAAGAGGCCTATACTCCTTTATAGTCTTGTCCATGACTACAAGTCCAAAATAATGCAAAAAAATTGGGATAACAAAAATTCTACTCCTTGAGTCAAACTTCTCAAATGGATGATTCCCTCAAATGAACATCTATGCTTCTCTATTGCTGCTATAAGTAGACTACTCCCTCGAAGGAAAACTATAAAAATCCAGCCACATGTTGTACTTAGTCTATCCAAAAATAAGACTAATCTATATTTGTTAAAATAAAAATTATCTTGGAGCTTCCCGCATCGATCAGCTTCACAAAGACCTCAAGGAGACACTACTATTCATCCCAATATAGACTTCCCACATCGATCAGTCTATGAATGCAAAAAGAAAAATGAAAGATAAAAAAACTCAAGAAAAATACAAACTTTTGGTCATGGACTTGCCTATTCTGGTTTTGGGTATCTTGCAGAAGGGGCATGTTGTCCCACAACAAGGTTACACTAAACAAACCACTCCACCCTACCCTCTTTTATTTTCTCCTATCTACTCAAGGGACGTGGCACTCATGTGACACTTTGTGATCATGCAACTTCTTTCAACTATAGACCTATCAATCATGCAACATATCTAGGGGCTTATGTTCATAAGCCTATTTGTATGGCCATTATGGTCCTTGCCAACTATGGAGCATTTCACTTCTTTTTGGTTCACCTTTGCCTACTTGTTACTTCTTCAGTAGGACGAGACCATCTTAAATATCTTGGTCTGATTCTCATTTCACCCACACCCATTAATCATCATTTCCAAAACATTATACATACTCATCAAAATCAAATCAAAACCAAAAAACAAAACCATACCCATACCAATCACACAATCACACAAGTTAACCAGTTACCCTTTCTATTTTCTGCTCAACATTTGACCTTGCCTTACCAGGACCATTTACCTATCCCAATCTTCTACCTTGCCTAACCAAGACCATTGGCCTTACCCAACCTACCTATCAGAAATCTTATTCTTCCCTATCCTATGGGAGAACTACATCAACCTGAGGCCCCTTTTGCAAGGGCTATGTAGGCAGCACTTCGAAGACATGGGGTCTTCGGAGGTTAGCTCGGCCACCATTTTCTACCATCTTTCACCATTTTTTCACTATTTGTCCCTACTACCTAATCTTTCTCACATTTCCATAATATCAATCACATGGAAATTAAACCAAACATATGAAATCTTGCCTAAACCATACATCATTAACCATGCCTATACATCTAGTTTTTCCATAATATCAATAACTTGGAAATTAAAACAAACCATGCCTATACATCTAGTTTCCATAATATCAATAACTTGGAAATTAAAACAAACCATGCCTACACTTCTAGTTTCCATAATATCAATAACTTGGAAATTAAACCAAACCATGCCTATACATCTAGTTTCCACAATAACTTGGAAATCAAACCATGCCTATACATCTAATTTCCATAACATCAATAACTTGGAAATTAAACTAAATAATGCCTATCATCTAGTTTCTATAATATCAATAACTTGGAAATTAAACCAAACCATAAACATTAACCATGCCTACACATCTAGTTTCCATAATATCAATAACTTGGAAATTAAACTAAACCATGCCTACACATCTAGTTTCCATAATATCAATACATTGGAAATTAAAACAAACAAACCACACATTATCAACCATGCCTACATCTAATTTCCATAATAACAATACATGGAAATAAAACCAACACATACCAGATATAAATGCCATCATCTATACACTTGAAAGTATGTATGTTAATACACTGAATATACAAATATAAATAAGTCTCTCAAAAACTCTCATCTACATCTTCACCTTTGGCAGCACACAGGTGTATATATAAGTCAAAAATAAAAAATAAACAACATAATCTCAACATCCCTATAGACTACCACAACCCTAAAACACCCACCCCACCACCCTCACCACCTCACTAACTCCCTAAGGATACTTAGGGGCACATTTTCCTCACCTATATACCCTCATTGAACCAACCCCACCTATTTGACAATCAAACTCACTTACTCACTCTACCATGCGATAATGCTACCCATGTTGTTTTGACCCCTAACCTTACCTTGCCTTATTTCATAACGTTTATCTCGACCAGACCAAACCTTTTGGTGTTTTGGAACACACCTATACCCATTCCTGCACCTTGACCCATTTTGTTTCTAGGATCACATCCTATACCTTGGATACCTGGACCACATCACCCTTGTTTGGATAAACTATCAACCTTTGAAAATGTAGAGTTTGTGTGCTCTTCAACCTTGTGCCTTGCTGCATTCAGACATGTGCGTGCATTTCAATGTTTCCACCTTATCACACCTATTACCTATACCTACACCTACACCTACACCTTACCCCATTTTTCATCACCTATCACCTTATCAAACCCATCACCAATTCAACCTTCCACTTAATCAGTTCCTGGTTTGAGGGGGATCACCTCCACCCTTATTTGGGGCAACCTACTTCTTGTTTTTGTCATCGTCACTTATTAGCACAAGCTACATGAAAAAAGGGGGAAAATGTAGACACCCAAAATTGGGTCACAACCCTCTAATCCCATTTCAATTAACATACCCCCTTACCATGACCCCTTTCACACATTTTAATTAATCTAATAATATCAATATTAGGTTAATTACCACCTTACCCCTACCACCTCACCTCTCCACCTCACCTTGGAGCCATTCTAGGGGCATTTAACTAACTGAGACAAGTTCATCACTCCTACCATTGAGTCATCACTTCACTTAACTAACTAAGACTCTTTCTAAACCTAATATTTATTAACCAACTTCTTCCATCAATTTCCCTTGTGTTTAAATGTGAACCAAGACTCCTAGCCCATAATCAAATCTTGACCCATGCCAAAAAGGGAAGAAAAGTCCATAGTCAGCAAAGAGGGAACTGACATTGGTCAGGGAACCGACACCGGTCACCTGGGAGCAATGAACACTGGTCAGGGAACCGACGCCGGTTTGCACATGAATTTTTTAATTTGAGTCAAGGGATTAGATCCAACCTTTGATTATAAAGGTGATCTAAAGGTTGTAAATGCATAGCTAA
The DNA here is from genome assembly GCA_019776745.2 of Taxus chinensis. Taxonomy (NCBI): domain Eukaryota; kingdom Viridiplantae; phylum Streptophyta; class Pinopsida; order Cupressales; family Taxaceae; genus Taxus; species Taxus chinensis. Next base: position 145,030 of record JAHRHJ020001098.1, on the reverse strand, counting down.
GTTGCCCTAAGTTTGTATATGCTTATATAAGCTAGAAAGCTAGGGTTAGAAGAAATTGCATGTAATTGAGTAATCCTTGGTTGAGAGGATGAAGAAGAAGAAAAAGAAGAAAAAGGTTGCATGAAGACAAAGCTTTCATGGAGAGAAGTTGGATAGAAGGAAATAGGTACAACTGTACATCTGAATGGTGAGAAGAGGGTAATGTCTTCTACTGTATTTCCTTTGTATTGTATTGTCTCAATGTAATGGCTTGCATAGTATGCAAAGCACTTCTTGTAGATACATGTTGTTGTGAGATTTGTATTGTAGATCCACAAGTTATTGAGATCTTGTATTTGTATATCCATGAGATCATGTTTGTATTCATTGTTGATTGTAGGTATGGATAGTATCTAGATATTGTAGAGGAGGTTGTCTTCATGTTTGCACAGGTTGATGCAGTGATGGAGGAGAGACTTACTTCTTGGTGCACAGTTATGGTTGCACATTGGTAGACCCATTTGAGAGGTCTTGTTTGCAGATTCATAGGAGATCTTGGTTACAGTTTAGAGATGCATTAGTTCCTAGTTATGTGAGATCTATTGGTGGTTTGGAGGCACGGTTGTAGTGCACTCATGTAGATCCATTTAGAGATCTGGAGGAGGAGATACTCTTGGAGAGATGCATTGTACTCTTGTGGGAAGAGTTGATTTGTACTCTTGTTTATTATATATATGAGATCTCTATCTTTGGTGGACGTAGCCCACATTGGGTGAACCATGGTACATGTTGTGTTATGTGTGTGTACTTTGTTTTGATTTGGATTTATCTAGTTTACACTTCCACTGCTGTAGATTTTGGGGAATTGTTTCCATTTATGTAGTCCTAATTCCCAATAATTGGTATTAGAGCCTAGTTTGTTATCTTATCTGATACCAACAAGTGGTAGCAAGAGCGGTGGATTTAGTTTCAGAGAAGGTTCAGGGTTTTGTTAGTGGTATTACTGACAATGTATGAGAGTAGGGTTTTGTTTTTCCTGATGTGTAAATTGCAGGGAGAGATTTAATCTCAAGTGAGAGCTGGAAATGAAAGGTTGCTTAAAAATGACAGTGACCGTGGTCGTTAGTATGCTAACCGATGTTGACAGTGTGACCATGTTCCATAACCATGTCAGCATGGTTGACCATGGTCGGTTAGAGGGAACTGATGTTCGACAACCTGTTAAACAGAAAATCACATATTTGAAGAAATTAGAGAAGATACAATGAATGTATCTTGATTGTTGAGGTGTCCCTGGTTCTTGGAGGCACATGCATGTTGGTCAGATTGCAGATCTAGATTATAGAGGTATGGTTTTTTTATCTTGGTATTGCAGTGCTTGTATATTTTGGTTGCACATGCATGTTTGGGATTATAGATCTGAGTAAGAGATAGAGGAGCAATTATGCATCCTTTTGTGCAGTTAGATGCATGAGCTTCGTTAGAGAGGTAGAATATAATAGCAAAAAATGAAGATAGGGTTTCCATTAGAGAGGAAAGTACTTCGGTTGAAGATGTCGGTGAGTGTCTTGGTGCTAGTAAGGTGATGTGTTTCATCTTGGTGCAATTTTATTGCATGTATTATTGTATGTAAGTTTTTTGTGCAAGATTTGGGTGCTTCTTGAAATGACTAGCTCAGCAAAACTATCAGATTTGATCAAAGTAGGCACCTAGTTTGGTGTACTATGCCAATTTATGGCGTTGTGGTAGTTTTAGCACCGACATCAGTCAGTGAATCAACATCAGTCACAGAGGGGAACCGGTACCGGTCAACGGACCATGGTCGGTCTCTATGATAGTGAGTTTGCACAGGGTTTTTTACAACAAAAGAGGGCATGGAATGTTCGGTGTCCAATTTTGGAGGATCAAGTTTCTTGCACAGAGTGTACAGGAAAAAAAGGAGTAGATCACTTCAATGTTTGAATCAGAAAGAGGACAAAGTTGGCTTGGTTAGTCCAGTGAGACTTGGGTCAAATTCAGGTATCTCTATATGGTTCATGTTTTATTTCTTTCATTTGAAGCAACTGGTATTATGTTTGGATTGTGTGCACAAGTAAAATATGCACCATGGATATTTGGTGAGCTTGAATTTTATTTTCGGGATGTGTTGGAATCTTGAGGACAAGGGTATCTAGTCTAAGGATGAGATCCTCAATGAAAAGTCATGTTTAGACACAGTTGCAGGTAACAAGAGATGTTGAGTACACATGGATGAAAATAATGTGTTTCATCCTACTTCCCAAGAAGTCCAAACTTATGTGATGTAGAAGTATTCTTTGATAAGAAGGGAATCAATTTTATATTTTCTTTCATCTTTTTTATTTCTCACTAGTTTTATTTAATATATATATATATTTGAGCTTTTGAGCTTGTGATTAGAGGAAGTGCAGGGGAGTTCATGTTAAGTGGGAGCAAGCCATGGTTGTTGGCATTGCAGGTTGGACATATGCACGTGTAAAGTGAGAGGAGTATGCTACTATTCAGAGTGGCATGAGGCACAAGTTGTTTTGGTGGACAGTCACAACTTTACAGGTATTTTGAGTTAGTGCATGATGAAATCACTTATAGTTTTACTTTGTGGTGCCTAGATATCCTTATGGGATGACAGTTGATGGTTGTTCAGCTGGGTTAAGAAGAGAGAAAATATTTTAGAGTTTGAAGGGTAAAGAAGGAAAATATGCTTATTACAGGTTACAATGTGACAACAATTGTATATTTACATCTTATTGATGTTGCCCTTGTTTGCTTTCATCTTGAATGGTTGTGCCAGTATGTTGATGACATTTTTTGTTGGTATTTGCACTAGTTATTAGTAACATGGTTAGCATGGTTGTTGTTGTTGACATTGATGAGCACAAGATTCATATATGGCTTTGGAGTTAGTCGTTGAGAGACTTGGAGCTTCTGGAGAGCCTGGTGATATGGATGGATGTATATGGTGAGTTTATACATGTGGATAGATTCTATTTTGTGAGTCTATGATGATGTAGATATTTGTTTTGCACATGGATGCCTATGAGCATGGTTTAGATGCCCTTGAGCATGAGTAGGGGATGTTTATATTTCCTCTTATTACTATGTTACTCCATGATAGATATGTTTTCTATAGATGGTTATCTTGGACATGCAAGTTGTTTATGCAGGGTTGGATTTGCAGAATGCAGTGTTTGGATTCTTTGAGTTATGGAGGTGTTGTGGATCAATCACCCACTAGTTGCATGTAGAACTCATTTGGGTCGTCTTTACCCATGATCTTGTTTTTTCTTACACATATTCTAGTTTGACTTTTCTTTGGTCAGTTACATTAGTGGTTACATGGAGACATGGATAGATGGTTGGAGAACATGGTTGATTTTATAGGTATGGCTATGGTTGTGATTGAAGCTCAGTAGTTTCAGTTTGAGTGGGAGCTCTTGCAGGTATGATTAGTCATGGTGGCTTGGTTGCATGAGAGGCTTGGTGTTATGATTTAATGGGAGCTTGATGTATGGATAACTTGTGTATCATAGATCAGTAGTAGCTTCATGCAGGTATATGGTAAGTCATGGTTTGTTATCTTCTTGGTTTTTTAGAAGATGGTTTAATCTTCCTAATTTTTGAGAGAATTGTTGAAGTAAAGAATAGTTGGTCTTCACGATATGTAGAGGACGGTACTGCACAAGTACAGGTTCAAAAATTTATCTCCAAATGGGAGATTGTTGAGTTATGGAGCTAAATTGCTTCACAAGTAGCATGTTTTACAACTTGCAGTTTACACAGTAACCGACTAGCGTCGATCACCGGTTAGGAACCGGTCACATTGGTCAAATGGGAGGAACTAGAGGGGAACGGTAACCAATAGGGAACCGACACCGGTCACCTGTGCATGAATGTTTTTATTTAAGTCACGGGATTAGATCCAACCTTTGATTATAAAGGTGATCTAAAGGTTGTAAATGCATAGCTAAGATGCCCTAAGTTTGTATATGCTTATATAAGATAGAAATCTAGGGTTAGAAGGTGAATTAGAGAATTGAGTAATCCTTGGTTGAAGAGGATGAAGAAGAAGAAAAGAAAAAAAAAGTTACATGAAGACAAAACTTTCATGGAGAGAAGCTGGACAAAAGGAAATAACAGGTACATCTGAATGGTGAGAAGAGGGTAATGTCTTCTACTGTATTTCCTTTGTATTGTATTGTCTCATTGTAATGGCTTGCATAGTATGTAAAGCACATATAGATTCTTCTTGAAGATCCAAAGATCATTGTTAGATCCATAGGGTTTCTTGTGTATTGTAGATCCACATGTTGTGAGATCTTGTATTGTAGATCCATGAGATCATGTTGTATTGTTGATCCATAGATCTAGTATTGTATTGTAGAGGAGAGGTTGTCTTCATGTTTACATAGGTTGATGCAGTGATGGAGGAAATACTTACTTCTTGGTGCATAATTATGGTTTCACATTGGTAGACCCATTTGAGAGGTCTTGTTTGCATATTCATAGGAGACCTTGGTTATAGTTTAGAGATGTAGTAGTGCATTGTTATGTGAGATCTGATGGTGGTTCAGAGGTATGGTTGTAGTGCACTCATACAGATCCATTTAGAGATCTAGAGTAGGAGATACTCTTGGAGAGATGCATTGTACTCTTGTGGGAAGAGTTGATTTGTACTCCTGTTAATTATATATATGAGATCTCTATCTTTGGTGGACGTAGCCCATGTTGGGTGAACCACGGTACATGTTGTGTTATGTGTGTACTTTGTTTTTATTTAGATTTATCTAGTTTACACTTCCACTGTTGTAGATTTTGGGGAATTGTTTCCAGATCTTGTGTGCATTATCCTGAGTTTGTTATTAAATCATAGCACTATTCCGCAATCTACCTAATTCCCAACAACTAGTATCAGAGAAATATCTTCACTGAAAAATAGTAAACCATAAATACCTCTAACAAAGGATTTTCCATCTCAAATGTAGCTATAACTAGATTACTAGTTCTTGTATCACCCAAATACCATCCATGACCGATCTACACTGATAGCCTACAAAACCCAAACCTAATATAAACTTTCCAAAAACCTTTCTCACCCTTTGTTAATCCATATTAGCACAATTCCAAAAAAAAAATCAAAGCCTTTCATGAGAAGCACTTTAAAAAATTAGAATTAATTAAAAGAGCAATAAATATGAGTGCACATTTCACCTAATTGGCACTCTGATTTACCATGTCGTGAAATGGATAGCCATTTACCGACATTGGCTAAAACGTTAGTGAGCCGACTATGAGTATCCCTAACAAACATTGGTCTCTATTTCTGGCATGTTTATACTCAGACCAGTTAGCTAATGGGACTTACCCAAAATCTCTCAAATTTTCACTCATGGGGTACATTACATCCTACTTCTATCATTTGATCCCATTTATCTTTACAACCTTAGCCTTCAACTGTTGGGGTTTAATCTTGTATGGCACTCTTTGGATTAGATGGGATTTGTTGTGCTTATGTTAGCTACAAAACACATTATATAAATAAGGATGGGTATACTATATTTGATGTTCTTACCAATATTTAACTTGGTTGGAATACATGAATCCTCATAACATTCTCGTAAGTAGCTGTTGAATTCTCATATATTTCTTTCTCAATCTAGGATAATTTCCACTAGACCAAGTATCTTTACTAGGTGTTCTCAAAATCAAATTGTGGTTTCATGTTCATTACATTATAAATTTTCATTTCATACTCCATTACATATTCTCCAGGATTATGTTTTCGATTGGCTTGGTCAAATCTTGAATGGTGCTAGTCTACATCTCTTCCTGACTCATCCTTTTGAATTCTTCAGGTAGGGGACCTTATACCTTAAACACTTCTCTTCTACGTGTGCTTCTTGTCTGGTGAAACAATCTTGACATCAGAGTAAATGCTAAGGTCCTATAAATCCCTACCATAAATTAGTTCCCATGGAATTCACAATGTCTTGGTATTAGTCATATGTGTACTCCTTTCACTCCCCATTGTATTTCAAAAGTAAGAAAATAATGTTACATATTACCTAGGACCCATCATAAGGATGATGCGTAGAATTGAGCATATTACATTAGGAATATGAGGCCATAACCTTCCTCTTGAACACCATAAAATTGGTCACTCTTCACAATCAATCACCTCTCTTTGATGCACCATGTTACTGTAGTTGTGCAGACCACTTCTCAAAATTGGTATACCTACCCTTGTGTATCCTACCTGCGCATATTTTGTCACACATCCTATCTCACACTTACCTTATTAATTAAATACATCCCCTTAATTTAATTAAAATTCCCATCTTATTATTTCATTATTTACTAACTTATTAATTAATTAATTCATGTTAATTAATTACATCATTTACTCATTGCCCTAATCAACTTTCTATTTAGGATGCTTTTATCCTAAATAAATCCCCTTTTTTCTAGCTTTTTCCTATCTATTTTTATGCCCTAAACTACCCATGATTTATCCCCAAGCAATATAATCCCACATAATACTTTAAAGCACTCCCCAATCTCTTAAAAACACCAAAATCCTAATCAAAAACACAAAATCATGCCCATTGGGAAAACTTTTCCTGTAGTTAGTGGGGACCCAGCCCAGTCATTGTCGACCCTATAAAAAGTAAGTTTTCTTTCCATTATGCATCAAACAAAAATTAGATGCATGTAATTTTTGGAGCTTCTCGTGACTTGTGAACTATCCTATGCCTGAGTGTTAATTCTGCAACATTTACAGACCTCTTGGACATCCCTCCAATGTGCTTGCATCACCTCATGATCATCCTTCGTGAGATTATCATTATCTTTGTATTCCTTTATTCACATCTTTATCATATTATCATTGTATTTCTTGTATCTAAAATTTTGTATCAGGTACATATCAAACTTTGCAACATCTCACTCAATCAACCTTCTCCTTCAACTTCTTTTCTTGTATGTTGCCTTTTTCATCCTTTTTCACCTCGGCCTTATCTAACTCTGATACAGTCGGATATCGATCACCTCCCTTAGTCGTCATTGACTCGAACTTTTACCAGGGTTGTTTTTTATCCTATCCAACTTATAGTTCCTATTGTCCTTTTCTTCCATCCTTTAAAACCCTAGTCTTCTTCATAAATCACACCTCTACTCTTCCAGTTCATCACTTCTACCCTGGAATTCTTATCAACCAGGGTTTTTCCAATATACCCATTGTTATCTATGTTTACCTCTATCATTCTCTATTTTCACTCCCTTCAGATTCCTTCTTGCAGGTGAATCCAACATCTTCAAGCATATGCTACATCCAAGTTACATCCAGATCTTACATTTGTCATATTTCAATTATATTCTAGATCCTCACTCTAGGTCAACTTCCATTTATCTACATAGTCTGGGTCACCGTTCGACCCAAAAACCATGGTAACATTTAATTTTACGTTATTCCAATCAAATAGCTTTAGATCATCTTAATCATTTCTCAGATTTAGTAATTTTCTGTTTATGCATGTTATCAATTATTTCTTCTTTACTTCATCCTTTTTCTAAACAAATGGGGGTTGACATCCGCCAAGGAAGCTCAACACTTCTTGGATCCGCTTTGTTCCTAGGTAGCCCCCACATATCTATCTAATCAATCTCATTTTCAGTCTATCTTATTTGAAGGTCATCAGCTAGTGAAGGATCCACCATCACTTTAACACCCGTTCATCAAGCATCACATCATTCTTAGGTAGGTACTATAAACCCTCCATTATTTTGAGTTGTTAAGTTGCTTTCTTTAGTAGCTAATGCATTAACTTGTGTAATAACAAAGAAACTTGGACAACATTCCTGGAATGCCCGATGGGACCACCCTTTAGGTGATCCCTTTATTTTCTATCTTCTGATGCTTCTTTTGATTCTACTAACACTGTAGTGCGAGGCCCTGCTTTCTTGCTTGCTCGTGTTGGTTTTGCCGCTTAGATGGGTTGCTCTTCACTAAAGTTCAGATAAAAAGAAAAGTGTTATCCAGGTATTCCTCTTTTTCCTATTTTCTCCTTTTGCATTATACTTCCCCTTCCTAACCGTGTGTCCTCATCAAAAATCATACTTCAATTTGGTTTAAAAAGAACCTTTCTTTTTGCATCCTGCTTGCTCACATAGTCTAAGTAGGAGGTTAACTTGCTGCATTTCACAAATCCTCACACACAACCAAAACATCACAAATTAATTAACACATCAAAACAACTTCCTTTTCGGTAGACTGATTGGGATTTCATCACCTAACAGGAAACCAACTGAGACTCTCCCAATCCAAAACAACCCTGAAACCAGATATAGACTGCCTTCTTTTAAGTACCTGTTATCCATCCCCTTTTTTATTTCTTCAATTAAAAACATAAAAAAGGGAACTTGTTTGCTTGAACTTGTTTGATTTAAAATGGAACATAATTTTCCCGAGCATGATTCTCACATGAACCACTGATTGATATCTCAATTGGTTTGTTCTAGGTCTCCTTCTAGCCCCATCCATGAATTCTTTCTCCAGGCCCTAGATCACGCCGACCAATAGAATCTATCCCACCACCTTACACCCCTGATTCATTTGACTTCCCCATGCCTATCCATCCTATTGACATTCCCCATCCCTCATGTATCCAACATCTACCCATTCACTCTAATCCTCAACCATCTTATCATGTTTCCTCCTCTACAGATATCAATCAACAGATCTTGTTTCACCTTACATCTCCTTCAACCAATACTGATCTTCACCACTCCCTGAGCATTTTATCAGACAATCCCTTTCCTGATCACTATGCCACCACCAACAAACCCATCTTTATCAACCACATCCAGACAAATATAACCCATTTTCAATCAACACCATACACATTTTCAATCACACCTCATTCAGATATCCTACCTCCACTTATCTCATCATCACTCTACTCCCATCCTTGATATTGTGCCCTTGGCTCCTTCAAACTATCCCCTGCATCAACCTTATCCACCACCTTGACTTCCACCACTTCTCTCATATCTACATCCAGTCCTACTCTTACCACATCCACATTGGCTTCGACTTCACACCTCACCTCTTCATCCACACCTATCCTACACTTTACTATGACTACCCCATTATCCACATTTCCTATCCAAACACACCCATCACTATACTTATATCGGCATACTACTAACAAAAAATCCACCACTATATGTCTTGACATCATTATCACACATTTCTTTACCCATGCCCACATCCACCATTCCTACATCTACATCTATTATCACACCAATCACATTCTTACTCTAAAATTAACTAAACTATATGTAATGATAGTTAACCTCAATCTAAAACACTGTAAAGTACTTTAAAACACTATGGAACAACTCTAAATAAACTTTATAAAACCCCTCATTTCCACACCAAAGTATCCAAAAGTGAGGATCAATGACTCCCTCTCACATAGACTTCATGCAACTGTGATCCAAACACGTCTGACTTCTATCCACAAGCTAGAACCTATCATCAGAGGTCCATGCCAAGGTTAGATATGGTAGATATCATCCACTGAGACATTGGATACCACTCCCATCCATGGTTCATATATTCCACCATTTGTCATACCATCTATAGAATCAGTCACATTGGTTCCTATAAAAAATTTGAATATGATCTCTTTCTGACACTTCTGTCTACACCTACTGGATTTTCCAGGCATAACCACATCTCCTGGATCATCATGATTCTCCTCCCACATCCTTTGAATGAATATTAAGAGAACTAAAACTTGTAGCAACCATAGGATCAGACCCTGAAATCTCATCTACACAACTAGTGGTTTTATTCACCTTCCACTATATTTCAAACCATGCAAAAATTGTTCCCCCATGTGTGTGTGTATCATCTTTATTCCACTATGTGCTCATTGTGTCATTCCTACCAAGGGTAACCTTTAATAAACCAAACCTAAAAACCTTGGTACCCTTCCAATAAAATCCCTTGTGCACCCCTCAAAAGAAGATAGAACATTCCTTGATGAAGATCAAACCTACATCATCCATCTTGGGGCCACATCTATCTATCCTAGGATGCAACTCCTTTATCATGATGGAGTCCAAATCCAGTAGTATGTCCCTCTTAGGACCCTCATTCATCGAGTATGATAACTTCAAACTGACATTTATAGGCCTCTTATTCTAATTTCGTAGTTAACCGTCAAAACTTGAAAACAATAACATCAAAACGGCTGGAAAGATCCCAAAAGAGGCGGAAAATTGGAAAAATGGATCCAGGGTGCCTCCAATAGGGGACTGTGTAACATCCTCATTTTTAGTACATTAGAACAAGAATTTTTTTTTTTTTTGATAAATGCTTCCTAGTTCTAAATACATAATTTAGAACTCATAAATCAAAACAACCATTCTCATAACAGATAACCATATGCAACTGTAATGACTCGGTGCACCACCGATCTATTTATTCCATGACTCGGTGATCTACCGATCTATTCATGAGTTTCACAGAGTTGGCGTTTTTACTTTAACTCTTCACTCTTGCGGTTCTCTTCCCTAATCTGGGATTTCAGAATGCTCTGTCCAAGGAACCTATCTGAATAATTGTTACCATTATTCATTGGCATCTCGTCCCTTAGACTAGGTGACATAGGACAACGCAATCAGCAGCTTGCGATACTTTGGCCAAAGTTTTGAAACATACTGTTCATGTCTCATATTCCTTGACGGCATACTCGTCAATCTGGAATACGTCCTCCACCCCACTCCGATGTTAAATAGAATGTCCTATACTGACTTCTGTCAGCCATCCCTGTCCCAAGTCATTCACTCAGGAACGGATTAATAACATGACAACGTTATAAGGATGCTCTTGAGGACTAGGGATAAGCTGACATACTGGATCAACCCTAGTTAACCCTGTGTGTCAAGGTACCCCGAATCTCCAAGGGCAGCCTCATAACATGACCATGTTCCTAACCAGATCCCGAGTAAAAACTTGTTCGAGTTTAAGGTGTAAATCTTAACGATCAATGCAAAGGGTGTCGCCATATGTCACCTGCATTGTTGTATCCTCGAGAAGATCCTAATCTCCTCGAAGGTACAACCCTGCAGTTGTCATGTGCCGACATCCTACAAAACCGCCTCGGAAAGATCTATTAAACTTAAGGTGTTACTTACGTTGAGTTGGAATTACACTTTAAGACTCTCCTTTTTGGGTAGTCTTTTCCCAACTCCTGGGTTCCTCATCATTGAGTTGCCTTACTTATTTAAGATCCATTTCACAGAGAGAAATTTAATAAGATTTGAGATCTCGTCAAGAGTTCATTGATTAACAATAATCTTAATCAACGAAAATGGGCAGTAGCCCTAAGTCTCCTCTTAAGGATGCTAAATATACCCTTTTAGGTTTATATCAGTTTTTCAAAACTGAATTATATCTTACTTATTAGTATTAAGATATAGTGATTTAGATTCATTATGTACGTTGTCTTGGCTTAGATCAAGGTTAGGGAGTAATAGATTACTCCTCCGTTCAGCTACCTATTAAGGTTTATTTGAACCTTATCTTCTTGGAAGACAGTGGACTAATTTCCAAATTAGCCTTATATGGAATATAACAGAACTACTAATCATTCACAAGTGTTTAGTCACAAATCCTTACAAGGCCTACTTAGAGAATCCAAATATCTCCAAGGTATACAATAATAATAAAAATGCACTTCAAAATAATCGAACCAAAGAGGATCAATCCATCACAATACAAATACAGCCATATAGTAACAATTCCTTCATTTCATTTAATTCTAAGCCAAATAATTACAATCTATGCATTCAACATATTTGATACAATACTCAACAGCATAAGAACAACTTCCTTCATATAATACAATTAGAGAATTCAAGTTGGAATTCATCATAAAACCAAATTAAATAATCTGAGCATCATATCAGATCTGCATGCCTTTACCACTTATGACAACCATCTGCAAAAATTGCCAACACGGGTCAGTTCTGTGAACTGAGCATGATAAGCACTAATTCTTAAAACAATTGCATTCTACCAATTGCTCTCATTAAACAACCTGTTTAAATGAAATCATTTCATCAAATGCTAAAACATGAATCAGGCTAATTATCTTTCTACAATTCTTACATGACTATAACGCATGACTCATATTATAGCTGCCAATCAAACCTAAATATTTTCAGATGACTCATCATAAATATTAGAGACCAAGAAGAACAAAATGAATCCAAAACATCCATCCATCTGAATCCCAAGGACAGCAATAATCCTACAAATTATTCCATTCAAAAATGAATATCCTATCAATTCGTATATCCAACAGGTATGTTTTTAACATTTCATCAAAAGCAGATTATAACTTTCATCAAGTTCATCCGATGAGATTCCTTTAAAAACATTACAATATTTCAATGGTATTGGCAAATACACCAACTTTACTGCAATACATTTTTACCAGTTTCTCCCTACAGTTTAACAGTCTTTTCTTCTTAAGCCCGTACTGTAGAGTTCACATAAGGAATATAAAAGAAGAAAGCACTCAAAGTTTCTAGACAAGGAGAGAATATCTTATTATTCCTACAGTTATATATATCAACATATACTTTACAGCTGAGGAGAAAGAAACAGAGACATTCAGATTTCCATTCCAATCATGTTCAGGACTGTACCGACTTCTCAAGAATAATGCAATTACATTATACGCATGCGACTAAGTCAGTTGAGATAACAAGAAGAAACTACATTTTCATCAAAATTCAAATATAAGAATCACCTGTAGCTTTTTAAGCAATACAAGAGCTCTCGCGACAAAGCAGTAATAAATAATTCAACCACAATAGACTCAAAAAAACTTTCCATATCATTCATCAAACATGAAAATTTTCAACACCATCGCTTGATATGGCACAGCTAGGAACTCTTTATCTCAGTCAAACATGAGACTAGATAACACTATAAACAAAAGATGTATCCATATGAAAACAAAGTGACATTTCCCACTGAGTCGAAACACATACATACACAGCAACATTCAACTGAATCTAATCCCTACGAATATACAACAAGGACTTATATCAGAAGCTGAATTCAAGGAAGATAACCACATAAAGGACTTCACAGAAGTCGCCTCCATATCATAAGCTCAACAAGGTTTAGCCGAAGTCGAGCTAATACAAAAATACAACAGGGACTCAAATACAGTCAAGTTTGTTAAGTAACCCAGCACACATTTCCACATAATTGAACTAAATATAACCACAACAACATTAAGAGAGATATTCAAATCCAAAACCAACTCAGCAAACATATCTGCTGAGCCGAATTCATAAACAACGCAGTAATATTTACAACTGATTCGAAGTCTTAAATAAACACAGCAACCATTTGCACTGAGTCAGATCTATAAGTATTCACAGTGAGGGCTTACATCAGAAGTCGAACCAACACACAGCACATGAAGGATTTTAACATGAGTCGCATTCACATGAGAATATAGCAAGGACTCCAACAGAGTCATTTCCAACAAGTGCTCAAAACTAGGCTTCAATAGAAGACGAACCATACAAAAAAAAATTTCAAGGACTCCAACAGAGTCGCTTCCAACAAGCGTTAACAGCAAGGCTTCGACAGAAGTCGATATCAACAAAAATCATTTCAAGGACTCCAACAGAGTCGATTTCAACAAGTGTTAACAGCAAGGCTTCGACAGGAGTTGATATGATCAAAAATAATTTCAAGGACTCCAACAGAGTCGATTTCATATATTATCCTTGCAAGCATTTCTAAGGAATCTAACCAAAATGCAAAACACAGCAAGATATTTCAACAGTAACGAATCCAATGTACACTCCACAAGGATTCAACAGAATAATCGAACCGGCATGAAAACACAGCAAGATATTTCATACATTAACGAATCCAATGTACACTCCACAAGGATTCAACAGAATAATCGAACCAGCATGAAAACACAGCAAGATATTTCATACATTGCTACCATTAAAACCAACTGAACCAAAAATCATCTGAACAGAGTTGTTCTAATGAAATCATTTGAAGGAAAGCAAGATTTTTAAAAGTTAGGGCCTATCATGCTTGATAGTGTCGCGAAAAAAATCCGAAGAAGACCTCTGAATGTGCTTGCGCCTTATCTTCTTCTTCCACGATAGATTAAACAACAATAAATTGTTACCTTCATGCCTTATAAACTTTCCTCGATAGAGAAAAGAGCTAGATATTCTCAAAGTTGCCATGCAACACAGAGTAGACTGGTTCGAAGAACCAGTGATCAAGCAGAGAGAAAAACAGAACGCATGGAAAACCAGAATACTAACCAGTTTTCCATTTGCATGCCTTCCCAAGCAATCTGTGCTCGCTAACCGAAGTTCATAAATGGCATTAACTCCAAGATTCCTGCCTATTCTCCATTACCACCGACCGCCTAAGTTGGTGATTTCCAAATGAAAACAAACAACTATTTCCAAATTTGGCGACTCTGCCACGTCAGGTCACAATAGCCATTTGCAACCTCCGCCAAATCCCTTGTCCTTCATGCTTATCCACCTCATTTAGTGCCATGGAAACCACCGCCCATGACTCACGCCCCTTCATAGGTCCCCCTCCATCCATTATCATTAGTTAAGATAGGTTAGAACATAGGTTAGATCAAAAGGTAAGACATTAGTCTTACTTCCCTAGTGCTAGGTGTAGCTAACCTTAGGAGCATTACGCTTATAGTTTAGGGTTAGTTTAGATTAGCAATCATTCAACCAAGAGGTTATAGTTTAGGTTAAGGTTATTAACCTTAACAAATTCAGTCTAGGTCTCATAAGTAGGACCGATCAGTATTAGAACTAAACAGGGTATAACATTCCCGTATTGGATTCTATCCGGTATTGCTACTAAGCTTGCAGTATACACCAGAATTTCTTACCTGGCTTAAGGTCTAGACCTTCCTCATATTACAATATCGGGAACCAAATTCATTTTACATGATCAGCCTAAGTTAAACTCTGGCATTGCTCATTCAACTCATTCAGACCTTGCATCATTCGAAAGGTCAATAATTTCTTTTTCTTTTTGTTCATCTTGAACAAACTTAAAACATCTCTTGGATCAATGCAACTGATCCAAGGCTGAGTCATAAAGACGGTTAAATCCACAATTCCTCTCGAAATCAAATTGAACTCAGGTTCTAAAAATGAAAGAAATAAAAGAGTCCAAGCATATCCTGACTCAGTCAAAGATCTTCAAGAGCAAAGAAGATACAATCCATATCAAGCATGACTTCACAATCAAAGGAACACATCCTTATATAGAAGAAATCATATATCAACACTTGAATGCTCAGGAGGAAGTAACAATAGTTTAGGGTGTTACATACCACATAAATTGAATCCTATGCGGAATTCTTGCGAAATCTACTCCAATTTTCAGCCATCAAACTCTCACCTATCAAGGACTTTGATCCAGACCATTCGAATCCATCATTGTTTGACCCCCGTCGTATTTGTGCCTATCATCACACCCCAGGTCATGACACCAAACAATGTAAGGCCCTATAAACTGTCATCCATGATCTTATCAAGAGAGAGGACCCTTTTGAGGACTCTCCTTCTCTGTCTACCATCTCATCCATGATAGATTTGTCTCCCATTTCTACCTCTCCATCTGTAGGATTCACTAGGCCCTTTCCTTAATCCACCACTTCTTCACGTGTCGATCCTCTTAACAAGGGTCCCCATTATTCATCGATACAGTTCTCCTTGATTCACCATCCCTACGATCTTTGATCTTTTACTCCATCTATACTTCTCATCATATTTCGCTTATCCTACCATCCAATAGCTCATCCATGTATCTCTCGCTTGGGAGAGTACCTTCCCCTAGCTGTTCCTTCTCTTTTTCCTCATCATTCTATCCCCACAACTTCTTTTACGTTGGGGGGAATTCATTCTAGTGGATTTCTACTTGCAGATTGGATTCTATCCATACATGACGTTATCTTATTCTATTTATCTCATCTCATCCAATCATATCGGCCAGTTTTATCCATCATTTCTCCTCCTAAGACCACATTCATGGTCATATCTGTGCTTCCCTTAGGAGCGAAATGGCTCTATCTAAGGCCCACCCTCAAGGCTATATAATCTTATCCTAAAATCATGGTAGTAACTATTACGCTTGTTTTCTCAAGAAAGTGTGTATTTTCTCAAGCCTCATGATCCTCATCTAGCTTACCTCAAAATTGAATTTTTCATAGACATGGGGTCTTGATCTCATCAATCTTATTAATCCTAGAGATTCACAACAACATCATTCCATCATCAATGTAGCTGAATACTTCACTAAGTGGGTGGAATAAATTCCCCTTACTTCAACTAAATCTGCTCTAATCATTAACTTTATCTTCCAACACATCATTTTCCACTTTGGAGTTCCTCACAAGATCATCACGGACAACGGAAATTCATTTTAAAATAAAGATCTTAAGAAGATTTGTGATTCATTTAACATAAAACTTAGCTTCTATTCTCCATACTATCCTCAAGCTAATGGCTAGGCCCAAGCCACTAATAAATCTCTTTGAAAAATTCTTGCAAAAACTATTGACTAGTAAGGACGTGACTAACATCTTCATCTTCCTTTTGCTCTTTGGGCTTATCAGACTAACATCCATACTTCCATAGGGGATACCCCCTTTTCACTTGTGTATGGTTTCAAAGCCGTTCTCCCTCTCAAAGTTCAAATTCCATCTTTGTGCATGTCTCTTCACGACTTCATCTCTGATGAAGACTATCGCCAAGATCATCTAGCACAACTTGAGCTGTTAGATGAGCGTCACCTTCTTGCTCTTGAACATCATCATGTATATCAAGATGAACATTAAACATTCTTACAACAAGCACATCAAAGAACAAAACTTTAATAATGGTGACCTCGTTTCTCAAAGAAAATCAGAACGTCACTACTCTAGAAAGGAGCCAACGTGGAAAGTTTTCCCCTAACTGGATTGGACCATATGTTATCACACATAAGTATGGGTCAGGAGCCTATCAATTGACCTCCCTTGATGGTAAACTAGAAGTGGAACCTCTTAACACATTACACTTGTGACCATTCTACTGTTAGCATGTGTCTTCCAGTGAGCTCTTAGTCACATTCTTAGATCATCCCTCCATCTTAACCTCGTTCCATCTTCTCATTGTAGTGATTTGGAATTATGTTATCATCCGTCACTTTCCTAAAGGTGACCTTAAATATGAGCACCATGGCTCTTCTCATAGCATATTCCTTATGGATAGTTCTCCCTTTCAATGAGAACTCTGCGATCATTACATACATCACCCTCTTATTCACCTATTAGAACCATGCAAAGGGTCCAGGGGTTTCTTGTACATTCATTATCCCCTCCTAAGTGGTCTACTTAGCTATTCCCAGCTCTTCCCCATGTCAAAATAAAAATCAAAGGATGCTCCAATAAAAAGTCAAAGCACTAAAAAATAGACTACTCCCTTTAAGGATAATTGTTCATGTAAAAAAAGAAAAGAAAAGAAAATCATGCAAATCAAAATCAAAAGAAATAGACTGATCCCTCGAAGGACGGATTATCATATATGTTATCTTTTTCCATCTATATTACATATGTATAAAGTAGACCATACCCTTGAAGGATGGATACTCTTGTTATCATGGCATTGAAGGCTTCCCACATTGATCAACCTTCCATTTTATTTGCATCCTAAGAAAGCTTCCAGCATTGATCTAATTTCTTCTAGCATTGCTCTTTCCCTTTCCCAAAGCTGGGGCATAGATTTAGGGAACACCACTGATGGAGAACCCTCTTCCCATGTACAAGTTACATCTCAAACCCCTTTTTCATGTCAACATTAGGTCTATGAGTTCATTACATCCATTGTCTCTTTATAATCTTTGATATAACTAATTGACGCTGGTTTAATTTTAACATCTGTTTTGGTCGCATGTGCCTTGTGTTATTCGGATCCCCTCTTGTTTACCTCCAATGCAATTAGAGGCATATTTTCTTTGTGCGTTCCTTGATACGATGTAATGTCATTCGTACCTATAGGTTTCCATTGTTTGGTTGCATTATCTATCCTCAATCTATCCATTTATCCTAAATACATCTATCTTTACTTATCTTTTGATAATCACATCTGCATTAATTTTCCATCCACATTAAATTCTATCCATTCAATTCATTACCATGATCAAATTATAAATTAACATGTAATCCTAATCCTCATTAACTATATAACAAATTCACATTATCAATCATCCATGCATATAAAAATCCCAAGTAGCACAACATCACATCCCACATCATGATCTAAAAATCCAAGTAAGGGTAAATAATTTCATCTTATACTCTTACCATCATCATCAAATATAATTAAAACATGCAACCAATCCTTATCATCATCACATATACTATCAATTTCATCATTAACATAAATCAAATAATCAACATTACAAAATACACATATATCAAATAGCGACATAATGGTATCATATATATATATATATATCAAATGTATCAGTACATCATTGCCCTATAACAGGGCTCTCTCAAAGCAGAGATATTAGTAAAACCAGAAAAATGAATATCAGAGAGCCTAATATCCTCCCCCTGCGGGATGGTCCCTCTATCTACCTATTGGCCTCATCCATCTACTCTGGTCCCTCTCCTCGATGTGGCTGATCCACACTCGTTGTGCTCCTCGATGGCACAACTCCACTTACTGCTATCTTCTGTAGATGATCCCAATATTGGAGTGTCTTTGAAAACTTCTCGATCATGATGCCCTCATCATACTTAGCCTCTATGGCTAAGGCTATGTAACTATCAATCGGGATCATACTAGGAGGTGCCATCTCTCCTCCTCCCTACGGTGCTGCCTGTCCTCCACCTATAACCTTGACAACCAATATGGTAGCAAAATCTCAAAAAAGGACCCTATAGGCCTCCCTCTACCAGTGGTATCAGTCCTATCCTATAAAACTACATCCCTCTCCTAGACCATAGTATCTCTCTCCACCCTCATCTAATCTAACTTGGTGCAAAGCCGTGCTAACTTTGCAGTCTCTCCAAATCCTCCATCTCTTGGCACCTCTCCACCTCTCGAAGCTACCTCTACATCTCCCCCAATATCTATCCATATCTCTACCTCCTCCTCTCCTCCCTCCACAGCCACCATAACTTCCCAGATAATAAGTCATCTAGTCACAAAATCCGGCTCTGACTCCTACGTTGTCATTGTCATCCTATGGTGTAGCCTCCTCCTCCAATGGATCTTCCATAACAGGTCTTAGGAACTCCTTGTCAACCTCCTCCCACCTATACAAAATAGGAGCATTTGGTATAGTCTGGATGACCCCAAAATTTCATCACACTCAATCAAACTAAATGACCTCAATCATCTCTGACCATCTCCCTTGAACCCATCATGTTCACCTCATCCCAAATAACTTTGCATCTACTCCCCTGACCATGTAAGGAAATCCCTATATGGCCACCATCTAATCTGACCAGTCTCTAACTCTAAAAACTGATTGACATACCAATCCACTCCTCTGTCCCCCTATCTCCAAAGGCTTGGTTAACCCTCCATCTCAAAAATCCAACTGCTAGCTCTATGTGATCCCCAGTGACCCATGGAAGCCCTGGTGGCCTGATCAAAATATGTGCTCATATGCCTATCAGTGTAAGCAAGAAACCCACATCCAACCCTGATCTCCACCCTTCCCTGTACATGGATAGCTCATGGTACACCTGAGCTAAAAGAGTAGTCCAAAATGAAAAAAAATATCTGGTGATCCACTATATCTGCCACTACACCAGCCAACACCCATGGAAACCAAGCTTCACCTGAGTCTGACAAAGCATAACAAGACACTACCATCATCACCAAGAAGATCAATTGGTTGTGAGGTACACTAGCCTCATACCTCAACTCATATGAAAATTCCCCTAAAGAAAACTTGATGTGGGGCATCGGATTCAAATAGCCATGTCAAAATTGCTAGTCTTCTGTCAACTGTGATAGGAGCTATATGCTCCCCATGTATAGGAAATCTCAGGATCCTATACACATCCTTAGGGTGATGGTCATCTCCCCTGTCCTGAACCAAAAGGTACCAGTCTATCGTCCCATCTCTCCACCAAAGCGATCATCAAGCCCCACATCTCATGGGATCCTCTGATAATGTTAAAGAATCCCCCCATTGTGACCAAGTGATCCCACTTGGCATCTGTGACATCTCCTCTAATATTCCTGTATAGAGTAGGCACTCTGTCTCTCAAATATAGGGTCTCTCTAGCCTGAATCACAAAAAAAACATGCAAACATCAAATCCTAATCCAAAATCAATCAAAATCCATTAAATTTTATCAAAAATCCATTTAATCCTAAACATATCCAATCCAACCCTAGTTGACACTGACCCAATTCAGGTCGGCATGTTTTGGGGCAGATTGATGCACCTTAGGGCCCAATTGACGTCAACCCACCTAGCTCACCGCCAACTTCCCCTAGCGTCATCCACTTTTTCTAAAAAATGCAAAAATAAATAAATATAAAATTAAACTAAAAAAAAGCTTGAGTTTCATTAGTCACCATCCTCTGCACCCTCTATCGTTTCCTTGTAGCTCCTGCGGCCTTCATCTCTCAGTTTTCTCTTTAATCACTCTGATCTCTCTCATTAAGTTTGCGTGTAAAAATGAGCATCATCTGCCTACCCCCATGGGATTATATAGCCACCGACACCTGGTCATCATTGACCCCCTTGGGTCACCATCGATTGGCCTTAGTAGTCGACTGGCCTTGGTAGCTTTCGTTTTGGCTTCCCCTATCTTTTTTATGACCTCTTCTTAGGCATTCTTCAAAGTCCACCTTTGTGGCCATATTTATTTTCCCTTTAGGGCATTCTATTTCAATATTCCAATCCTATCCTTTTTGCGATCTCAAAGTCCACCTTTGTGGCCATACTTACTCCCTCTTCAAGAATTTTATTTTTCAATCCTATCCAATTTATGCATAAAGTCCAGCTTCAAGGCCATACTTATCTTCCCCCTTGGGGCATATTATTTCACTACTCACCTTTTTCCTTCTCTGTGTCTTGTGTTAGGGCACCATTATTTTCATCCTCGTCCTTTGCAGATGCATAATTTTTCACTCAATTCCTCATGTACGAAGGATTTCACATAATTTTCACATTTAGTTACGCATACTTTGATGCTTTCCTATGACCCCATGATCATTCCAGCTTGCATCCATATGAGATTTTTCCCATTGGATTCTCTCCATTTTGTAGTGATTTTCACCCACTCACTGGCCTGTAGAGCATTGTCTCCCATCTCCATTGAGACCGCAATTGTCCCTCTACCAATGTGATATTGGAGTCACCACCATAGTTTTCATTGTTATTGCGATCCTTTTTTCTTGGGGCATCTTGCCTTATGTTATCATTTTACCCATATTTCTTCACCCACCCGCCCTTCATCATCTACCTTTTTCAAATGCTTCATTGATTTCCTCTTGGCATCATCGATCCCCCATTTGAGGGGGAGCTCATCATCAACCTTCTTCAATCTACATCATACTCATTCCTCTCACTATTTTTGTCTCATGGCTTGCTAGCGCAAACCACTCAACAAAAATGGGCAAATGTAAACACCTAAATTGGTATCCCTACCCTTGTCTACCTGCGTGCACATATTTTATTAAGATCCTATCTAGGCCCCATTTTAATTAAATAAATCCCCTTAATTTAATTAAAATTCCCATCCCATCACATTTAATTAATTTAATTAACTCCTATTAATTGATTAATTAATTAATATCCACATCATATCATTCCCTAATCTACTTTCTATTTAGGATGCTTTCATCATAAATCCATATCCTACACTTTTTCCTAACTTTCTTGTTATCTATTTTTATTCCCTAACTACCCATGATTTATCCCCAACAAATATAATCCCACACATAAGCTTTAAAGCACCCTTCCAACTCTTAAAAACATGAAAGTGCACCAAAAACACAAAAGCTAGCCCATTAGGGAAACTTTCCCCGCATGTTCAGCGGTGACCTAGCCCAGTCATTTGTCGACCCTATAAAACTAAGTTAAATCTTTCCATAATAATAGAAATCATTATGCATGCAATTTTAGAGCTTCTCGTGACTTGTGAATTGACTCTCAAGCTTGAGCATTCCTGCAATAATTACAGATCTCTTGGACCTCCTTTTTGAACATGCTTGCATCACTCATGATCATCCTTCACGAGACTTATCGTCACTTTTATGTTGCTTTATTCAAATTTTATCAAATTATCTTTGTATTTCTTGTGTCTAATGTTTTACAGGTTCAAATCAGCTTCTGCAACACCTAGAGCTCTATCAACAACATTCTTTTACATCTTCCATGCTTGCAGGTCTCCCATTTCATCCTTTGACCTCAGGCTTTATCCAATTATGCTATAGTCGTTGTCGACCCTGTTAGATCATCGTCGATCCAGCCCTCTGTTTGAACTTTTTTTCTCTCAAGATCCTTCTCCATTTTCTGCATTGCTTTGTTTCTACTTCACAATGCAAAACCTTCATCTAGTTCCACTGTTACATAAATAATTCTATATTCAACCCAGGCTCACTGTCTGCTTTACCCTGGTCTTGCATTGTCGACCAGGGTCCTGATTCCCAATCTTCCCTTTCTGTATCTCTATTTTTTGTCATTCTCTAGTTTATTCTCCTTTAGATCCCATCAATGTCAGGTTGAATCCAACATACACAAGCCTCTTTGTTATCTGATTACATCTAGATCTTGTAAGGTTTTCATATTTTAGTCATCCATTGACTTCCAGATCCATCATCTAGGTCTCCGTTGACCCAGACCAGGTAACATTTAATTTACATTATTTCAATCAAATCAGCTTCTTAGATCAGACATTAATCATTCTTAGATTCAGTAGTACTTTTATGTTTCTACATGCCATCTTGTTATTTCATCTTTTACTTCAATCTTTTCTTTAAAACGGGGGTTGACATCTGCCAAGGAAGCTATTTCTTGGATTTGGATTTGTTGGAAACCCCCATATCTCATCTAATCAATCTCCTTTTCAGTCTTTTTATTTTCATGTCAAACCTATAATAAGGATCATCCATCACTTTACGCCCACTTATTGCATCACATCACTTTTGAGGTATTATAAACCCTCCATGTTTCTGATGTTGTTTAGCTTTCTTTAGTAGCTAACTCATTTAATATGAATTGAATGAGAAAACTTGCAAAAACAAGTTCTTCCTATTAGTGAAAAGGGTGCCAATATTTTTAAAGCTCCTTACCATTATTTAAAACAGTAATACCACACTTATTGAAAGAATAATTGATATTCAAACTGACAATGATGCATCCCATGTAGTCATGTTAGTTGACTATTTCCCTCATTTACATGATAAAAATCATTATGTCCTTTGGAAAAATGTTAGGTTGTATTCTTAAAGGATACTCTAAAATTTGACATTGATATACATATTTGGTATGCAACCTTATCACTTATCCTCAATTTCACACATGTTAGAAAAAAATATCTACAAATTTCCCCCCAAAACCAATAATCTTTGTCATAAGGATGACTTCTCAAGCTCCTCGATGCTAAAATAATTTATCCCATTGAATGTTTTAAGTGGGTCTCTAATAGCTTATCCCCGCTCATAAGAATTTCATGTTATTGCATACATATGTGCATTGAATTCTACAATATTAACTGCTTCATTTGTCCCTAAGAATATATTCCCTTTACCTTCCTAGCTCAATTCTCATGCATTGATGCTATAAGGGGTTATGAGATGATATCCCCTATGGATGGAATTTTTGGCTACAACCAAATCTAAATATCACCTAAAGATCAACATAAGAACACATTCACGACTCAAATGGGGAATCTATTGCTACATTGAAAATACTTTTAGCCTTAAAACTATGGGGAAAAGTTTCAAGTGATCCGTGACTCATATCTTTCATGAACTCTCATTAAATGAAATGTCAAATTCTATGTAGATGACCTTATCATTTTCATATTGATGCATACAGGATCATGCCCATGAGTAGGATATTCCTCTCGAATTTCTTTGTAAGAAATAAGGTTCTCCTTATGAATCCATGGAAATGTACCTTTTTCTTGCCATCCATCTAGCCAAGGTTCTAAGTCTAGGAATGTAACATTAAGATAGAAGCTTAAAAGAATGCTTAACTAGTATGAAAACAATACAAAATCTAACTAAACATGCCTACTAATATGCTTGAATTACCTAACATGGGCCTAAATAGACCTAAGAGGGAAATCAAATGGTTATGGTTGCTACTCCAAACAAGGTGAAATGGCCTCTCCCAATGACTACTTGGTCATTTTGGATATCCATCTACTAACCCCATTGAAGGCTTTAAGCAAGGATTGAACTTGGCTATATATCATATTTATTATATGAGATGCAAATCAAAGCATGGTGTAAAGTATAAAGGAATGAGGTGCACCCTTTTTATAGTTTTCCTTTTGGGAGAAACTTGTATTTTGGTGCATGTGGGACTAAAAGCCCCAAATTAGATTAGAATTTCTAATCATGATTAGGTCTTGCTAATCACAATTAGTGAATTACCAAGTGATTAAGAGGTGTGAAGCCTTAATCAACCGCTTAGGGTCAACTAGGAGGCTAGGATAAGCTTTTGAAGCTTGTTGAGATGTTGTGGAGGTGAATGGGGTGATTTTGAGTGGTTGGAAGAGGGGTTTGAGAAAATACTAGGGTATATTGACCAAATCAAGGGAAAAATAGGCTTAATTAGCTAATAAATGCTAATTGCTTGTTTTGAAGAGGATTTTGACTTACGATTCACCGTAAAGTGGCATCCTGAATGCGAAAGGGGTTACACAATCAACAACGTGGTGTTAATTATATAAAGTGGTAATAAACATTAGTTAATTAGTGAAAGATCACTAATTATAATGGAATTGGCAAGAATGAGAGTGATTTGTGTGCGTTTTGGCAATAAGATTGCAAAAGTGGAATTTAGGTGTCTACATTTGCCCCTATTTCAGGTGAAGTTAGTGACTTCACTTCAAATATAGTAGACAAGTGTAAACAGTAAATTTTTGAAGAAAAATTAGCAGGATGAAGGATGCCCCCTCGAGTGTCGATGGGGTGATAGAAGAAGTCAATCGACAATCAAAAATATGATTTGCAATGGATAGAAGAAAATGAATCAGAACGGGCGCAAAACCCTTAGGTACTTGAGAATGAATAAGGATAGGGATAAACGTGGATGTTTATTGCCCCAGGTGATTTGGAAGAAAAATTAGTAGTGGTAATAAATGATCATGGAGAAGAAATGATTAATCGAGAATCATAGGACAAGCCCAATCTTTGCATCCAACCTTTCAATAAGCAACCTGTTTATATCATTTTTCCCCTAGGTCTACATCATCGGCCTTTATTTAAAATAAACAAAAGTGTAAGATAACATGAAAAGCTAAATTACTAACAATTGTTTACTGCTAAAAATACGTAACTCCATGCAACATACATTATGCAATGCAATACGAGAAAGTAAAATGATATTTAGCTCCATGCAACATACAAAATGCAATGCAATACGAGAAAGTAAACCAACTAACCTAACAGAGAAACTAGTACAATCACACGTACTCAAACAAACAACATTTAAGACAGTTGCACCAATGTTTTTGTTATCAAGCTGTAGTTCCCAAATGTTCGTGTTGTAACGAAAAGGGTTAAAAATGATGCCCCAAGCAATAACACATGCAAGGGAAAAATGGAGGACACAAGTAGTCCTATGGAAAAACCTTCGTGCACTATGACACAGTCTCTAACAACTCACTGTTGCATGGGAGTACCGACGTAGTATGCAGCCGAGATTTTGTTAATGGAGGTAGATCACGATGATCCACAAGTCATTTGAGACCAGAACAAGCAAGAACCATAGAAAGACACTTTTGTAAGACATATTTCAATGTTCGAGGATGATGTAATTGACACAGGCTTTAGCTGCGTATATGTTGTTTACCAATTTTTGTAAAATTTTAAATTTTTACAATTTTTTTTGGATTTTTAACGATTTTATCAATTTTTTTTTTTTTTAATTTCTTTTAAACAATTTTGACTGTTATATGCTTTGTATCACCTTGTTAGATTATGAGATAGCTTTAGCTGATATCATACTTGTATGTTTGATGAGATACCTTTGAGCAACATGTTTATATTTTTGATATTGGTGTGGGGGGGATAGATTTGTGATCATGCGCAACCCCTCTTGCCCCATTGGTGATACAATATTTGATGATTAGCTTTTAGTATACATGCGTGATGTAGACTTAGCATATTTTTTTATATATGATGTATAGATGTGATGGATATGTGTGATATGATGATGAAATTATAACACAATGTACAAGTAAAAATTAACAAGCACAAGCTTAAACAAATCTAATCAAAGCAACACATTTATTTACAAGTATGCAATACAAAATGGACTCAATGCAATACACTACAGATTAAAGTAATATTCAATCTAAGTAAGCAAGTGAATCCAATTTAAAGCATACAGTATGAAAAAGTAATGCAACCAAAACCATACAAACCAATAACTAAAAGTAAGCAAACCACTACTTTGTTTTTGTGGGAAAATTTTTGGACATTTTTTTGTTGTTTTTGATTTTATTTCTAAGACAATTTTCTATTGTTTTGGAGTTTTCTAAGAAACGTATTTGAATGTTTTGATTTTTCCAAAGGACATATCTGTATGTTTTTGGGATTTTCAAAAGTTATACGAATGTTTTTGATGTTTTCTCAACAGTTTTCCAAAGCAAACGTGCAAGGAAATAAAGAAACGTGGATGCCCCCAGCATTAGATGGGATGTACAAGGGTAGAATGCCACATGTGTATATGCCAGAAGTGATGCTGCAAAGCTTCCCTCAGCATGAGATGGGTTCACTCAATGTTAATTTCTCCATACTCAGAAGGTTAGATTAGCTGGATCAGGGAAAAAGGATAAGGGGCTCAGACGAAGGTAAATATTAACTTAGGGAAAAGTTTTCATACTCCTTAAACCTAGACTGCTTGTGAACAATAGAACCTCCCTTGGCACCAGAAGCTGGTTTTCACTAAAGGACTTGTCCAAAGTGCCACCATTGCGTGGTTTTCACTATTGGACGTACATGTTTATTTTTATTTTTATACTTTTTTGTTTTACTTTTCTTGGTATTCTACAGAGACCCCATACTTAAGCATAGAAGCACTTAAGATGCATTGCATTCATGGGTTCTCGAAGCTCTTGGCCATCTGAATAGGCCAGCTTATATACACCTGAACCAAACTTGGCAACCACAATGTATGGTCCTAGCCAGTTGGGCTCAAATTTCCCTTTCTTTTCTCGATCTTTATTGGTGTTCTTCTGATTCTCTTTCAACACCATGTCCCCTACCTCAAACTGACGAGGTATGACCTTCTTGTTGTAGCTCCTCCACACTCGATCATGATACACTTTTAGGTGATTGAGGGCACGAAGGTGTTTCTCATCCAATAGCTCCAACTCTTCCAGTCAGGCTACTCTATAGTCCTCCTCTTCATTCAGGTAATCCCTTAGCTCGATACACAAAGAAGGGATCTCGATCTCTAAAGGAAAGATGACTTCAGAACCGAATACTAAAGAATATGGAGTTGCACCTGTAGGGGTGTGGATAGAAGTTCTGAATGCCCAGAGGGCAGGGTGAATTTGTAGATGCCAGTTACGGCCTGTGGTATTCACCATTTTCTCCATAATGTGAATTAAGGTTTTGTTGGAAGCTTCAGCCTACCCATTACCTTGAGGGTAATAAGGGGTTGAAAACTTAAGGGAAATTTGAAAGCGTTTGCAGAGTGCTTTCACATTTTTATTTTTGAATGACTTACCATTATCAGTGATAATGGAAGAAGGGATACCATATCTGCAGATGATATGATTCATTATAAACTTTGAAATTTGGGGACCTTCTGTATAAGTAAGAGGAACTGCCTCTACCCATTTTGTAAAGTACTCAGTGGCCATTATAATGAACTTGTGGCCATCCA
This sequence comes from Taxus chinensis, assembly GCA_019776745.2. Lineage (NCBI taxonomy): Eukaryota > Viridiplantae > Streptophyta > Pinopsida > Cupressales > Taxaceae > Taxus > Taxus chinensis. The sequence goes on along the minus strand of JAHRHJ020001098.1, from coordinate 116,844 downwards.
AGGAGACAGGATTAAGTTTCCCTATTAGATCAAGACCCCACTTTGAGAATGGCCAGGGTGTCGTGATTGGTTGCAAGGATTGTGCCGGCGCATGTATCAAATTGTCATACTTTTGACAATCCACACACTTCTTTACATGTTGACAACAATCATGCTCCATGGTAGGCCAATAGTAACCTACTCTGAGTATCTTCTTTGCAAGGACAATCCCATTAGTATGAGCTCCACAAATTCCCTCGTGCACCTCCTTGATTGCTTGGATAGATTCGTCAGAATTTAAACAACGCAACAGATTCCCGTCATAGCCTCGGTGGAAGAGGGTGCCCCCAAGTAGGGTATAGCGGGCTATACGTTGGATGAGGTTGCACTTTTCAGCATGGGAAATGTTTATAGGGAAGGTTCCATCATGGAGATAATTAAATATTTCAGCGTACCATGGTGAAAAGGGACCAACAACTTCACACACTAAACAAGAGTCTGGTATGTCGTATGTCGTTGTTCTTAGATTTTCAACAAAGAATGGCATATCATTGCTCTCTGGTGGAATGCTCAACATAGATCCTACCATAGCCATGGCATCTTCCACTCTATTCTGAGCTCTTGGTATTTTCTCAAATGTTATCTGCTCAAAGAATTCTTTCAAGGAATCGACCATTCTTTTATATGGAAGTAACTTTTCATCTTTAACTTTATATTCATCTGTGACCTGTTTGATAATAAGCATTGAATCACCAATGCATTTAACTTGTCTTATATCCCATTTGATGGCTAACTTCATTCCTGCAATGAGAGCTTCATATTCCACTATATTGTTCATGCAAGGGAATCCAATTCGAAATGCCTGTGGAATCAAGTCTCCTGTGGGAGTGATTAGCACAACTCCGGCACCTGAACCATGAAAGGTAAAAGAGCCATCGAAGTACATTTTCCAAACTGTAGATTCTTCAAGGTACATAATGGATGCATCTGGTAGTTCTAGACTCAAGGGTTCAGTACTTGGTAGTGGAGCTTCTGCCAGTTGATCTGCTAACACCTGTCCTTTTACTGACTTTTGATGAACGTATTCAATGTCAAACTCACTTAATAAGATGATCCAATTAGCCATCTTTCTGGTTAGTGTTGGTTTGGACAATAAATACTTCAAAGGGTTGACCTTTGAAATAAGCTTGATTTTATTGTTAAGCATATAATGACGTAGCTTCTGGAAAGAAAACACCACAGCTAGGAAAGCCTTCTCGATTTGTGGATAATTTAGCTCATATGCTACCAATGTCCTACTCAAATAGTATACAACCTTTTCTCTCTGTTCTTTGTCATACTGGGCCAACAGTGCTCCAATTGCAAAATGTGTAGCAGAGATATAAAGTAACAAGGGTTCTCCTGTCATGGGTGGCATGAGAACAGGGGGTTGGCCAAGTATTCTTTTAGCAAAGAAAATGCTTGTTGTTGTTCTGGTCCCTAGTTGAAATTAACATCCTTCTTAAGAAGATGTGTAAATGTATGACACTTGTCTGCTAGCTGTGAAATAAACCTTCTGATGGCCTGAATTTTCCCTTGTAAGCTACGCAACTGTCTGATATTCTTAGGGGGAGGCATTTCTGTGATAGTCATGACCTTTGCAGGGTCCACTTCTATTCCTCTCTGTGACACAATGAATCCTAGTAATTTCCCAGATAGCACACCGAAGACACACTTCTTTGGGTTAAGTCAGACTTTGTAATCCCTTAGGCACTGAAAGATACACTGTCATAAATTTTTGGGTTATCCTCGCGGGTTCTAGATTTAGCCATTATATCATCTACGTAATCTTCCATGATGTCACTTATCATATCGTGAAAGATTACAATCATCACCCTTTGATATGTAGCGCCTGCATTTTTAAGGCCGAAAGGCATGACTTGGTAACAAAATGTCCCCCATGGGGTTGTGAAATCCATCTTGTGTTGATCTTCTTCCACAATATTTATCTGATTGTAACCTGAGAAGCCATCCATGAGTGAAAGCATCTCATAGCCTACTGTAGAATCGACAATCATGTCAATGTTTGGAAGAGGAAAATCATCCTTAGGACAAGCTTTGTTTAAATCCCTAAAATTTGTACACACTCTAATACCAACTGGATTCTTTTGAACTGGGACCACATTAGAGATCCACTCTGAGTAGTTGATAGGCCTGATAAATCCTACTTCTAGTAACCTTTCTAGCTCTTCCTTTACCAGTAAGGCAACGCGAGGATGCATCTTTCAGAGCTTTTGTTTGATGGGCTTGGCATCTGGGTGTACCACAAGATTGTGCACCACTAGTGTAGGATCAAGTCCTGACATGTCAGCATAAGACCAAGCGAAGATGTCTGCATACTCTCTTAAGAGTCATGTGAATGTTTTTTGTTCTTTGGCTGAGAGGGAAGCTCCCAACTTAACTATCCATGGCAGTTCCTTCCATGCCGATATTAACATCTATTGTATCTTCCACTAATAACTTTGATTCATCCCCCATGCATGTAGGATTAGGAGGGAGATTGAGATCCTCCTCTATCACAGGTGGTGGCTCAGGAAGATTCTTCATCTTGAAGTGGGTAAACTTATCTTTTCCATAGGTTGTTTTTACCAAAACACAAATCACAAAACACCAAGAACAACGAGGAATGGGAAGAGGGGAGAAGAGTCACATAGTGCCACTAATATATGATAACTTATTGTCGCCAAATCACTGCACCCTCCTGAATGGCTAGAATGTGAACATGAGGTTCGGTGTGATTGGGACACATGGGATCACCTCTCAAGATGTGGGACTTGGGCTCGAGGTGAACCTCTGGAGAAGGCCAACTTCCTCTTCCTAAACTAAGTGTTGTACTACTCCTAGTGTAATAAAATGGTTATCTAGTCCTATGCTAACATTTTCATGGGTTTTAGGGAAAGAGATTTGCAGAAATGAAACTATACTAGGGATGGTGATGCACCAAATAAAGGGTGTTTCCAGAATTAGGAAGGGTTAATTTGAAGAGGGTGTGTGCACCACAAGTCAACTTCACCTACTGCAACTTAGAGAGGGTACAAAATACCACAGACTAGGAAGCATGTATTCCCTTTGTTAAACTCGATCAGACAAACAATATATTAGTCTCCCAACGAAGAAGGATGAACTTGAGAAGGGTGAAAGGACACCACAACTCAACTGCATGCAATACTCCACCACTTGATAAGCAAATAGAACTCCAAGAACCTGCAATAGAAACTTGAACTTGCACAGTGTACCTGCAAGCATGAGAAAAGGCACAAAGAAGTATAGAAGGATGAAAGGACCGAGATTAGTCACAAAACACACACTTTTATTACTTCAATAACGTGCACAATGCATCATACATTCAGAAGAGGAAATGGTTTCCATTACAGTCTTGAAAAGGAGGCTTGAAAGTTCCCTCAACATACAAGGACAACTTGCAGAAGAGAGAGGACTCTTGAAAAATTACACTTGCCTAAGATGTCTAACTTGTCCAGCCTTTCTGACCTGTTGGAACCCTTTGAATGAGCTTCCAACTTACATTTATAGAAGAATATGTGAGAGAGAAGAGGAAAGGTCATAATTCTATTCCTAAATTGAAGGCACATGATGTATTTATTACAGTTGGTTGAACTACTTTGAGAAGATTTCATCATGTGTCATTAATTGCCTATTGACATAGTCTTCTCAATTAATTAAAAGAATATTTAAATAATAATAATAAATATGATTATTAAAATATTTAAATAAAAATTATTAAATTAATTAAAATATAATGTGGGGCTTCCCCCGATTACCTTTTCACTCAAAGAGGGAGGGGTCAATGCTTAATGATCAAAAAATGGACCAACTCGGTGGTTGGCTCACCGAGCCAACTCACCAAGTTGGTACCATGAGACTTTCACTTGTATATTGAGCTCCCATTTGAATCACAATCAACCACTTATTGCATCATGGAAGCTCCTTGTTTCCATTCCAAATCATCACACCTATTATTCGTATGCTCCTCCAAAATGATCTTCACCGAACTATCTTCCACATTCTTACATGAGCTGTCATTGTCACCTGAGTGGAGATCTGTTGGCTTTTACCTAGCTCCTCGTTGGATTAGTATCAACATAGCCAAATGACAACTGAAGAACCTACTTGGCATGATGTTCATCAATTCATGTAGGCCTTAACTTGGCTTTCCTTACAAGTGATTCCTTTGTTGAGCCAACAATTTTAACTAATTAACTTGACAAGTTCTGCATGTCACTCTCAAACTGTGTCATCACCATTGTATATGACCTCCTCACAACTTGTAAAAACCCATCTCCATGCTGGATGAGTTCTTATCTTGAATGTTCTTCCAACCAACTACCATGGTCTGATTCTTTGATTATTAACATTGGTAACCCATATCCATAAGCTCATGTGGAAAGATCACCTATAAGTGAAACTTCCTAAAAATTGAAGATCTCATTATATAGGGCTATTAGTGGAAACCCATTCAAACATGTCTAACTTGTATGGTACAAGAGAATAGTAAATCTTATTTTGCATGTCACAAAACTTCAAGCTCTACTTTTCCTTCCTATATGTCCATAAAATTCAAAATCAATTATCTCATTAGTGCTAATGGTTTCTATTTAACATCAAACTCAATTGTATTACAAAGATCGAGATCTCAATGAATCGTCAACCATTCGAGCTTTTCATGGTTGAAAAAACTTAGATCGGCCAACTTCCTATGTCTTATGAAAGCTAAGCATAATCTAATTAAATGTTAATAAATCGATTGATAAACCTTCACTGAGTTATGAAAATCCTCAACAATTGTAGCACTACATGTCTTCTTCTTTGAACCACCATGTTAGAGATTTGTCTTTTGGCTTGATCATTTGAATTGAAAATGGATTCCAGATTGATTAAGCCTTCTGGTTTTTTTTTCTTTTAAATTGTATGATTTGATCACCATATGAACTCTTGCAACTTATCCTGATTTCTTACAGCAAACTCCACCTCTTCTTGTAGGAAAAGGACAATTTGTTTGTCACTATCAAACACTTTCCAGCTACTCACATTATCAGGGACTATAGGTTGAACCACCATTTTGACAAATTTCTGCCCTTCTTTCATGATATCAACAGGTATGTCATATTGCGAGCCAATTGTAGCAAGCCTATCAACATCTTGATTTTGATTTCTAGGAACTGCATGGATCCAAAAGCTTCAAAATCTTCAATCAAGTCCTAGACTTGGTTCTTGTATGATCTTAAAAGATCATTTTTGGATGCACTACATGTCATCACTTGATGAACAACTAACTCACTATCTCCAAAAATAGTAAGGGCTTTGATTCCCTTCTTTTGGGCTAGTTGAATTCCTTGCACAAGGGCCTCATATTCAACAACATTGTTAGTGCAACTGAATTGCAATCAGAAAGATGAGAAGTACTTATCTCCCTCTGGAGAAATTAACATAACACCAGCACCAGATCCATTCTTACTTCTTGAGCCATCGAAGAATAATTTCCATTCCTTCCGAATCGCTTGGTGTTTTGATAAGTTACTATGATCGTATCTTCTTCATGAATGCAATATGTACCCAATCTCATTTCTTCCAAAAGTAGTAAACCAACTTCTTCTTCTACCAACACCTCAGCATAGGGATTGTACTGATGATCTCCACTTACTTCATCTAGCACAGTATCTAGGACTTCTTTAACGAGAGTTGTTGGTTCATGATCAACATCTTCTTCTTCTGGATATTCGATGGTGTAATTCCCATTTATAGGACTAGAAGTGTAGGGTTCTACATGATTACATCAGATTGGTTCCGTCCTTATAGTCACTTTGGTTCCATATCGAGTCCTGAGAATCATATGTGACCAATCAGCTGATAGATAACCACCCATCTTGGTAGTGAAATCTCATGATAGGAAGATGGCGAAGAGAGGAGGAAGATCAATGACTGATATGTCTTGGGTGAATGAAAAACTTGGGCATGCATGGATGGTAAGTTGAAGTCCTTTGATAACTCCAACAGTCTTAATAATTGTGTCATCTAGCTTAACAAATCCTCTTGCAATTGACGCATATTGTATGCCTAGTACATCTGTAATTTGTTTGGGCATGACTGAGCTACTGGCACCAGAATCAATCATGCAATTATGCACCAGGTGGTTGCCAATGATCAAGGAAATATAGAATGGTGGTGGTTTTTTGGCTTTAGGAATAATTTTCCCTTCCGGTTGACACAAACTTGTAGCAGTTGCTCCATGACCTGACAATCCATTCAGTTGTACCAAAACTATTTAGAGCCTCTCGCAACAAATTTCTTTGAGAAGGAATTGAGAGTGTGTCCCACATAGTAATGCTCAGATTGGTTTTCTTCATTTGTTCTACTATGCTGAAGGGAATTGCTCCTACTTTTCTGACACTTCTTTGGGCATTGGGATCCTCCTTTAGAAAGTGCTTGTTGGGTATCATGATGCCTGAAGAACCTTCTTTCCTTGCAGCTTGGCTAACAGGTATTTCTGGCAGTTTCTTTCCCACATATTTATCAACTGCCACTTGTGTCTGAGGCTATGAAGTGGATGCTTGATCAGCTTTGGAAGTTTGAGGTTCCATTTCTCTCTTCTTGGAATGAGTGTTTTCCACCACTGATGAGGAATCTGTATTCAACCCGCAAAAATCTTCTACTTGCCAGTTTAGCAAAGTGGTTTCTTCAGGTGCCTGTGGTTGATCTGTTGTTTCTTGTGTAGATGTGTTCTCTGTTAGCTCATAAGGGGAAGATACACTTTGAACCATAAGGGCCTGGCCAAGAACTCCATTGGGACAAATATTTTGATTGTGGGGTTGAGAACAAGGATAGCACCATTCGTAGTCTTGAACTAGATTATTCTGGACAGGTACTATGGCTCTAGATGAGCTAGTAGCAAGAGGGTTCTGAAAGTTCAAAGGCCTGACATTTGTAGCTTGATTTGTAGCTTGATTTTGAGGCTGATTGTTCCCTTGAAAAGGAGGACAGTTAGCCTGATACTGCTGATTTTGTGGCTGATATGGATGATTGTATTGAAATTGTTGCCTCTTGAGTGCAACAAGCTCATTTCCAAAAGTTTGCAGCAGTGACTTGACTTCAAATAGATCATTTGAAGAGGTAGGGGTAGACTGAGCTGGTTGATTAGAGGCTGCTAGAATAGGAGCAATGATAGGCTGATTGTTCATAAGATCTAGAGACAATGACATTGGCGGTCATGGAGCTATCTTTCCAGCCTGAATCAAGGAATTTTCCACTCTTATGGCAACATCGTAGGCATCAGGTAATGTAGTCCCTCCCATGGAATGGATCATAACTGCTACATCGCTATTCAAGGCTTGCAAATAGTACAAGAATGCATTATTTGGAGAAGGATTTATAAGTGCCGGAATCCTATTCCAGGTCCTGTGGAATCGGAAGTTGAAATCACTCATGTATTCTTGGGGAGCTCTCTTCATGGTAGTGAGTTGTTCCAAAAGTGATAGGTGATCACTCTTGTCTTCAAACTATTTACAGATATTTTCTCCTAACTCATCCCAAGTGGTTATACTACCAACACTTAACCCTCGAAACCATTGAAGTGCTTTTCCCTTGAAAGAGGTAGCAAGAAGTCTAACCACAACGTTGTCCTCCATGATATTATGTATGACACAAATGTTGGCTACATCAAGAATATGTTCCACTGGAGTAACGTGAGTTTCCCCTATATAAAAGGGTAAACTTTTGAGTGCCACAATAGGTATAGGGTCACATTGAGCCAACAGAAGAGGACTGCTTGCATTGAAAGGGGGAAAAACTTGGTTTCGTGCCATAACAACAAGAGGTTGATTGTTCCTTGGTGGAGGAAACCTTCCATATGGAGGAGTTGAATGACCCCTATGAGGTAGAGCTGCAACTGGTGATGTTGAAATGCCTCTTCTTCTTCCCTTTAGAGGAGACAAGGAAAGTTTGATATGCTGATAATTTCCTTGCTTTGAAGAAGCTCTTGTCTGAATTCTTTTACATAAGTTAACACAAGATTTGGAATCCAGAGATATAGAGTCGCCAGGTACTTTGACTTGTGTAAGTGAGAAGAGAAGTACCAACTCTTGTCCCACCGGGCATGCCAAAAACTGTTGTCACCAAATCACTTTACCCTCCGAATGGCCAGAATGTGAACAAGACATTCAGTGTGATTGGGACACATGGGATCACCTCTCAAGCTGTAAGACTTGGGCTCAAGGTGAACCTCCGGAGAAGGCCAGGCTTCCTCTTCCTAAACTAAGTGTTGTACTACTCCTAGTGTAATAAAATGGTTATCTAGTCCTATGCTAACATTTTCATGGGTTTTAGGGAAAGAGATTTGCAGAAATGAAACTATACTAGGGATGGTGATGCACCAAATAAAGGGTGTTTCCAGACTCAGGAAGGGTTAATTTGAAGAGGGTGTGTGCACCACAAGTCAACTTCACCTACTACAACTTAGAGAGGGTACAAAATACCACAGACTAGGAAGCAAGCATTCCCTTTGTTAAACTCAATCAGACAAACAAGTTATCAGTCTTCCAGTGAAGAAGGATGAACTTGAGAAGGGTGAACAAGCACCACAACTCAACTGCATGCAATGCTCCACCACTTGATAAGCACAGAACTCCAAGAACCTGCAATAGAAACATGAACTTGCACAGTGTACCTGCAAGCATGAGAAAAGGCACAAAGAAGTATAGAAGGATGAAAGGACCGAGATTAGTCACAAAACACACACTTTTATTGCTTCAATAACATGCACAATGCATCATACATTCAGAAGAGGAAATGGTTTCCATTACAGTCTTGAAAAGGAGGCTTGAAAGTTCCCTCAACATACAAGGACAACTTGCAGAAGAGAGAGGACTCTTGAAAAATTACACTTGCCTAAGATGTCTAACTTTCCAACCTATCTGACCTGTTGGAACCCTTTGGAATGAGCTTCCAACTTACATTTATAGAAGAATATGTGAGAGAGAAGAGGAAAGGTCATAATTACATTCCTAAATTGAAGGCACATGATGTATTTATTACAGTTGGTTGAACCACTTTGAGAAGCTTCCATCATGTGCCATTAATGCCTAGTTGACCTAGTTCTCCTTAATTAATTAAAATAATATTTAAATAATAATAATAAATATTATTATTAAAATATTTAAATAAAAATATTAAATTAATTAAAAAATAATGGTGGGACCCCCCATTGACTGGTTTGCACTGAATGGGGGTTCCATGTGAAATGGTAAAAAATAACCAACTCGGTGGTTGGCTCACCGAGCCAACTCACCGAGTTGGTCACGAGCTCCTCCGACCTATGTATTGGCCAAGTCCATCGATCGCATTGATCCACAAACCTACTATGAGAAACTCCCAATTCTTATCTACTCCATTGGCTTGACTCCACAGCTCCTTTTACTATCAATGCCAAGCGAATCACCCCAGCTTGACTCATCCCAAGTCTCTTCCCATGCATCATACCAATTGAGTGCATCATGGGATCATTAACACCATCCACCATAACTGAGCTCCCAAAACAAAATGAGCTCTCCACCACTCAACCCATGCTCTCCTCGCACCTGGTTTCCCGTTGGGCTTAATTACTAAGCTCCGCTTAATTGATTCACTCAAGCTGTACATGACCTCAAGAACCTCACTTGTCATCAATGCTCGAATTCAACCTTTAATGGCTAGGTTACTTCCTCCCTTGGAAATGAATGTTCGACCAATTTCCCATTCGCATGTCTCTCAATGGCTCATGTCTTTATTCGAGCTCCTCATCAACTTGGTAGAACGTGCACATACTGAGTTTGATCTCAAACTCTTCTTCACACCACAGTCTGAATCAATTTTTCAATGTCATGCTAAGCTCCATCCATCGCCAACGAGCTCAGATTTATTTCTGCACTAAACCAATCATCTCCAATGTCATAACATAACTACAACTCAAATTATTCGAGTGATTTTCACATTGGGTTTGATCTCATTAGCTATTCACCAAAATAACTCAATTCATTTTCTTCACGATCCCTCACTCCAATGGATTACATTTATATTACCTCCCAACTCATGGTTTCATGCACTGAGCTCACCTCTAAGATCATGCAGATGAGATCACTTCACCATCTCCTCAAATCTCACACCGAGTTTTACCTCCATGTAATCTCATTACCGAGACAACTACCATGCTCTCATCCATTCGATGGCTCGACTCAAATTTATAATCCTGAATGAGCCCCACCACCGAGTTTTGAAGCTCATCACAATGCACTCGAGATCCTTCATTCAGTCTGACAAATTCACTTCCAACTCACTTGAACCCTTTCAACTTCATTCCATGTGAGCCATATGGAAGATCTCGGTTTCTATTGAACAAGCTCAAGTTCAACGAGTTCCCTACCTCCAAAACTCCATGGCTCGGCCACACATTGAGCCTCTGAGTTCCCGAGCCACTCCGTTGTTCGAACCACCTCCACAGCCATCATATTTCATGCAACCACCTCCTAAGCCTTCACACCATTCAGCTTAGCATTCACTTTGTACTCAACACCTCTGATCAACTTACTCAATCATCAATCACCCAAGATATTTCCCATAGCAAGCTATACACATTCCAAGCTCCTCATCTCGATCCACCTGGGCTCCTATCTTCTGGCCACACTCTTCCCTTCTTTCGACTTGTGGAGCCTAAAATGACTCATCCTAGTCACTTAGACCCTGCAAAATGTCTTCTTCTTGTGTCAAACTCATCCTCTTGCATTTATTTGATCGGTCGACTCCATTTTATTTACCATCGACTCATTATTCTCTTATCATGGTCAAGATGCTTGATGATTCATCCTTAGTGACTAACACTAACCTGCATCATTTTCTCGAACATGAACAGAACTCCCTGGTGACAACGATCTTGGCATTGACGATGTAATTTCATGCATGCACAAGCCCTATAGTGACTAAGTCACTAGCTTTCTTCCCATGAATAGCTCCAACGTTTATGCTAATAACTCGGTGATTACTTCACCATCTCACCTGTAGCCTCTAACAACTCGACAGATAACTCATCCATTGACTCAGGATTCTAGTTGCACATTTAATTTACAGAACTTATCCCTTGGCATGCCAAATGATTATCCCCATGTGGTAATGCTCCTCACGATCCCTGCATCCTTGGAATTTTAAGTCTCAAAACCCCAAGACTATCTTGCCATCATGGCATGGATTCCTTATCATGAAAACCCATAGGCTTGAGATGGGGACTCCAGACTTCTGGAGCCATTTTACCAACATTCTAACCTGGCACAATGGCTCACATTCTCCACTTTTCCACCAACTTGTCATGCTTTTGTGAATTCATCACCGAGTTCCCTCGAGCTATTCATTGAGCCACTCCTAACTGATCAACTCACGCGCTTTCCTAACTGAACCGACCCGAAGCAAGCTCCTCACGATGTTAGAAAATTACCCAACATTAAGTCGTCTAACATTGAGTCTTGAGCTTACACAAAACACATTCACCGTTTAATCCAACCAGGCCCATGTTCGGTGCATCGAGCTCGGCCATCAATCCCTGAGCCACTTGAAGAGCCACTATAATACATATGCTTACCTCACCCTTCACCTATGACTCAATTTGCAAAATCAGTGATGTCTTCTACAAACTTGTAAGACGTTGTTTAGCCTTCTTAATCGCCACGACATGTTCCCAAGATCTCTCTGCGAAACTGAGCCAATTGGATTCATCAAACGATGTGTCCTTCCTCGCTTAGGTGATTTAGACGATTCAAGCTACAAATGAGCCCTACATATCTCAATCTCCTTTTCATCTCCAGGGCTCGCATTTCATTCGCTTCGCCATTGTTTTCCCAAGCTTCCAGTCGAGCTCACTATTTATTTCGGGAGTCCCATGTTTATTCCCATCGGCCGCTGGGTTGAACTCTTTCACGCTGCTCTTTGTGCCCACTTTGAGTTACCTTAACTTGCCAAATGTTCACGTAGGTCTCTCTATTAGAGCTTGTCCATTTTTAATGGCCTTGGATCTCACCCGAATCACCATGAATTTCTGAAATACTGCATGAAATCGACTGAGCTCGAGTTGTTCATTCCAAATAGCTTCATGTCGAGCTAAGAATATAGACTTGGCTTTACCAAACATCATTCCCACGATTAGCCAATAGCTCGACTCGGTTCCATTCTCTGCAAACTGAAATGAGTTTCACCCGAGAAACTATGCATCCATCTGATGAGCCCGAGTCACCATGATGTTGATTGAGCTCCTTTGCAAATCTGTGCATTCACCGACCTGAGGAACTCATCGAGCTCCACTTTGCATGGTTCCCATATGTAGATTTAACACCCAAAATGAGCTCGGTGAGAGCTCACTTTATGCAACTCACACTAACACATGCCTACCGGCTCACCGAGAAGCTTAGTGAGCTGCTTTTAGCTCGGGCTCATCTGTGGCTTGTGTTGACAAATTTTTAAATCTTGCATTGACCCTTCTTAAAATTTTGAACCTTTTTATGAAAAAGTGGACCATGGAAGTGTGATAAGACACCTGAACATTTGTATGTCACTTTTAACCGTGTTTTTCTCAAGTTGGGTAGGTGTGGGCCCTCCACAGGAAATTTCTTTGTTCTGAGTGAAACTCGAGATTTATGGACTAGGGAAAGATAAGAAAAATCCAAGATGATCATGAAAACCTCTTAAAGCTTAAAATTATCCCATAACCCCAAAATATTTAGGGAAGAATTTTTGGTCTCTGGATGTTACCCTATCGTCCATTTCTTCGTAAAGACTACATCAGGAATTTGTTTCTCTTTCATTTGCAGACAAACTATCCTCACTCTCAGAAGAGGAATACTCATCATCTGAAGAGTGAGAATCATATAAATGGATGCCTATACTTGATTTAACTACTATACGCTGAGGTATTACAAGAGATTCTAATGGGCCTTGTTCTTGCCGGCCGTAACCGTGTCCTTTATACCCAATGACAAGTATTATCCAATTATGAATGGGATACTTCAGTGATTTATAACATGTAGACATGTCATCATCATCTGGATGGAATATAATGTCCATAAGCAACCTTTCTGTCTTCTAGTAAGACGCTAGGAGTAAAATTATTGCAAGGGAAAGCCACTCTTGACTTTTGAACTTTAAAACACGGCCTACCATATACTTGGGCTGATAGCAGACCGTTGTGGATCATAAGGGCTTGTTGTAAATCATACTCTCCAAAACCACTTGATTTGAACTTCATCTCCCATGTATACAAAGGAGTTTATGAGGTGGAAGCACCATTTTCATTTATAGACAGTGTATCTGGATGCACTCGTGAAGCGAGTGCCTCTGAATGGATAGGAATAGTGATCTATGTAAATGGACACTCATAGATTGTAGGGAAAATCATGACAACGCTCTATAATGAGAAAAAGGTTGAGGGTCCCCATGTATGGTGAATGTATGTCCCTCATATTGCAACTTTAAACATTGATGATACGTTGATGGCATAACCTGCATGGTGTGAATCCATGGGCGACTGAGCAAAATATTGTAAGGGAGTTCTAGGTCCAAGACATGGAACTTCGTATCATGTGTTATGAGACCCTCTTCTAATTAGAAAGTGATCATTCCAGTTGATTTTCGTTCTTCATTGTCATATGCCTTAATGGTGATGACCTTTGTTTCCAGATCAACTTCTGTGCAGCCTAGTTAGTAGACTAGTTTGAGAGTACATATGTTAAGACCTGATCCACCATCCACAAGCACTCTCTTAACCTTCTTACGTTTGATGATAACCTTAATATGTAATGGTAGGTTATGTGAAGGATCTTCAACTAAGGATTATGTAGTGCTAAAGGTTATGTGTTCCAAAGGAACAAGTTGTGCTACCATGGCTTGAAAATGTGTTGGGTCAACATCAATGGATACTCCTGATCCCTGTAAGGTTTTGTAAAGTATATCCTTATGGATGCTAGAGATCTTTAGAAGGTCTAAGATGGAAATCTTAGCCGTAGTTTTTTCTAGTTGATCTAACACATAATAGTGACTCTATTGAAGAGAAGGGGGAGTAGGTTCAGTATTTATAATGAGGCAATCCCTATGTGTTGCCATAATGCACTCTCTTGTCTTAATTCTAATTGTATTGATTTACTCAATGAGTGGGTCAACACAACCTATCAAGGCATCAAAATGGTCTTTGTTTGACATATAGTTAGCATTCTTATTATGAGACGATTGTCCCTGATCTGAATTTTTCTTTTCATCGTGATTGGGAAAAGGATTTTTGAAGATACCTAATTTTTCATTTGGATATTTTGTAGCTGCAACGGAATCTACTTCAATATCACCATTGTCAACTAGGTCTTGAATATAGTGTTTTAATCTTAAACACTTGTCTGTTTTGTGACCTTTTACGTGGTGGAACTCACAAAATTCATTCTCCCTAAACCATGATGGTTTAGGTGTATCATCCCCGTAGGGTTGTGTTTTAGGGTATTTTACCATGTTTATGGCCTCTAACTGTTTTAGTATAGACGATATGGATTCAGATAGAGGAGTAAAAGTGTGACATTTATACTTAGTAGGTGGATTACCCTTTGCAAGTTTCAAAGGTGTGTGGTTCTACATGGCTTGCACCCGTTTAGAGTCTACTATCCCATCACTAACAACATTTTTGTTTCTATTAGGAACAAAATTTGTTTTATCGTTAGATTTAGAATCATTCTATTTGTGGGAGAAAGGTTTTAGAGTCCCCCTAGCTAACAATGCCTTTTCAATTTGACTCCCTTTTTCTATTACCTCTTCAAACGTGTTACCAAAATGCATTTGCAAGTGGAATGTAATGTCTGGATGGAGGTTGGGAACAAATATGCCTATCAGCTACTTTTTGGGTAGGAGCAAGGAAAGTGACTAGCTAACCCTCTCCATCTTTGTAAAAACGTAAAAACGTTTTCATTGTTTTGTTGCTTGGCATTGCAGAGATCTAACATGGTAACATCATTTTCTATATTGAAAGAGAAGTGTCGTACAAAACTCTTTGCTAGTTCTGGCCATGTTGATATGGATCCCTTAGGGATATGCACAAACCATTCTAGCATTGTTGCTCCTAAACTTCATGGAAACAAGTGCATAAGATAATTGTCGTTGAATGCCACCTCTTGACATGCCATATAAAATTATTTTATATGATCATGAGGGTCACCTTTTCCCTTATATTTATCAAATTTTGGAAAATCAAAATGTCTTGGGAAAGGTACCTACAACATGGCTTTGTCAAATGGGTAAGGACATAACTCATCGAACCGATACTTCTTGTTATTGCTACCGGTTTGGCCCTCTTGTAACTCTTGAAGGGTGTTCTTCATTGTTGACCACTCTTGATTAAAAAGTGGATCTTGCATGGGTGGCGGCATAGGTCTATACAAAGGGTTAAGCCTAGGTGTATGCCCACCCCTATTTTTGTGAAAATCTCTTCATAAGGATCTCTTTGTGCCTCCCATCGAGGAGTGTTTATTGGGATCTTGTAAAACGAAGCTTTAGGTTTTTCCTTTGGTATAGTTTGTTTCACAACTTTTGGTTGTTCCTTTTGTATATGTGAAGCCAAACTTTCCAATTGATGAGTGAGGGCTTGGACTTGTTGTTCTAACGTAACCTCTTTAATAGGTATTTCATGATGATCTTCATTAGGAGGAGGTTGTGCATGATGAACATGTTCTTCATGGTCTTCACAATGAATTTTAATAGGAGGAAAATGATAGTCTCCATCATTTTCAAACGGTATCTCCTCATTATTCTGTCATGCAGAAGTAGAGGCATGACCTAGATTTAAAATTTCATTAAGAGTGTGATGAGGGAGGTTCTACTTCTTCTTCCCCTCAAACCATGCTGACGATAAGAGAAGGGTCTACCGTGGAAGGTAATTTGGCTCCTAGTTCCACAACCCACATAAGAACTTCATGTTTGTTATGAAAAATGTAGTCATCAAAATGGGCAGAATGAAGCTCTATATCCGTGTGAGGAGACTCTTCCTCTCCACCACTATGGTCAACCATGAGATTATCCTCCAAAAGAGGGTTTTCACCTCCAAATATATTGGCTTCTAAATTTTGTGACCCCATTCTCATAGTAGGCATTACTTAGAATAGAAGGTACAACGCGAAAGATTTCCACTAAGGTTTATTAACAAGGGACCCTAGTCAAATTTGTGCAGCGTAACAACCCTAAGTTGTTAAAACAAGGTGACTATAGAATAGCCACAAAATTGATAGGTCAAAATGAATGTACGAACTAAAGAATAACGAACAAGCTACCCTAGCAAGGTAATATATGACACAAGTTTTCCTTAGAATAATACAATGACGTACAACACTCAAAATTTGGTTTACACCAAATAGTTTATTCTCTAAGATTTCATCTAGATAGGTTTGCAACCAAATAGTGACAACACAACATCACCAGTTAGGTCAAGTTTGTAACAAACAAGGCCTAAATGATAAGAGAATGTTGACGTGATCTTCTAACAAGATATACTAAAAACTAGTTTCTAAACACTAACAAAGTCCAAGTCTCGTAAAATGGATGATAACAATGTGAGCAGTGTAACGACACTATTTGGACACGTGAACCAAGATTTTGGGAAAGAAATATTTCTAGTGTCAAAATGATGTTATCGCGATGCTAACAATGTATCCTCAACACTCACAAAACTCAAGAAAAGTTAGGATGTAAAAACTACATCTAAGTATAACAAGAAATTGTTATGCATGCGAACAATGTAACTCTACAATATAGAGATTTAGGCCTAATTTCACAATGGAAACAAGACATAAATATCTCAATTGTATGGCTACAATGTGGGTAGAGAAACAACTCAAAAGAAGACAAGGATGAAATCACCTAACTACGATGATAATAAGTCTCAAATATGGGTTTTTGAGACAAGGGGGCCTACTAGATCGTGAGTACGTACCATGCACACTTTCAACACTTGCACTCCGGCATTGCAACCTAGTCGCGCAAGTAGAATACAAAAGTGGTGGACACACAATATCTAGCGGTATCCATATATGTTGTTTCCTTTTGTCCAAAAATGGGCAACAAGAAAACAAGGGTGTAGACCAAGTGGTGTTGAAATAAACTTGGTGTTATTTTGGAAGAGTTTCGCCTTGTCTTAGGACAAGTGAAAAACTAGGACAAAATGACACTAAGTAGATTTCATGATGAAATGTCACGTGGTTTCAACTTTAATAGATTCTTTCCCTTGTTCAAAAAAGAGAGTTTGAATCTAACAAAGTTGTCACTTTGTGAGAGCTCTCAAGTATACTATCTAAGACAAAAACAATGGCTCCAAGCCGACAATCTTCCTAGGTGGTTCTCTCTCTAGGTGTCACAAGATATCTAGAGCGAGCTCAATTTACCCAAAAAGTCACACTGACTAATTTGGGAGTATCTCAGCTTTACTTTACCCCCTTCAGTATAATGAGCACCGAAGTGCATTCAGTTATACTTTCACTGGGGTCGTGATATGGATATCTTTGACGCTAATCTCACCAAGGCGTACTAGACAAGTCGGTAGTGTGGAGCACTTTCCTATTTCGTTCACAAGGTTCCCTCTTGTGTGAACTACTTTAGGGTTCCTAGGACCACCCCCATTGTTGTAGCTTAAGGCTTATGCCAAAGGGGTTATGTCCTAGTTGAGCGGACGAGTGTAGCTCTTAACCAAAACTTGCAAATACAATGTGATGATTGTGGTGTATTTTTTATCTTTTAGACTTAATGTGGTTTTTTTCGTACTCCTTTTGGCAACCTACAATCACACGTGTAGTTAGAAAAACTTTTAGGTCCTCCTTTCTTTGACTAGTGTTAGGTCCTTCACAAAATGGTTAGTAGTTTCAAAATAGATTCACAATATCATAAGAAAATAACCATGAAAAATGCTTGTAAATCAACTAACTACTATCAAATTTTACAAAAACAAGGTTTATTCCCAATTCATCCAAGTGATTTTTAATGAAAAAACTAAAATTGATTTTGATTCCCAAGATCACACTAGGTGCAAGGGAAGAGCATACACAAATTCTAGCCTTGGTTATTTAGCAAGTGAAAAAACATTTAAACTAAAAGATGATTAACAAAGTTTCCTACTTACTCTAATGATAGCAAAAGAAGGTTTAAGAGTGCTTTTGATTCTCTAGATCACACGAAGTGCAAGAGAAGAGCATACACACCTTAACCAAAACTCATACAAAAATGGAAACAAGATTAATTTCCTCAAATCCCTAAGTGATTTTATGATAAAACTTACTCTAAATCTATGAAATTGACAAAAATGGCATCTAAAAACCTCTGAAAAAGTAACATAAATCCTAAAAACCAAAAATGGAAACTTTGAGTTTGTAGGAAAAATTTATACTTTGACCCCTTGCAGGAAAATTTTATGACATACAACTTGCGCACCCCTGTCAATGTGTATGCTCCCCTTTGTAAAAATGACTGACAGTTGAAAAATATGAGCTAACGTGTGCACTTCCAGAGAAGCAGGTGCACCCTTGTTTCAACACCCACATTCCCCTAATGACGTGTGCACTCCCCTTTATAAAAATGACTGAAGTTGAAAAAGATGAGCTGACATGTGTGCTTCCAGAGAAGTAGGTGTGCACCTGATTCAATGCCTGCGCTCCCCTACCGACATGTGCACTCCCCTTTGTAAAAATGACTGACAGTTGAAAAATATGAGCTAACAGTGCACTTCCAAAGAAGCAGTGCAGGACTGTTTCAATGCGCTCCCCTCCAATGATGCCCTCTTGTAAAAATTGCACATGTGCTTCAAACAATGATCCTTCTTCAATGTCTGCATCCTAGTTTAACGCTTCAGTTCAACACCTGTGTGCCCCATTTACAAATTTTGTGTGTCAAATTCCCTTTTTCAACGTAGCATGGTCAAAAAAGCATGCACGCCCCTTTTGAAGTGGCAAAATTCAAGTTTTGACAAGAATTTCTTCAAAAAGGTCAAATTTGGTATTTTTTGGCAATTTTGACAAGGGCTTCGCCTCCTTGAATCCTACAAAAAGAAAGAAAACACAACTTCTACCACTAATCTAGTTGAAACAACTTTCAAAAATGGAAATTAATCTATAAAACTTTGAAAATTACTCTAAAACTTTGAAATTAATCTAAAAATCTTGAGAAACTAATCTAAAAAGCTTGAAAGTACACTAGAAAGCTTGAAAGTAAACTAGAAAACTTGAAATTAATCTAGGAAACTTGAAACTAATCTATAAACTTGAAATGAAAAACTTTGAAACTAAGTTAAAAAGCTTTAAAAATTGAATGCAATGGGGTATTGTCCCACCGGGCATGCCAAATGATGACACCCTAAACTTTACAAAGAAAATTACATGACTAAACAAGGAAAGCTAACACCATTGCCATCCATCTAGCCAAGGTTCTAAGTCTAGGAATGTAACATTAAGATAGAAGCTTAAAAGAATGCTTAACTAGTATGAAAACAATACAAAATCTAACTAAACATGCCTACTAATATGCTTGAATTACCTAACATGGGCCTAAATAGACCTAAGAGGAAATCAAATGGTTATGGTTGCTACTCCAAACAAGGTGAAATGGCCTCTCCCAATGACTACTTGGTCATTTTGGATATCCATCTACTAACCCCATTGAAGGCTTTAAGCAAGGATTGAACTTGGCTATATATCATATTTATTATATGAGATGCAAATCAAAGCATGGTGTAAAGTATAAAGGAATGAGGTGCACCCTTTTTATAGTTTTCCTTTTGGGAGAAACTTGTATTTTGGTGCATGTGGGACTAAAATCCCCAAATTAGATTAGAATTGCTAATCATGATTAGGCCTTGCTAATCACAATTAGTGAATTACCAAGTGATTAAGAGGTGTGAAGCCTTAATCAACCACTTAGGGTCAACTAGGAGGCTAGGATAAGCTTTTGAAGCTTGCTGAGATGTTGTGGAGGTGAATGGGGTGATTTTGAGTGGTTGGAAGAGGGGTTTGAGTCAATACTAGGGTATATTGACCAAATCAAGGGCAAAATAGGCTTAATTAGCTAATAAACGCTAATTGTTCTGTTTTGAAGAGGATTTTGACTTACGATTCGCCGTAAAGTGGCATCCTGAATGTGAAAGGGGTTACGCAATCAAAAAAGTGTTGTTAATTGGCTAAAGTGGTAAGAAACGTTAGTTAATTAGCAAAGATCACTAATTATAATGGAATTGGTAAGAATGAGAGTGATTTACATGCATTTTGGCAATATGATTGCAAAAGTCTTGATTGGAATAAAGATTGTAAACAAACCTTTGAAAATTTGAAAATGTTTCTACTTACTACCCTTACATTACAACCTCCATCTTTTGAGAATCTTCTCATCCTCTATACCTTCTCTAATCCTTATTGTTGGGGAAATTTTTTCCCAAGAATATGAAAAAGGTAATGATAATTCTATCTACTACATTAGTCAAGATCTTATTGATTATTAAACTTACAACACATTTGTTGAACAAGATTTCCCAGCCATATACTTCAATGCCACTAAGCTTCAACACTATATGATTTATCAAAATACCTATATTATCATTCAAATTGACCCTCTTCATCATATCTTCTTCCATGTTGTACTTCCTATAGATTGCATTGGTAAGTGTATGGATCTCCTCATGGAGTTTGATATATGCATTACTATGTAAAAGGTTGTCAAAGGAAAAGTCATCACAAATCAACTTACTACCACATCCAAACCCACAACCTAACCCATTCTATATGATTTATCTAATGAGGATATCTTACTCATTGAAGGAATGGATTAAGTTCTTATGATTATGCATTATTTCCGTAGATTCACTTATGATATTGACTTGCAGTTACTTATGGATGTTGATGAGAAACCTAATACTAAACCCATGAAAACCAAACTTGAAGAAGAAGAAATTATTTTTGACCTTCTCAAGGACACTTGGAATCTCCATTTTGAAGGAGAAAAATTTCTTCAGAGAGT
Source organism: Taxus chinensis (assembly GCA_019776745.2). Classification (NCBI taxonomy): domain Eukaryota; kingdom Viridiplantae; phylum Streptophyta; class Pinopsida; order Cupressales; family Taxaceae; genus Taxus; species Taxus chinensis. The sequence continues at coordinate 95,787 of JAHRHJ020001098.1, read as the reverse complement.
TGGTGTGGGTTTTTTTCTCACCTAACATCAAGTAAAACACTTCACTTATTCTTTTGACTTCAATTTGATGTAACCAACAACATGGATGAATACACATCTCTTATCCTTGGTATGAAAGCCACTCTTACTTCCAATATCACATATCTCCATTGCATGGGTGATTCCTAACTTGTCTTCTGACAAGTCAAAGGAACCTATCAATTTAGATGCAATAATTGAAAAACATGTCATGAAAAAATTCATGAGTTGGAACGAAAATTTTCCTCTTTCACCATCAAATCTATTGCTTGAGAACAAAATTCCTTACTCGGTTCCTTGGCCTAATCTGCTACCCAATTTCAGCCTCAATTGGGTCTTCTAAAGGACAAATAAATGATCTAGATCCTTAAAAAACCTTCCACACAAAATTCTATCAATTCTTCCCTTATTTTTTTATATAGTAACTATTGCTCCTACCCACAATTCATGGTATAAATACATCATACAATTTATCCAACATCAAACTTACCCGTTAGATGTTGATCATCATGAACAAACTAAACTATGAAAGAAAATTATTAATTAGGTCATTCCAAAAAAACATTTTATTAACAAAAATTTGAAGTAATCATACTCGGATGTGTTTTTTGAGGACAAGGTCCCTTCTCTCCTTGACGAATTATATGCAGGAACTTGCGGTGGACATTGTGGTGATCATGCCATAATGCACAAATTCCTACGTAAGGGTTACTATTGGCCTACTCTAGAAGATGATGCACATGGGTTTTATAATAAATGTAACTATGCTACATCATGATGACCTAATTCATCAACCGACTAAGATTCAAGTACTCAAAGATCCCCAACTCTTCAATATGTAGGGATTGGATTGAATTGATAAACTCACTCTCTTCTAAGGTGGACATATTTTCATCATTACAAACACTAGTTATTTCACTAAGTGGGTTAAATTTATGGTTCTCACTAATATGACCGGCCTTACCCACTTCTAAAATTATCCTTAACCAAATCATTTACCACTTTAGAAATCCTCACACACTCATTTATGACAATGGTGGGAAGTTTGAATGCAAAGAAATGAAACAACTTTATGCTAAATTCAAAATGAAGCACAAGTTCTCCACTCATCATTCATAATGTAATGGAAAATTTTAAACATATAACAAAATCCTTTTAATAAAATTCTCCAAAATACCATTCATGAATCACAAACTGACTAACATCTAGACCTTTATCCCACACTATAGGATAATTGTACCAATATCCACACAAAGATTGGGGAAACCCCATTATTGCTTATTTATGGTGCTGAAATAGTCCTTCCACTTGAGGTGGAACTACATTCCCTTTGCATTTCACTCCACGGAATAATCCCTAATGATGGAATCCACGAGGATCGTTTACATGCCCTTGTTACCCATGACGAAAAAAATGCAAATGATTTTCATTATAATTGCAAATATAAATATTGTGTCACTAAACAACATAACAAACTCATTAATCTTAAGACATTAAAAATTGGTGACTTTGTTTTAAAATTAGATTATACCCATAATAAATAAGTAAAATACACTCAAAATTGGTGGGGTTGCTATCTCATTAAAGATATCTTCGATATAAGTACATATCGTCTACAAACCAATGAAGGCCACATCTTTAAAGAACTAACAAGTGCTCACCCTCTCAAGAAATTATATGCTTGATCTTCTCACTTGTACATAACTTCTTTTCCTTAATATTTTCAAAATAACTGCTTCATCAACCTATTATTTCACTCTATCCTTCATCTCCCTTGGGTCTCTACAACCATTATTTTTCTATTTATCTATACATACATGCCCGCAAAATCTTTGACATCGTGTCTTAGTTAACACCTTTTATCCCACTTTATCATACTTATAGAATCTACCCATTAGTTTTTGGTGTACTTTAGTGTTTATATCCGCCCCCATGTTAACACCCCTCCCATGGTCTCCTAGCTAGGTGATTTATGTCTTATTTTACTAATTATCTTCTAGTTTTTTTTTTTCAATCTTGCTTCTTCAAGGTTCCAAGAAGCCATTCCACCTTCCACAGGAAATCCAAGTGACATGGGAATATAAGTGTGAGGTATGCACATTTCATTTACTTGAGTTCATTATTTCTTTAAAACAATTCATTACTACGTTCCTTTCATTATTTACATTCAATTTCAGGGATTGCATCTGTATTTTTTTCAAGACCATCTCATGTTTCACTATTGTGACATGTGTTGATCTTTGGTTGGGGAATATTTATGCAACTCATTTTGTATTCTTTCTAAAATTTTCTCCTGTAGGGATTGCTAATGCATTTTCCCCTTGAGTGGGTTCCTCAAGGGGCTATTAATATTGGTGTGTGATTGGACTTGATAACATGGGCTAGAACATAACATTTGAGAGATGTATTAATTATTCCATAATTAATTCATCCTCACTTTATTCCTCTTTATTCTCACATGGTATACCCTTTATGTATACTCGTCTCACTACGCTCACTTTTTTACACTCTTGCATGATGTTATCTATGCTTTTAGCCATCCCAGACCTTCGTCATTTTCTCCATTTATTAATTGAATTCTACCTCACTTTTGTTTTGCACCTTTGACCTTAGGATTCCCCCAAGGCTGAAATCATCACCCATGGGAGATGGTGTCAGGTTTATTTTTGACTGACGCCATTGTTCATGGGAAATTATGTCGAGTATAAATACCCTGTCACTTTTTTCATTTTATCATCACTCACTCATTATTTTGATACACTTCACTTGCTTGCACATTATACATTTGTGCATATTTTCACACCTAGTTATTAGAATCGAGGTTTTTGAGATTTCCCTTTTTTATTTGGGTCACCATTGTGAGCTAGGACTAGACGTCTTCTTTACCCATATCGATTCTCTCTTGGTGTTGTTTTATCTAGGGACAATCATGCATGAATGGCCACACTAGAGGTAAGTATCCCTAATCATCCCATGTGTTTTTTTTGTAGGTTTATTATTGTGTGAATGGTTGGTCATTAATTTTTATAGATTAGGATAGATGTATGTGTAGACACTCAATTTTGTTAACTCTACTCTTTGATACTGTCGATTTTGACATTTATCACTTTTTCAAATAAATGTAATTTACCCATTCTCATACAGTACATCTCTAGATCTCTTTTTTACCTTGTTTGATCATACACATTCATCTATCGAAAATTTCTGAGAAATGAATGTATGGAATCCATTGGTTAGTTTGTGTCATACGATCCTGACCCTAGTGTAAATTTTTTCCCTTGCTCACTTTGATCCCAAACTATTAGTTGTATATTATTATTTCGGTCATTTACTCCTTCTTAGTCAACCTTTGTAACTTAAATAACCTTCGAAATAATATATAAGCAAGTGAAACTCACCTCATTTAGAACCTAGCACTCTTATGAATCCTATTGCAAAAGATAGAACAAAAGGAACCCAAAGCTCCCTACACTTGGTCACAAATACCTCTACACATTCATTAGGGAAGCACTATCTACAAGTTTGAAGCTTCCCACTAGGTCTAGGGGATTTATTCCCACATTTGCAAGCATCCAAAGTCACTCACTCAAGTAGATTTACAAGAGAGAAACTCAAGTCAAGATTTTTCAAAGTAAGAATGTCAAATATGATTGCACTACAACTAGATATCACATGCTAAGTGGAGAACGACATGTTTTTTAAGGCCTATTTTAAGTAGTTCCACCATCAGTGGTGCACGAGGGTGACCACAACCCAACTAATGTTTGTTTTGCAGGACTCTTTATCCATGGTTAGGGTTTAAAAGGTTGAGAAGAGCATTTTGAGGTTCCCACAGTGTGATCGATAGTGACCAATATAAAGCGATAAAGATATTTAGACAAGTGAAAAACCCAAAAAGTTGTAGATCCTAGTTTTAAGTAGTGTCATGACCATACAAATAGGTCAAGACCATATAGATGTTCATACCCCTACTATACGGTTATGCCAAAGAGCATTTTCAGGTCACAGTTCTAATTTCGAGGCATTCTCAGGTCCATATCTCCTTGTTTCATCATTCAGATCACCCAGAATTTCCCAAAATCATCTATAATCAGCTAAGTGCACTCAATCCCATGTATTTATGAACTTGTATTATATCGTGTACATTTTTTGTAACTATTAATGTGTTATTATAATATTGAATGGTTAATGTTGGAAGTTAATTAATCATAATAACCCCTATATCTTCTATTTCATTCCTTTTTGGTTATGTGTAAATATTAATCAAATCTAAAAAGGGTGAAAACATTTGGTGAAACCCGAATCTTGAATTGAACATTGTCTCAAACCCCTGGTGGCCCTAGGGTTGCTATTCTATTTTATTGTGTTTGGATATTGTACTTTATCATGCCAACTCTCAGGGATCATTATCAGTATCTATGTAGCTTTCCCACATCTTCTGATTCCCATACCACCCCTATTCACTCTTGTGGCCAAGCCCATGATTATATATTTTCTAATATGTATTTTTATTATCATTGTTGATCACTACACAAGGTGATGGTTCTAATATCACTCCAAAAATCATAACCAAGACCTTACTGATGATGATTTCCAACAATTTGCACAATTTTATGAGAATCCTCAAAATACCTATTAACATTGATATCCTACTATACACTGCACAAGATCAACTTAAGCATGCTCCATCATCTAACTTAGAAACATCTACTATTCCTACATCTACGATGTCCACATTCTCGGGGGAACCTAACATTCTGATGCACAATGTCTCTATGCCTATTCATGCAGCCACTATTGCTACTACACCTCCCATATCTAATGGTTCACATGCTTCTTCATATGGAACACAAGCTCTTGAAACCCTTTTACACACATGTTACAAGCTTAAATATTACAATTGCAACAAGGTGTATCTAATTCTCCTCATGTTATGGATTCCACTCAATTACTACATAATCCATTAGCTCCTGAGGTGGCCTCTTATCCTTTTCCTCTTGGTTTTGTTACACCTAAAATTCCTATCTATGATGGAAAAGGTGATCCCACAAATAATCTTATATCATTTCATGTGCCTTGCATCAATTATGCATTTTATGACATTTTGCTTACCAAGTTATTTCCTAGGAATCTTAAAGAATTTGCATTGCAATGGTTTTATGATCTCCCCACACATTATGTGTGCTCTTTCACTACATTGGAAAATCAATTTCTAGCACACTTTTCTATCAACATTGGGGATAAGGTTTCTTATGCACAAATGTCCAAGCTACGCCAAGGATCTAATGAACATATCAATGATTATGTCTTGCGTTATTAGACCATGCTTACCAAGATGAATAATATCCTGGTTGATAGTGAATTACAAGACCTTTTTACACAAAGCTTGCTTCCTCCTTTGCAAGAATTGGTCATGTTCGACAAATTTAGATCATTTGACCATCTTTGCCATACACTAAAAGAGTGCGAAGCTAAGTTGTTACATATGAATAAATTCAGGTATTTTGCTAGCACTCCCAATACATTTAAAGCCAAATTTCAAAAAAATATACATTTAAAGGAAAGACTAATGATGCTAAGGTTGCTTCTATAGATGATCTCAATGTTATTACTCAACCTACTAAGCTACAGTTACAACCCACATGATGACAGTTTACACATTTACCATGTGCTCCTCATATTTTCTTAAAACAATTACTTGAGTGTAATCTTGTGTCTCTCCCTCCATCATTTGAGGTTGATGCAATAAGCTTCAAAGTAAGAGTTTTGATGCCAAAGCCTATTGCGATTATCACCGATGTATTGGTCATTCTATGGACAGATGCATAAAGCTTCATCATGTTATTCAGGACCTTATTGACTCTAATGTCATTGAATGGGATGAGCCCACTGAATCTTCTAAGCCAACAAACAACAATTCTAAGTTAAAGATATTCAATGATCCACTCCCTAAGCATACAAGTGATACATCTACTTCTGAAGTGCATAATGTTCATCATGTGGTGCCACCACCACCCTCTTATGATCATCCCTTAGATGCTATGATTGGCACTATTACTCGCATGTCACCTTCTACACCATGCATTACTTTTGATGACTCTGATATAGATGACACATTTATTTCTGATACATTTTCTATTCCTGTCTCTATTCATCAAGTACATATACATGGTGTATTGGTTGATCCACACAACAAATATAATGTGTGTTACTAGTCATTGCTTCAATCTCTTAGTATCTCTGTTCTTGGAAGCTTACATATGATTTTGATCCTCACTATCATCGTATCATGTTACCTATCACTGTTGGTCCTATTACCACACCGATTTCATTCTTGGTTTCTAGTTCTCTTAGCTCTGGTACCTTACATCTCGGTCTCCCTTGGTTACGTGCTCTTAAGGATATCCCATCAGTTATTCACCAATGTATCAAGTTCATTCATAATCAGCAGGTTGTTACTATTTGAGGTATCCCTTTTGAGGCTCCTTCCCCTAGCATGCCTAGTCATTCTCCCACATCTTGTATCCCTACTCCTAGTATACTTACAGATAGGTCCTTGGATTCACACACTGATTCACATAGCTCTAATCCTCCCCTAGGTATTATAATAGGTTTTTGGATTCACACACTTTTGCTATTCATATATTTCTAGTCCTCCATAGGTATTAGTCCTTTATGCTAGTTTGCTAATTAACTAACGTTCCTTACCAAATTAGTCAATTAACACCACATTGTTGATTGTGTAACCCCTTTCGCATTCAGGATGCCACTTTACGATGAATCGTAAGTCAAAATCCTCTTCAAAACAGACAATTAGTGATTATAGCTAATTAAGCCTATTTTGCCCTTGATTTGGTCAATATGCCCTAGTATTGACTCAAACCCCTCTTCCAACCACTCAAAATCACCCCATTCACCTCCACAACATCTCAACAAGCTTCAAAATCTTATCCTAGCCTCCTAGTTGACCCTAAGCGGTTGATTAAGGCTCCATACCTCTTAATCACTTGGTAATTCACTAATTGTGATTAGCAAGGCCTAATCATGATTAGCAATTCTAATCTAATTTGGGGCTTTTAGTCCCACATGCACCAAAATACAAGTTTCTCCCAAAAGGAAAACTATAAAAAGAGTGCACCTCATTCCTTTATACTTTACACCATGCTTTGATTTGCATCTCATATAATAAATATGATATATAGCCAAGTTCAATCCTTGCCTAAAGCCTTCAACAAGGTTAGTAGATGAATATCTAAAGTGACTTAACAAGTCATTTGGAGAGGTCATTTCACCATTGTTTGGAGTAGCAACCATAACCATTTGATTTCCCTCTTAGGTCTATTTAGGCCCATGTTAGGTAATTCAAGCATATTAGTAGGCATGTTTAGTTAGATTTTGCATTGTTTTCATACTAGTTAAGCATTCTTTTAAGCTTCTATCTTAATGTTGCATTCCTAGACTTAGAACATTGGCTAGAGGTGGAAATGGTGTTAGCCTTCCTTGTTTAGTAATGTAATTTTCTTTGTAAAGTTTAGGGTGTTTTCATTTGGCACGCCCGGTGGGACAATACCCCATTGCATTCAATTTTTAAAGATTTTTAACTTAGTTTCAAAGTTTTTCATTTCAAGTTTTAGATTAGTTTCAAGTTTCCTAGATTAATTTCAAGTTTTCTAGTTTACTTTCAAGCTTTCTAGAGTACTTTCAAGCTTTTTAGATTAGTTTCTCAAGCTTTTTAGATTAATTTCAAAGTTTTAGAGTAATTTTCAAAGTTTTATAGATCAATTTCCATTTTTTGAAAGTTGTTTCAACTAGATTAGTGGTAGAAGTTGTGTTTTCATGTTCTTTGTAGGATATAAGGAGGTGAAACCCTATCAAAATTCCCTCAAAATACCAAAGATTGGACCTTTTTCAAGAAATCTTCTCAAAACAACATTCATTAAAGCATTTAGATATGTTAGAAAAGGAATAGTTTTATAAAAATGAATACCCTAAATTATTGGTAACTTTTTGCTCCAAATTTATGTTGGCATTGTGTATTTCACTTCAATACCTTTCTAACACAAAAAAATGGAGTCATTTCAAGGTGCCTATGGCCTCCATAGTTTCAGCACCTACAGGAAAGAGGAACACCTGTGCATGACTGTGAGCACCTGTGCATGACTGTGAGCGCCATTACATACACTAAATTTTTGGTTTTTGGTTTGAGTGAAAAAAGTCCTTGTGCATGACTGAGAGTGCATATGTCTCACTGAAATCTCCCAAGCATCATTGACTGTGTGAAAAATGATGACAGAGGGGTGCCTGTGCATGACTGTGAGTGTGCATGACTGTGAGCACTACTAAGAGGGGCACCTATGCATCAAGGTAAAAAATTTCAAATTCTAGAATTTCAATTTTATGATTCCTGTCAGTTTTTAAGGGTTTTTAGATGTTGTTTTTGTCAATTTATTGATTTTAGAGCAATATTCCTAACAAAATTGGCTTAGGGTTTGATAGATGATATGTTTTCATACTTTGTTTTGAGTTTGGAATAGGGTTGTGTATGCTCTTCTCTTGCACCTAGTGTGATCTTGAGAATCAAAAACACCCCTAAACCACTTTTTGCTTCTTGGGAGTAAGTAGGAACAATCATCCTTCATTTTTTGCTTAAGGGAACAAACTTTCATGTTTTGACATATGCTTGATCTTTTAGTTTAAGAGATTTTTCATTTGATAAAGAACCAAGGCTAAAATTTGTGTATGCTCTTCCCTTGCACCTAGTGTGATCTTGGGAATCAAAAGCAATTTTAGTCTTTCATTAAGAAGCACTTGGATTAATTGGGAATAAACCTTGTTTTTGCAAATTTTTATGGTAGTTAGTTGATTTACAAGCTTTGCATTTCTATTTAGTTGGATTATTTGTTGTGTATGCTCTTCTCTTGCACCTAGTGTGATCTTGAGAAACAAAAACAACACTTAATCCTCTTTCTATGATATTGTGAACCTTTTTGAACTACTAATCATTTGTGTGAAGGACCTAAAATGCTTGTCAAAGAAAGAAGGGCTCTCTTCAAACCAAAATTATAACATTCACATGCATTGTAGGTTGTCATTGGTGGTCTAAACCAAATTACTTAATCCAAAAGATAAAAAATACACCAACACACCATTCAAAACATTGTATTGCAGGTTTCAGTTAAGAGCTACGGCTCATCCACTCAACTAGGACATAACCCCTTTGGCATAAGCCTTAAGCTACAACAATGGGGGTGGTCCTAGGAACCCTAAAGTAGTTCACGCAAGAGGGAACCTTGTGAATGAAACAGGAAAGTGCTCCACACTACCGACTTGTCTAGTACACCTTGGTGAGATTAGAGTCAAAGATATCTGTATCGCAACCCCAGTGAAAGTATAACTGAACACACTTCGGTGCTCATTATACTGAAGGGGGTAAAGTAAATCCGAGATACTCCTTGGGAAACCTTGGTAAATCGAGCTCGCTCTAGATATCTTGTGACACCTAGAGAGAGAACCACCTAGGAAGCTTGTCGGCTTGGAGCCATTGTTTTTGTCTTAGTTGTTATACTTGAGAGCTCTCACAAAGTGACAACTTTGTTAGATTCAAACTCTTGTTTTTCAAACAAGGGAAATAATCTCTTAAAGTTGAAACCACGTGATTTTCATCACGAAATCTACTTAGTGTCATTTTGTCCTAGTTTTTCACTTGTCCTAAGACAAGGCGAAACTCTGCCAAAATAACACCAAGTTTATTTCAACACCACTTGGTCTACACCCTTGTTTTCTTGTTGCCCATTTTTGGACAAAAGGAAACAACATATACGGATACCACTAGATATCACATGTCCACCACTTTTGTATTCTACTTGCATGACTAGGTTGCAATGCCAGAGCGCAAGTGTTGAAAGTGTGCATGGTACGTACTCACGATCTAGTAGGCCCCCTTGTCTCAAAAACCCATATTTGAGACTTATTATCATCGTAGTTAGGTGATTTCATCCTTGTCTTCTTTTGAGTTGTTACACTGCCCACATTGTAGCCATACAATTGAGATATTTACGTCTTGTTTCCATTGTGAAATTAGGCCTAAATCTCTATATTGTAGGGTTACGTTGCTCGCACGCATAACAATTTCTTGATATACTTAGACATAGTTTTTACACCCTAGCTTTGTCTTGAGTTTTGTGAGTGTTGAGGTTACTTTGTTAGCATCACTATAATGCATTTTGATACTAAAATCTTGCTTTCTCGTAAAGTTTGATTACGTGTCCAAATAGTGTTGTTACGTTGCTCACATTTTATCATCCATTTTACAAAGACTTAGACTTTGTTAGTGTTTAGAAACTGGATTTTAGTATATCTTGTTAGAAGATCACGTCAACATTCTCTTATCATTTAGGCCTTGTTTGTTGCAAACTTGACCTAACTGGTGATATTGTGTTGTCACTATTTGGTTGCAAACCTATCTAGATGAAATCTTAGAGAATAAACTATTTGTTGTAACTAAATTTTGAGCATTGTACATCATTGTATTATTCTAAGGAAAACTTGTGTCATATATTACCTTGCTAGGGTAGCTTGTTCGTTTCTTTCTTTAGTTCACACATTTACTTTGATCTATCAATTTTGTGGCTATTCTATAGTCACCTTGCTTTGGAAATTTAGCATCGTTACGCTGCAAAAATTTGACTAAGGTCCCTTTTTAGTAAACCTTAGTGGAAATTCTTCACGTTGTATTTCCTATCTCGAGTATGCCTACTACGAGGATGGGATCCCAAAAGATTAGGAAACAATATATTTGGAGGTGACAACCTTGTTTTAGAGGATATTCTCATGGTTGACCATAGTGGTGGAGAGGAAGATTCTCCTCGTATGAATATAAAGCATCCTCCCCAATTTTTATGATTACATTTTTCAAAACAAACATGAGGTTCTTATACGTGTTATGGAACTAGGAGCTAAGTTTCCTCCCACAGTGGACCCTTCTCTCATTGTTGCAATGGTTCGAGGGGAAGAAGAAGTAGAACATCCTCATCACCATATAATGAAATATTAAACCCAGGTCATGCCTCTACTTCTGCACGACAAAATAATGAGGAAGTACCTTTTGAAAATGATGGAGACTATCATTTACCTCCTATTAAAATTAGTTGTGAAGACCATGAAGAACATGTTCATCATGCACAACCTCCCCCTAATGAAAATCATAATGAAATACCTATTCAAGAGGTGACGTTAGAACAACAGGTCCAAGCCCTCACTCACCATTGGCAAGTTTGGCTTCACATATACAAAAGGAACAACCAAAAGTTTTGAAACAAGCCATACCAAAGGAAAACCTAAAGCTTCATTTCACGAGTTCCCAATAAACACTCCTCGACGGGAGACACAAAGAGATCCTTATGAAGAATTTTCACAAAAATAGGGGTGGGCATACACCTAGGCTTAACCCTTTGTATAGACCTACACCACCCACGCAAGACCAACTCTTCCACCAAGAATGGTCTACTATGAAGAACACCCTTCAAGCATTACAAGAGGGCCAAACTGGTAACAATAACAAGAAGTATCAGTTCGATGAGTTATGTCCCTACCCATTTGACAAATCCATGCTACAGGTACCTTTCCCAAGACACTTTGATTTTCCAAAATTTGACAAATATAAGGGAAAAGGTGACCCTCGTGACCATATTAAATATTTTTATATGGCATGTCAAGAGGTGGCATTCAACGACAATTATCTTATGCACCTCTTTCCACAAAGTTTAGGAGCAACAACACTAGAATGGTTTGTACACATCCCTAAGGGATCCATATCAACATGGCCAGAACTAGCAGAAAGTTTCATATGACACTTCTCTTTTAATATAGAAAATGATGTCACCATGTTGGATCTCTGCAATGCCAAACAACGAAATAACAAAAACTTCGTTGCATTTTTATAACGATGGAGAGGATTAGCTAGCCACTTTCCTTGCTCCATACCTGAAAAATAGTTAATCAGGATATTTTTCCCAACCTCCATCCAGACATTACGTTCCACTTGCAAATGCATTGTGGCAACACATTTGAAGAGGTAATCGAAAAAGGGAGTCAAATTGAAAAAGCATTGTTAGCTAGGGGGACTCTAAAACCTTTCTCCCGTAATCATAATGATTCTAAATCTAATGATAAAACAAATTTTGTCCCTAATAGGAACAAAAACATTGTTAGTGATGGGATAGTAGACTCTAAACGAGTACAAGCCATTCAAAACAACACTCCTTTGAAGCTTGCAAAGGGAGCTCCGCCTATGGAGTATAAGCATCATACTTTCACTCCTCTATCTGACTCAATGTCATCAATACTAAAACAGCTAGAGGTGGTTAATATGGTTAGATATCCTGAAACTATGCCTTATGAGGATGACGTGCCTAAACCATCATGGTTTAGAGATAATGAATATTGCCAATTCCACCACGTTAAAGGTCACAAAACAGATAAGTGTTTGAAGTTGCAGCACTACATCCAGGACTTAATCGAAAGTGGCGATGTGGAGATGGATTCATCCACTCCTAACAAATCCCCCAATACGAAGACTTTTCCTAAACATAATCAGGACAAGAATGCTAATTATGTGTCTAATGAGGAGAATCATTTTGATGCTCTCATTGGTTGTGTAGATACACCTGTTGAACATGTCAACACAATAACCCCTGTGATATCCCCTGGACTATCTATGTCTAGGCATGTGCCGAAAAAGACTGATTATCACACAGTTCCACATACTTATGACAGTAAGGAACCTAGGTTTCAACATTCCCATCAAAGGATGCCTATCACAACTAGACCTCATTTGATTCTTCACGCTAAAGAACCCGTTCACTTACCTCTTCCCCCATCTTCAACTCATGGTAAGTGGTATGATTCTGATTCTTCTGAAGATTCCAATCCCAATGATTCTAAGTCTTCTGATTCTTCTGAAGATTCCAATCCAAATTATTCCTCTAATACGACTCCTAAGTCACGGTCCTCCCTGTCTTCGCAGGACCCCATTTCTCAGTCACCTCAATGACCCCTTCTTCCATCGAAGAGCTCTCTGACTCAAAGTCCTTCTAATCAATCATCCAAGTTGACTCCCATGTTGCATTCATCCAATCAACCTCTTGTGGTAGAACAACTACCCACACCGATTGATTCATTTCAGAATGAAGAAGCCATTAGAGAATTTATGAGGGTACATGAAGACATTCCTCTAGAAGTTTGTGAGCAAGAAACCTCTTTAGACCTCGATACATTCGCATATTGGGAGGAAGAGATTGATGCCTTTTGTCAGAAAAATAGAGGAAGACCCTAAGATCATGTTCACATATTTATTGATGCCTTTTGTCAAAAATAGAGGAAGACCCTAAGATCATCAAACATGATCCTCCTCTTATTCTTCCATCTTCACATTCTTCATTGGGTGATGATATTCCTGGGTCTAGCATTGATCCACAGCTATCTTCTCATTACCTAATCATTCTTTATCTATCAGGATTCCTCCATCGCAATCTTACCTTGGGTCACCACCTGGTAGCCCATCATCTTCTTCTATATGTGGGCCACCTCCAAGTAGCCCCACATCATCTATATGTGGCTCACCTCCTAGTAGCCCATCTTTATTCCTTCCTCTTTATATGTCTATACTATACTAGGGGCACATCCTAGAAGTCCCTCATCTTTGATTCTTGGGCCACTCCTAGTATTCTTATATGGGACACCTCCTAGTAGTCCCATCTTCCATCTATGGGACACCACCAGGTATTCCTTCATCTTCAATCTTAGGGCCACATCCTTGTAGTCCTTTATCTTCAAGTCTATGGGACACCTCCTGGTAGCCCATCCTCTTCAATTCTTGGACCATATCCTTCACATCCATCATATTGTTCTTCTATCAATGATTGTGGCAAACCCACCATCATTTCTCACATCAATTCTATTCATCCACTTTCTTCTCCCACTTCTCAGGATCAGACAAGTCACGTAGTAGCTTATAGGAAACCAAAACAGTTCCTTCATCAGGCTCAGATCAATAATTCCAAGAGCTCCAAAGCTCACAACAATTTAAACAATCTTAAAGTTCAGAATCAAACACAATTCAAAAATGCACATCAACGCACCCATCAAGTATGGCGTAAAGTGCAGAAACCTCTGGATAGGGACCTCAAGCTCCCACACACAAAATCCATGTTTCATGATAAAACACAGTCATCTATTGAGTATGAGCTCACCACGATCATTGAGATCGGGGATAATATGACTCTTGATAAGAAAACACACCTAGTCTTCCTTATCAAGGAAATTGCTAACATTGTTGTTGGATCTTATCACGCCAAGTGACCTTGTCAGTCCCACCTTTCAAAAAGGAAAAAATACAAAAAAAATGAGAAAACATTTCAAAAAATCAAAGGTAAACGAACACACATTGCAATCAGGTATTGCATACACATGGATGTTCTTTCTTCCATTGTTATTCTTCTGCAAGTCTTCCTACCATTTCCATCCCTTCAGTGATATTTTGGTTAGCCTATTCACACACATTTTGTGACATTTATCTCTATGGTATCCATTTGGCCTTGGTCTTTTATCACCTTGGTAAATTAAATAACGACTGACCTCTTAGAAATCCTATCACAATCAACATCTAAAAAACTTGTTGCGAAGAAATTTTGGATATATTTGTTGACACTAGCCAATGTCATCATCACAATCACTTCCACCTCCTTCCATCAAGCCATCAGTGGTTCTTAACCCCTTGTCAAACAAGAGAGCTGAAATAAGTTTTCAGAAAGCAAAAGAATCAATCAAATCAAAAAGCACAAAGCTGAAAGCAAATGCTAAAAGAAAAAGCAAATTGATATATAACTCTCTCTTGGGGTATTTCCAATAATCTCTACCAGGGCTATGGATGCCTGACTGGTAGTAGAGAAATGTTGTGATTAGAATCAAATGCATCTCCATCAGGGCTATGGATGCCTGGCTGGCAGTGGAGCAATGTACGGCTCTCCTTCCACAATCCATTCATAAAAATCAACTTTGAAAAATAAATCATTCCTACACATTGGCTAGGGTGTCTTCACTTGTTGTCTATCAAATCTTCCCTCCAAGAGGTAATAAATTTCCACGTGCACACACTGGATCTCTATGAGAAAACAAGATTAGTATGTTACCAAGTGTCTTTTTTTGGACCTTGTTCAGACTCTTACTCTAGTCTGTATCTTGTCTCACGATTCGTGCCTTTGGCTAATCACTTCTTCATCATGAGGCTTCTAAGCTACATTCACAACATTCACATCATTCTTCTACTTCATTCAGAACATCCATGTGTATAATATTTCCTTTTTTCCATGTTTGTTGGGAACCTTTGTCCCCTTTCACAAAAACAATCTTCCACTTCTTTCTATCATGTGCTTCTTGGCCAGCTTATGCTGGGGGCATCCTTGCTCCTTCCTAGCATGTTATTGGGTTACGTTCATCATCATGTTGAACTTATCTATATTGGCCCTAATCCAAATTTTGCACATGAAGATTTTTCCTTTGAATATTCCCATCTAACGTTGGGGGAAATTTCACATCTTCACTTTCTTGCACATACGCATGGCATTCTACCCTTGTACATCCCATCTGTCACTAGGGGTATCCACATTTCTTTGTTTCCTATACATAGCTTCAGAAAAACTTCTAAAAAGTAAAAAACATTCAAATATGTTTCAAAATATCTAGAAACATTCAAATATGTTAGTCAGAAAAGTCAAAACATCCAAATAAACATAAAAAACCCAAACAAATTGGTAAAGAAAACTTCAAAAACCCAAATTTATCCCAAAAAAAAAAAAATTGGTAAGAAAAATTCAAAAACCTAAATTTATCTTACCATTACATATTTCCAACGCAAAAACAACGGAGTTGTTTCGAGGTCGGGAGCAAAAGTAATGGCCTCCAGAAGATAGGTTATGCATTCAGTGTTGCACAGGTGCCCCCATGCTGAACATGCACCAACATAGGCACTCAAACCCATGCTGCATTTTCAAAAAATCCAAAAATGAGCTTAAAATTTATTGATTGGTTATGCCAACACAGGTGCTTCAGGCACCCATGTTGCATCAAAAATCCAAAAAATGTAAAAAAGGAATGCCAACACAGGTGCTCAAGTGCCCATGTTGCAGTCAAAAATCAAAAAAAATGCAAAAAATGTATGCCAACACAGGCACCCATGCTAGCAGTTAATGCAAAAAAAAATTAAAAGCAACAGGCGCTGCCCATGGCCTCAAAAATCAAAGCATAGCACAAGGCATGCCCATGTTGCAAAAAACAGGCCAACACAGGTGCATGCAAAAAATGCAAAAAAATCAAAATGAGGGCCTTTTCACAAGTGCACCCCCATGTGCCTCACAAAATTTCTTCTAAAAATCTCAAACACTTGGCCAGCATAGGTTATTTTTAATATGCTACCCAACACAGGTGCTCCCCTGAGTGCATATTTTTGCATAGGCACACCAACATTGCGCAGGCCATAACTTTTTTGCTCCCGACCTCGAAATGACTCCATTTTTTTGCGTTGGAAAGGTATTGAAGCAAGCTACACAATGGTAACATTAATTTTGGCTTTAGATTTACCAAAAATTTATGGTTTTTCATTTTTTAAATGGCTTGCATACAGCTTAAAGCCTGTATCACCTGCATTATCCTCAACATCAAAATTGGTCCTACAAAACCATATTTCTGACGTTCTTGCTTGTTCTTGTCTCAAACGACATGTGGATCATCATGATCTATCCCCATTAACAAAAGCTGGGTCTGCTTATTATGTCGGTACTCCCGTGCAACAGTGAGTTGTCAGGTACTGTGTCATAATGCACGAATGCTTTCCATGGGACTACTTGTGTCCTCCATTTTTCCCTCGCATGTGTTATTGCTTGGGGCATCATTTTTAACCCTTGTCGTTACAACACGAACATTCGGGAACTGCAGCTTGATAACAAAAACATTGGTGCAACTGTCTTAAACGTTGTTTGTTTGAGTATGTGTGATTGTATTGGTTTCTCTGTTAAGTTAGCTGGTTTACTTTCTCGTATTGCATTGCATTCTGTATGTTGCATGGAGTTAAGTATCATTTTACTTTCTCGTATTGCATTGCATTATGTATGTTGCATGGAGTTACGTAGCAATGGAAAAATGTTAGTAATTTAGCTTTTCATGTTATCTTACATTTTTGTTCATTTCAATAAAGGCCGATGATGTAGACCTAGGGGAAAAATGATATAAACAGGTTGCTTATTGAAAGGTTGGATGCAAAGATTGGGCTTGTCCTATATTCTCCATTAATCATTTCTTCTCCATTATCATTTATTACCATTACTAATTTTTCTCCTAAAAACTCACCCAGGGCAATAAACAACCATGTTTATCCCTATCCTTATTCCTTCTCAATACCCAAGGGTTTCGCACCCATTCTAACCTATTTTCTTCTATCCATTTCAATCACTATCACCCCATCGACACTCGAGGGGGCATCCTTCATTCCACTAATTTTTCTTCAAAAATTTACTTGTTTATGCTTGTCTACTATATTTGAAGTGAAGTCACTAACTTCACCTCAAACAGGGGCAAATGTAGACACCTAAATTCCACTTTTGCAATCTTATTGCCAAAACACACACAAATCACTCTCATTCTTGCCAAATCCATTATAATTAGTGGTTTTTGCTAATTAACTAACGTTCCTTACCAAATTAGGCCAATTAACACCACTTTGTTGATTGTGTAACCCCTTTCACATTCAGGATGCCACTTTACGATGAATCGTAAGCCAAAATCCTCTTCAAAACAGACAATTAGCGATTATAAGCTAATTAAGCCTATTTTGCCCTTGATTTGGTCAATATGCCCTAGTATTGACTCAAACCCCTCTTCCAACCACTCAAAATCACCCCATTCACCTCCACAACGTCTCAACAAGCTTCAAAATCTTATCCTAGCCTCCTAGTTGACCCTAAGTGGTTGATTAAGGCTCCATACCTCTTAATCACTTGGTAATTCACTAATTGTGATTAGCAAGGCCTAATCATGATTAGTAATTCTAATCTAATTTGGGGCTTTTAGTCCCACATGCACCAAAATACAAGTTTCTCCCAAAAGGAAAACTATAAAAAGAGTGCACCTCATTCCTTTATACTTTACACCATGCTTTGATTTGCATCTCATATAATAAATATGATTTATAGCCAAGCTCAATCCTTGCCTAAAGCCTTCAACGAGGTTAGTAGATGGATATCCAAAATGACCAAGTAAGTCATTTGGAGAGGTCATTTCACCTTGTTTGGAGTAGCAACCATAACCATTTTGTTTCCCTCTTAGGTCTATTTAGGCCCATATTAGGTAATTCAAGCATATTTGTAGGCATGTTTAGTTAGATTTTGCATTGTTTTCATACTAGTTAAGCATTCCTTTTAAGCTTCTATCTTAATGTTACATTCCTAGACTTAGAACCTTGGCTAGATGGATGGAAATGGTGTTAGCTTTCCTTGTTTAGTCATGCAATTTGCTTCGAGTACCTTTTACATGAATATAGACCTTTCTTGATACATAGATATGCACTACTAAACACAAACCAGCATAGATGAGTGAATCACACAAAGCATAAATACTCACATATATGGGCAAGAAATGCATGATAAGACACCAAATAGGACTTGTTTCTCATAGCATACATTGTTAGCACTCAATGACATGGATTACAAAGCACTTAACTCCATCTAAGATCTTTATACATATCATGCTCCTTCCATTCATCAACATGACCTATGTCTATATTGTTTGAACAAGAATAAACTCACCTCGTTTGCTCTAATAGATTTCACCAATCTACCTTGTTCATCGTATGAAGTATCTCCCCATTTTGGCCTGTGTGAAGATCTATTAGTGCTTCAATTTATATCTCATCTTGAAGATCGTTCAAAAATGGTCGTCAGATCACATTTGGGCCTTGAAGTCATTTCCAAATTCTATTTCCCTGTATGGAAAATTCAATTCTGGGCACAAATCGCAATTTCTTTGCATTTTATGGTTTGACGGGGCATGATTTCCTCGTCAAATTATATCTCAACATCTTCAGCTACAAGGTATCACATTGAGTCCAGATGAGGCTATTTCGGGTCTGTTCCCCCATCCATGAGAAAGCATTTTTTCTATGTTAGGCATAAATATCAGGTTTTTTCCCACGGCCTTATTGAGTTCTAATTGGCCAGTCAAATTTATAAAGGTGGAGAGAATTTATCTGTCAATTTTTGTCCCAACATCCATGTGAATACGTGGTCCTTTTTAATTGGTTGCGGCCTGGAGGGTATTTTTGGTGAAATTTTCCACTTTTGTCTCATTTGTAAGAAATACCAAATTGGCCCCGTGGCCCCGATAGTCTCTAATTAGCTATTCAGCAAATATGAAGTGGCAGGGAAAAAGTTTTACTTTGACCCCGAAGAAGGACACGTGGGTGTTTTTCATGTTACAAGTGAGATGGCAGGTTGGCGGAACATTTTGAACTGTTTTCCCTATTTGTAAGAGGGAGAAAAGTTATAAATTGACCCACAACTCCGTTGGGGCCCACATCAAAAGTTAGAAGTGGGTAGGCGGGCTTGTGGAGCACTTTGAAGTTTTTTGGCTCAACACTGAAAAGTCAAAGCGGGGAGGTGGGTCGCCAGAGGTTTTTGAAGATTTTTGCATTTTTGTAAAAGGGACAAAAGCTATGAAATAAACCGCAACTCTGTTAGGGCCCACATCAAAAGTTACAAGCAGGAATGTGCGGGGCCCTCAGCAGAGGAAAATTGGAAAAATTTCCTTTTTGTTAAAACGGGTAAAATTACATAAATGAGCCTTGAATCCATCAAAGGCCCAGAATAAGCCACGTGTCGACCCTGTATTTCAAAGGCGGAGGGGCAAGGAAAAATGTGAAAATTGCACATTTTCTCCAAAAGTCACAAAATGCAAAAGACAACCCCAGGCCCGCTTCGAATCAGATTTTTCCATGTGGATGGCTCTAATCTAAGGTTGAGAAAGGGAAGAATCAACGGTTGTTGTGCATTACATCTGATTTTTCTGCCATTTTTTCTCCACGACTCCTAGAGATGTGAATACACATTGTTTTTCATCATTTTTTGATGAAATTCCTTGTCGTATTTGTCTGCAAAGTGCAATTGAATGAATTTAGAGCTTAATTTGTGAGTAAGGAATGTAAAGGTTGATATTTTGAAGTTGGACTTTCTCGAGCACTTGCAAAAACATGAATTACCAGAGAAGCTGGATGCAAAGAAAATTTGCAAAGGAAAGAATGGGAAAATGATGAAATGATGGAGGTTGCATGCACGAAGGATTGAAACATGCTCCCGGTTAAAACAATGATGGAGATATTTGCAATGATTCACCTTTTTGAAAAACTGGCAAATTTTTGTTACAAACCTATTAAACATCATTTTCTGGAAATCATGATCAAACATGCAACAAACAAAGGTTCCTCGGATATTATTTTCTTGGGGGGAAAGCTTGGATGTAAATTGAGTGTTATAAAAAGCATGCTTTAGTCATACAAATGGTTCAGGGGTTTAATTCTTACGAGAAATTTTGAGAAAGGCAATCTTTCTGAGAGACCATCTGAGAAACCTGTTAATCTCTTGTGTTTTAGATTTGATCGCGTCAAGATGGTTGCAAGTGTACAACCATTGACAAGATCTGATCCTGTTCAAGAAACTTTCCCCTACTGATAAATCTAATAGATCTCGAATTAATCTGTGTTGATCTTGGGAAAAATTGTGTCTAATTTTATTTCAAAATGTGTTCAAATGGTTTTGATGTTCCTGTTGCAATCTTGTGTTAAAATCCCTCTGAATCACACAGAATCTCGTCCCTGTGATATTTTAGTGGTATTTGCAATTTCATTATGAGAAGAGCCTTCATCCTGTAATGAAATAAACTGTTTAAAATCACTTTACTGTCATTTTTTTGATAAAGATTGTTTGTAATCCTTTGAGTGTATCTTAGGTGTGAGGAACCAGGGGTCTTTAATGTTTAATTGAGTCTTTAACTTGAGCCTTTGTGTATGTTTTAAGACCAATGAATGGATTTTGTATCAGTGATTAATATTTTATGAACATTGCTCAATTAAAGACTCTTGAATAAAAAGGTCTATTAGGAGACCTACTAAGTAGTGGCTAAAGAACACTAGTGAAAGGTGGAATAAACTTGGTCTAAATCACCTAAAGCGGTCTTGGGATCCCATTATCACAAGAAGAAAAGAAAGTGAAGATAGATAAAATAAAATAGCTCATGAAAGTGTGTACACCTTTGAGCATGAATGAAGTTAAAGCATGATAAAGCTAAAGGACATGTTCTTGATAGTTCTCTACATTCCAAACTTACATGTTGAATCTTTGTATGATCAAGACTCATGAGCATAGTAGTATGTAATGTCCCTTTTTGGGGATTTAAATAAATATTCCAGAATTCTGATTTTAATTTGCAACAAATTGGAAATTTATTACAGCGAAGTAAATTTATGGAAATAATTGCAAAATGTCTTCAATAAGTATCTAAAAACCCTTATCAATAATTATAAAAAAAAATTGAATTGATTTCAAGAAAAATTGAATTGAATTTAGGCAAAGTCAAACTACTGGAATTAATTATCCAATCTGGAAATCACAGCAGTTGGTTTAGGGCTCGGTTAGCATGAACTATTGCCTTGATTTTATGTGCAAATGCATATTTGAATTTGAAAATATATGGAAACTTGGTTTACATAATTAATTTGATGTTATTTTCTCACAACAATTTAAAATTCAATCACTTTCAAGTCGAATTGGCAAAATACATTGTAAAATCAGAATTGGCACCAAAAAGATCTTCTATAAACAATATTCTGCAAATCTGAAATTTTTAAAGACAAAGGTGAGAGGTTTTCGTCCCTCACTTTGGTCCTCAATTGGGGTTTTTTTCCCAAATTGAAGATATGAGAATTTATCTCAAAATCTGGAAATTACAAATCAAGTCGATATTCAAAAATGAATCCCAAAACCCTTATTTATAATGATTTCCCTAGCTTGGCGCCAAAACCCAAAAGACATGTCTTTTCATATGCCTTGGCCGACCCCTTTAATATCATTTATGTTTTATTATGGCCGACCCATACTTATATAATTATTTATAAAAAAATACATATAAATGGATGAACATTAATTGTTGCTCTTCTCCTTGACTCTTCTTTCTTTCTTACCACAAAGAAGGAATGGCTAGAAAATTTGAACTGGGTCTTCTACGTTGGAAAAAGGGACATGACATAGTGTGATTGGGTAATCAAGGTATGTTGTGTTCAAAACAAAGGTATAAATCAAGAATTATTCAAGGCATATAGAGTAACAACTGAGCTAGGAAAGCATCAATTTGTGGTATCAGAGCCTGGTGCTTTTGAATTAATATTTTTGTTGATGTTGTTATGGAGAATGTTTATGATTTCAAGGATAATGTCATAAGCTTTTGAATGCGGGGTAAAAAAAAAGAGGAAGATAAGAAGAATATTTAAACATGAAGGAAAAGGAAGGTTCTTGGGTGAATTGGTGATAAGAAGAAGCCCTGAAAGCCATTGAAGGCTTAAAAGAAGTTTTGACAAAGGAGATTGCAGGTGAATCTCATTGAATCATTGAGAAAGACGATCAATAGACTAGGGTGCAATAGACCTAGGTGAGGCTATGAGATTGTCAATAGACCAAAAAAGGAGAGAGCTTGGGTGAGATAATAATAGAGGTACCAAAAGAATAAGAAGAAGGCTTAGATGAGGTATCCAGTTGGAAAGAGACAAAGTAATTGCTGAGAAGAATAAGAAGAAGCATATAGAGGCCTACAAGCGAAAGAGGTAAGAACATATTGAGCTCAAGGAAAAAGAAAAATTCTAAAGGTAGACATGAATAGAGAGATGAAGGGATTGAATGATGAGAATTTTCACAAGAAGATAGAGAAGGATGTACAAAATAATAAGTTAGACATAGAAAAGGAAACAAAGGAGATAAAAGGAAGGTTAGATTACCTAATGAAGTTGCTACAAACCCAAGGGAATGGTTGGAAAATTAAAAACAAGGTCAAATGGCATTTATAGAAATTGATTGTAATAAGGATGAGGCATAATATGATGGTCTTCATAAGGGAAGAAGAAAAGAAACTTATATCTCTAAGAGAAATGGAGAAAGAAGAGCCTAGAAGCAGAAATATGTATATAAAGCAATCCTTAAAGGTAGCAAAAGAAGTCCTCATATGTGAACCAGAAGAAGGACCATTGCTTGGTGAAGAAAAGATGAAAGAAGGAAAAAATGTAAGTCTCATGGAAGACTTAATTAGTGTGAACATGCATGAAGAAAGAAATACAAATCTTTGAGGCCTTAAGAGGGGGAAATGAGCCTCTACTTTTTCAATGTAACTATGCTTATGAGTGTGTGTTTGCAAGCCTTGGTGAACATGAAGGTGAACATGAGATGAAGAAATAAGGGGAAGATTTGTCTCTTGTGAACAAAGGTAAAACAAGTGGCAATCAAGGAGGTCAAGGAAAAACACAAGGAGTGACTCAAGATTCTCCAAGATAGAGAAGAAGATAATGAAGAAATCAATCCCATAACAAGCCTAAGAGAGACAAAAACCAGCCCACAAGGAGATGAAATAATGAATGTTTCATATGATAGGTATGGATTGCTTGTAGTAACACTTCAAGAAAATGGAACTGCAGATGTTAAAACAACAAGAACTTAAGAACAAAAAAAATATTTTTGAGAAATGGTATGATCTATATGAGAGTGATAGCAAGAAGAACTTGAAATTTCAATTTTCTACACATATAAGAGTGGAAATTTGTGAAAATATGATAGAAAACAAGCATGTAATACTGATGGAGATGATGAGGAACTTCTTCAAGGATAAGATAGATGAAAATATCGACAATAATATGAGAAGGTTTCTATGGCTACAAGTCATACCAGGAAGAAAGGTGAGAAAGAAAGATAAAGAAATGTTAAAATTTCTTGAATTAGAACATCATGCTACAATTTTTGAGCAAAGTGAAGGTATGATGGTCCTTCCAAGGGTCAAATGGAAAGTTAGAACAGTTTTGAAGAGCTACCAGAGAGAAGGAAATTAGTTTAACGATAAAGAGAAGGATGAAAGAGACTTGGGACAAGAAAACAAGGTTTCAAAAGGAGGTATACAATCTCAAATTTTTATTGTAACATGTTATGAAAATGAAAAACATGCAGGTATGGAGATTGAATACCAAGAGGATCCAAATGAAGATAATGTGAAAGGAAAGAGGAGGTCATTTCAGAAGTGGAGCAAGGAAGAATTTCAAGATCTCATGAGCAATAACAAAAAAACTCAAGCAATGTTAGAAAAACAAGTTTTAGTTGGTTTTCATTCCATAACAAACATGATGAAGTGGAGTTCACAAGAATCAAGATCAAATGGAGAAGGTAGAGGTAAATTATATCTTCTATGTACTATATTATTCAATTTTCATGAGAAACCAATAAAATATGAAGAGAAAAGAGTTTTAAGTTGCCATATGTTCAAAATAGTTGGTAAGGTAGTAAATTCAATTGAACGAGGAGTTTTTGAGATTGTTCTAAATGAAGTCATGGGAAAAAGGATTATACGAGCAAGTATTAAAAGGTTATGAATACTATTATAATGAAAAAAAGAGGGGATTTTGACACCTTTCCAATGTAAAAATTTTGTTGAAACAATGTCAAATGAATGGGAATCCATCTTAGAGCAAGAATTTGATGAGAAAATGAGGCAAGTTTCACGTAGAGTTGAGAGAGTTTCAGTCCTTAAAAGGAAAATTTTATTTCAAAAGCAAGCTTTGAGGGTCAAGAATGAAGACATTTCAGTCAAGGAACAAATTATTAGCACCAAAAACCATGAAACAAGTTCATATTTGATCAAGCATGTTGAAATAGCTCAAAGGCAATTCAAATAAAATGAACAAATTAAGAAGGGCGTGAGAGAATTTTTTGCAAAAACATCATTAGAAGCTGAAATTCAAATAAGAACCAAGGCATTTAAGGATGAAATCAGGAATGGATTAAGAAGGAAAATTCTAAAACAGGGGTAGATTGAGAATCTTAGAGAAAATCTTAGCATGAGGAATGGAAATAATGTTGATTTCAAGATAGAGATACTTGGAAAATGGAAAAAGTCAAAAATTGTCCTTGACATGGATATAGAGGAAGGAAATAGTGTTTGGAATGCAAACAAATAGGAAGGAGGAGTGAATAAATTTAATGTTCATCCTATGAGCATGTAAGAGATAGAATCTATGAAAATGGATGGAGTAAGAAGCATGGAGGAGAGTTGTTTTCTTCTAACATGTTTGTTTCATGTGTAAGTACACCTCAAGGAAGAGTGAAAACTAAATAAGAGAGAAAATGTTGCTCACTTGAAGAGCGTGGCAAGCCAAGAATATTTCTAGCATTCAATGAAACTATGAAATTTTTACCAACATTGAGATCAAGAATTTTTCAATATACCAGTGATAAAGATGGAGAAGTCGTGGACAAAAGCAATAAGATCAAGAAGCAAGGAATAGTGAAGACTCGTGAGCAGGAGCTCATAATGAAATTTCAAGCTAGATAATCTGATGCGGGAGCATTATTAATTTCCTATGAAGATTGTTTATTTGTGTTTTGGAAGTCATTAAAAGGTTGTAAGAGTGGTTCCCTCCATTTTTTCCATGTTCAAATTCAAACTTGAGTGTAATTTGTAATAGTAAAAGTGAAGGGTGAGTTTTCCATAGTCAATTTGACTAGTAATTGAGTTTTATGCTACACAAGGATTCTTTAAGCGATGTAAATAGTGGAGATTGATCATGCATGAGCTATGGAAGTGGTTAGGATGATATTTATCCTAATTTCCTATTCTAGGAATGAGGTTGAGTTTTCGTAGAGTAGACTAAGTCATTTTTGAAACTAGTTGAGCTTCCTAAGGAATTAGTTTAAGGGATGATTTGGTCAATTATCCATTCTTGTATCAAGAATTTGATGGATAAGGTTTAGTAATGTGTATTCTAATGTAAATGAATGAGGTATTAAGTTTGAAAATAAGAAAAATTCTTTGGTTTGAGTATTTTGCATATTTCTTACATTGTGCATGAGGGTTTATAATAGGGCAGCGAGCTTAGAAACACATAGTCATCTTTAGGTTGCTCATTTATCCCAACTGCCATCACTAAATACCTAGAAGGAGCTATTAAAATATCAACAAATTTTATTAGAGGTCTTTAAAATCATTTTTGAGTTTTTTATACCGAAGTTCCTCTTCACAGAACCAAACTAGGGCAAGCCAAAAAAATTATTTTACCCAACCAAATTGGCTGAAATTTTCAGCAAATATCTCTCCCATCTAGACACTCAAGTACACAAAATTTGAAAGTGTACTACTGATTGGGATCATGAGCTCATTACATTTTGTGGAGAGGATCTCTCACGCATGTGGAGAGGATCTCTGGTGTTTGTTCGAATGTCGGACCCATCTGATCCGGATCTAGCGTCCCCCTATGCAGACACTAGGGGACTATCGCCTCGACCTCCTACCGAGGCATGGAAAAAAGTGGTGACAGGGTCCGCCTCTACCCCACATTCATAAAAATTATCGCATGTCCTTCTGGAAGGGAATATTTCTCTTCAAATCCCCTCACACATCATCACTACAGCTGTTTCTTCCAGAGATTTATGTCTGATGGGAAAACTGATGGGGCCTAGCCCCCCTCTAGAAGACATTAAAAAATGGGCACGCATGAAATGTACCCCTTGTGGTGCTCTGGAGATTGCAGTCATGCCAAATGGATTCATACTCTTTTCCTTCAGCTTAAAATAATACTTCACGCGGGCTCTTCTTAGTGGTCCTTGGTTCTTCGGCATAAGGGGATCATATATATACAAAAATGGAATCCTTGTTTTAATCCATTAATAGAAACCATGACGCATGCTCCAATCTGGGTGTGTCTTCTAGGCCTTCCCATGGAGTTCTGGGATCTTATGGTTATTGAAGCTATTGCTCTTTCCATGGGCTCTCTCATAGCCATAGATCAAGCTACTAAATCCAAAACATGATTTATTCATGCTCATTTCTATGTCAATGTTGATGTTAGTAGTCCACTCCCAAAATTGATTAATCTTCTCTCTTACTTTGGTGTTTGGAACCAACCCATTGAATTTGAATATATTCCAAAATCATGTTCCATATGCAAGAGAATTTTACATAGGACTGCTTTCCCCTCTAAGCCACTATCCAAATAAAAAAAAAATTGATGTCACCCCTAAAAATAAAGGGAAATATGTTCCTAAAGGGGTTACTAAAGCTGCCCCCATAGTAACTACATCTAACCCCTTTTCTCTTCTTGAAGAGGGTTAAATTAACCTCGAGGAACCTATGGAAGAGTCTCTTGCCCCACAAATCCTTTCTTCACCTGTTGTTTCTCCCTTGGAGGCTCCAAGGGACTCTCCTCTTCCATCATCTTTTGGTACTGTTCCCACTATAATCTCCCTTGCTTTCCAGCTTCCCCCCACTTCAGTGTCTCTCCATATGTTATCCCCTTTCACTTCCTTCCCTTTGGTTTCTTAGCCTCCCCCTCCATTTTAGGTATTCTTTCCTCTTCCTCCCTACCGCCCCCGTCCTCTGTCCCTTTCTATTCCCCCACCTCTTTCCCTCCTCCTATTTTCCAAATGTTTCTCATCTTTCCCCCTCTCCCCTACCTCTGATGATAGCAAAAAACCCAGGACTGCCAAAAGTAGTAGTAATAAACCTAATGTCGGCACTGAAAAACCCCGAGGGATAATCCTTGGGAACGTCAAGCTACAATCAGAATCATCTCTAAATGTAGCACAAGGAACTCAAAGTATCATCCCCGTGGTGGTGGGGAGCAAGCCCAAATCCAAAAAATTAAAATAATCTCCTAGAATATTAGAGGTCTCAACTTTGTATAAAATAAGATACTCCTCAAGGATATTAGATTTAATCATTCTCCTGATATAATAATGCTTCAGGAAACTAAACTAAAAAATGAAGACAACCTTCTCAAGCTCTAACCAAACACCTCTTTGGTGGCTCAAAATTCATCTGGTAACTTAGGGGTCTTATGCACTCTCTAGAATCCCAAAATATTAAAAGGTGACTACCTTATGAAGCATCCAAATTTATTAGGAATTCTCTTCCAATAATTTGAATATGATGCTTACCGGATTGCCATTAACATTTATGCTCCAAATCTGGAGTCACAACAGGAACAACTCTGGCAAAAAATCTCAAATTTCAAAAGAAACTACGGAAATCTTCCATTTATAATCATGGGAGATCTCAAAAATACTCTCTCCCCCTCTAAAAAATATGGTGGTGCCCGTGCGTGCCCATCCAACATGGAAGCTCTTGCTGAAATCATATGTCACGAAGAGCTATTTGATATAGACTTATAAGGGGCTTCCTAAACTTGGTCCAACCGCAGAATCGGTAGGAATCATATTCAAAGTAGGTTGGATAGGGCGATGGAATCTATGGATTAGATCTTACTCTACCCTGACTTCTATCTTAGTGCTTTAGCTAAAGTGACTTCTGATCACAGCCATCTGCTTCTCTGTGCTAACACTAAACTCAAATCCAAAAACCCTCCTTTTAGATTTGAGATGGCTTGGCTAGAAAATAATCAGTTAGATCCTCTAATTAAGAGTTGGTGGAATATTAATATTGAGGGCACTGATATGTTCAATTTTTCCAGCAAACTTAAGGAAATAAAAAAATAACTCAACCTCTGGAAAGCTAAGGTTTTTGGTAATATCAAGCTTCACAAACAAAAGCTGACTCGGAAAATTACGAGCATATCTGAATAAATTGAGAAAGAAGGCATAACGAACCAGCTTCATAGGTAGGAAATTTCTCTTCTAAGTGACTACCATAATACATTGAAAGAATAATAATCCTATTAGAGACAAAGATCAAGAGTATTGTGGCTCGAGTAGGGAGATAGAAACACCAAATTCTTCCATATCACAGCTTCCAAGTATAAGAGTCGAGATAAAATCAAATAATTGTTTTCATCTGAAGGCAATATCTTATATAATGATTTAGATATTTATAATGAGATTGTCTCCTTTTACTCTAACCTCCTATAGGAAGAGGCTCCACCGAATGATAATGTCATGAACAGGATGTTGCAACACATACCAAAAATGGTCACTAATGAAATGAATGAGAACCTAATGAAACCCTTCTCTATGGAGCAAATCCACAAGGTGGTGTTCACTATGAAAGGAGATAAAGCTCCTGGACCTGATGGATTCCTTGCTGCCTTATTCCAATTTTTTTGGGAAATCATCAAGCAAGACCTTTAAAAAGCAGTGAATGAATTCTAACACAGTAACTCTTTTATGAAAGAATGGAACACTACTTTCATTGCTCTTGCACCTAAATCTCTCAGCTCCAAATCGGTTGCTAAATTTAGGCCAATAACTTTAAGGCTTAAGTTAAAGACTCAATTAAACATTAAAGACCACTAGTTCCTCACGCCTAAGATACACTCAAAGGATTACAGACAATATTTATCAACAAAATGATAGTAAAGTGATTTTAAATTTTTTATTTCATTACAGGATGAAGGCTTTTCTCATAATGAAATTGCAAATGCCACTAAACTATCATAGGGACAAGATCCTATGTGATTCGGAGGGATTTTAACACAAGATTGCAATGGGAACATCAAAACCATTTGAACACATTCTAAAATAAAAGCAGACACAATTTTTCCCAAGATCAACACAGATTAATTCAAGATCTATTCGATTTATCAGCAGGGGAAAATTTCTTGAACAGTCTCAGATCTTGTCAATGGTTGTACACTCGCAACCATCTTGATGCGATCAAATCTAAAACACAAGAGATTAACAGGTTTCTCAGATGGTCTCTCGGGAAGATGGGATTTCTCAAATTTTCTCATAATAATTAAACCCCTCGAGCATTTGCATGACTAAAGCATGATTTTTATAACACTCAATTTACATCCAAGCTTTCCCCCAAGAAAACAATATTTGAGGAACCTTTGTTTGTTACATGTTTGATCATGATTTCCATAAAATGACGTTTAACATGTTTGCAACAAAAAGTTACCTGTTGTTCAAAAAGGTGAATCATTACAAATATCTCCATCATTGTTTTAACTGGGAGCACATTTTCATCCTTCGTGCATGCAACCTCCATCATTTCATCCTTTTCCCATTCTTTCCTCTGCAACTTTGCTCTGCATCCAGCTTCTCTGGTAATTCATGTTTTTGCAAGTGCCCGAGCATTTCCAACTTCAAAATATCAACCTTTACATTCCTTAGACTCACAAATTAAGCTCTAAATCCATTCAATTGCACTTTGCAGACAAAAATGACAAGGAATTTCATAAAAAACGATGAAAAACAATGTGTATTCGCATCTCCAGGAGTCTTGGAGCAAAAATGGCAAAAAAATCAAATGCAATGCACAACAACCGTTGATTCTGCCCTTTCTCAACTCTTAGATTAGACCTCATCCATGTGGAAAAATCTGATTCGAAGTGGGCCTGGGGTTGCCTTTTGCATTTTATGACTTTTGGAGAAAATGCGCAATTTTCACATTTTGCCCCGCCCCTTTGCCTTTGAAATACAGGCTCAACACGTGGCTTAATCTAGGTCCTTTGATGGAGTTGCACGCTCATTTCTGTAATTTTACCCTTTTTAACCAAAAGGCAAAATTTCCAATTTTCCTCCGTCGAACCGCCTTCCTGCTTTTAACTTTTGATGTAGGCCCCAACGAAGTTACGGGTTATTTCATAACTTTTCTCCTTTTCACAAAAAGGAAAAAATATTCAAAAACCCTCTGGCGACCCACCTCCCCACTTTGCTTTGACTACGTTCAATTCTAAGCCAAAAAACTTCAAAGTGCTCCACAAGCCCTTCTTCCCGCTTCTAACTTTTGATGTGGGCCCCATGGGTTGCGGGTCAATTTTTAACTTTGCTCCCTTTGGTACAAAGAGGGGAAAAACTTCAAAATGTTCCACTCCGCCTTTAACTTGCCATCCCGCTTGTAACATGAAAAACTACCACGTGTCCTTCTTCGGGGTCAAAGTAAGACGGTTTCCCTGCTACTTCATATTTGCTGAATAGCTAATAAAAGACTATCATTCGAGGCCCAATTTAGTATTTCTTACAAATGAGACAAAAGTGGAAAATTTCACCAAAAAGACCCTCCGGGCTGCAACCAATTAAAAATGAACACGTATACACCTTTGGGGCAAAAAAGAGAAATTCACTCTGCCTTTATAAATTTGACTGGCCAATCAGAACTCAACGGGGCCGCGGGGCCAAATTGATATTTTTGCAAACATAACAAAAAGTTACAAGTTATAAAAAAGACCTGTCGTGCCTCATCCAATCAAAAGAGACCATGTAGTTGAAGATGTTGAGATATAATTTGACAGGGAAAACACGCCCGTCAAACCGTAAAATGCAGGGAAATAACCATTTGCGCCCAGAATTGAATTTTTCTGTAAGGACACAGAATTTGGAAATGATACAAGGCCCAAATGTGATCCACGACCATGGAGAAGGATCTTCAACAACATACAAATGAAGAAAGAGCTTTCACGCATCAATATCGGGAGATAGAAAATATGATGAACCATGTAGATTGGGAAATCTTTAGAGAGAATGGGGCGAGATTAAATTGAACACCAACATCGGCTCCGACTTGGGGATGGGCACTCCCTGTGAGTGCCACAAGAGAAAAAGAGCAGACCATGTGCCAAAAATCCATTGGGCAATGAAGTCAAAGAACAAACTTGCAGAGCCAAAATACAATAACCAAATCCCCCAAAACGAACTGAGAAACCAACAAAAATTGGTCACCAGGGTCCAGGATAAACCAAAACAAAAAAACATGAAAGCAGAATGAAACCAAAATACTATACATTGTATAATGGTGCATACCTTGAATATGAGAAATCAATCAAGGAAATGTTTCAAATGCCTGCCATTAATAGGGAATTCAAGTAATTCCCCATCTAGGTATTTTAAGAAGAAGGTATGTTCACCAATTCAAATTTCAATTGAATAAGGGCCCATCCACAATGCATCAAACTTTCCATGTTTGCCCTTATCCTCGTGCCTGCTGTCCCATAATAGCACAAGATCTCCCACACTAAAAGCTCTTGGAGTCACCTTCTTATCAAACAAATTCTTTAATTTCTCTCTAAATTTTACATGCCTCTGATGGGATGCCCTTCTTTCTTCATCCAAATCAACAATCTGATTTATGCGAGCATCATAGGGACTAACCTCTTGATCTTCCAGTTGTTGAAGAAGATGAAATGAAGACAATTGCATATGCAGGGGCAACAGAGCTTGACTTCCATACACCAACTCAAATGGTATTTTTCCATTATCTCATTTAACAGTGATTCGATCAGCCCAAACAACAAACTTCAATTGCTCACCCCACTTCCTTTTGTTCAACTCCAAAGTTCTTCTAATTATCTTCAACATATTTTTTATTGTTGGACTCTACTTGTCCATTTCCTTAGGGATTATAATTGGAAGCATATGTCAAATTGATCCCATATTCATGGCACATGGCCACAAAATTTTTATCCTGAAAGCTCATGGAATTATTAGTAACTATCTTAGCAGGCACTCCAAACCTGCAAATGCTATGATTCGGAATGAAATCCATGACAATTTGGTGAGTTGATTTCTTGGTGGGGATTTCCTCCGCCCACTTGGTGAAGTAATCAATGGTTACTAAAATCCACTTATGGTCAGCACTTGAAGGATCTGAAATCTCACCAATGAATTCCATTCCCCATTGCCTAAATGGGGCTTCAATTGATATAGGTTGTAAAGGAAGGGATCCTGAAGCTTTCAGTCTTCCAGAAAAGCATTGGCAGCTTTCACCATTTCTTACCAACATAGTTGTATCTTTGAAAAGAGTTGGCCACCAATAACCAACCCTTAAGATCTTATGAGCTGCGAATCTTCTAGAAAAATGCCCCCCACAAACTCCTCCATGGAGATCAACAATTATTTTAGGGGCTTCATCTTCAGTAATGCATCTTAAGAGAACTCCCTCAGGGTTCTTCCAAGCTAACCAAAAATTAGTAATGACATATTCTTGGGAAGCTAGCTTAAGTGCTCTTTTCTGATTCTTTCTCAAATGTTTAGGGCCCTGTAGATGTTTGAGATAAAAAAATGATGTCCTTGTACCATTCAAAATTTATCATTTTTTCAAGGACATTCAACCTTTCTTCTTCAACTTCATTTACCTCAATTGTCTGTAGATTACTCTCTGCCATAAGTTTTTCTAGGCCCAAAGCTCTAACAATTTTTTTTGTTTGGATGTGCATATCATACTCTTGCAATTTTTTTACCCATCGACATCTTTTGCTTGAAACCTACATTTCTGATAGGATATCTTTCACCATGGTGTGGGGAACAGAAGCAATGACTTTGGAACTCATAATATATGTCCTGAAGACCTTTGTAGATTTTACCAAAGAAAATGTTTGCTTTTCCATGATAGTATACTTTAGCTCAGCTCCTTGTAATGCCTTACTGAAAAAGGAAATTGGTCTTTTAGCTCCCTCATCATCCTTCTGCAACAACAGAGATGTAATAGTACTTTCTGAAGCAAAAGAAAACATTTGGAAAGCCTTCTTATAATTTGGAGCTGCTAAAATAGGGGAATTCTTTAATGCTTGTTTG
The DNA here is from genome assembly GCA_019776745.2 of Taxus chinensis. Classification (NCBI taxonomy): domain Eukaryota; kingdom Viridiplantae; phylum Streptophyta; class Pinopsida; order Cupressales; family Taxaceae; genus Taxus; species Taxus chinensis. The sequence goes on along the minus strand of JAHRHJ020001098.1, from coordinate 61,960 downwards.
ATCCCATAAAAAGCTTGAATAGATGCTTCTTCTCATTTGATACTTTGATCTTTCTTCAGTATGCTAGTGATTGGGATAGTTAGTTCAACAAAGTTGGAGATAAATCTCCTAATAAAATTAATCTGCCCAAAAAAGGATTGAATTCCCTTCTTGGTTCTTGGAATAGGGACTTTGTTGATGGCTTCTACCCTTTCAAGATCAATCATGACCCCTTCCTTTGACACAATGTGTCCAAGAAGCTTTTCTTTCTGAACTCCAAAATGGCACTTCTTGGGATTTAGTGAAATACCATACTCCCTGCATCTTAACAACATCTTTTCTAAGTGTTGTAGGTGGTCACTCCTTTTTTCAGAGAAAACAGTCACATCATCTTGATATACATCAATGAAATCATTAATATAGCTAGAGAAAGCTACATCCATTGCTCTTTGGAAAGTGGCTCCAGCATTCATTAGACCAAAAGGCATTTTGACATATACATATGTTCCCCAAGGAGTGGTAAAGGCAGTCTTGATTCGCTCTAATTCCTTCACAATTACCTGGTTATATCCAAAAAATCCATCCAAGGTGGATAATAGTTCTGAACCAGTAACCAATTGTAACATATTGTCCATATTTGGCAGAGGGTAGTTATCCTTCATTAATGCTCTATTCAAGTTTCTAGATTCCACACACAACCTTATATCTCCATTCTTCTTTCTGACAGGTACCAAGTTTGCAACCCATGATGAGTACCTTGTGGGCTATATGATTCCTCCATCCCTCAACTTTTTCAATTCTTCTTGCATCTTCAGGGAAAGGAGTGGATTGATCGGCCTTTGTTTCTACCTAAACAGCTTGGCAGAATCTTTCAAGGGAATTTCCTACTGGAAAATATCCTCTCTGTATGCTTTCATTTCAAATAAGACCATGTTAAGAAGTCCTGGTATTTCTTCAACAATTAGAAATATGACTACTTTTCTTCCTTGCTCATATTGCTACCTAGCTAGATCTTACGTGGTTTATCCTTCGTGCCCAGGTCGTGCTCTTCAACATTCCTCGAGGCTAGCATGTGTCTGTTGACAATGCAATAATTATTATCAAATTTTGATTCAAGTGTTACCAAACCTTTGGGAATAGTATTAGTATTCAACTGAATGTTGTCTTTGCCAAATAAAGTCTCTTTTCCATCAGCCACACAAACCATTAGCTCCCAATCTATACGTTGATCGAAAAATTCTCTTTGGTTCTGCAAAAACCTTTGCACCTGGGCATTGTCCTCGAACACTTGCCAGTGTTTAACATTGTTAGGAACAAATAGCCTAGTTAATATCTCAATATTATACTCACAATAGGGGGATACAGTACAATTTTCAAATTTGGACCCGAATACAACCAATTTGTCTGCTAGAGTATTGTACTTCCTATCGTGATGTATTATGTTGAAGAAGTCAAACATTTCCACCTGATTTAGACCAAGTTTATTCCATCTTTCACTAGTGTTCTTTAGCCACTACTTAGTAGGTCTCCTAATAGACCTTTTTATTCAAGAGTCTTTAATTGAGAAATGTTCATAAAGTTTTAATCACTGATACAAAATCCATTCATTGGTCTTAAAACATATGTAAACTTTTCATAGGGTTCCTTTGACAACTTGTGAGAAAAACTAGATAGAGTGGTTTTTTTCTCTTATGATTAGTATTGGATTTAAACAATGAAAGTAGGGTAAGGAGATCCAATTCACCTTGAAAAAATTGTAATGATTCTTTAAATGCCTCTAAGATCCATCCCAACCAATATGAGTTCTTGAAACGTTAACCTCATGAAGAAAAAACATCAAATTTCAGTCAATAGAAACCCTTTCGCAGCCAAAAAAAATGGTCATAAATATCTTGAGCTGCACGTGGAATTCTAAGATAAAATTTTGTAAAATTGAGCATCTAGATGGGACAGAGATTTTCTGAAAATTTCAGCCAATTTGGTTGGGTAAAATAAATTTTGTGGCTTGCCCTAGTTCGGTCTTGCGAAGAGGAAATTCGTTGTAAAAAACTCAAAAATGATTTTCAAGACCTCTAATAAAAAAATTTGAGCTTTAAATAGATCCCTCCAGGTATTAGTGATGACAGTTGTGAGAAATGAGTAGCCTAAAGCTAACTATGTGTTTCCAAGCTCGCTGCCCTATTATAAACCGTCATGCACAATGTAAGAATTATGTAAAATACTCAAACCAGAGATATTTTATTATTTTCAAACTTCATACCTCATTCATTTAAATTAGAATACACATTACTAAACCTTATCCATCAAATTATTGATCCAAGAATGGATAATTGACCAATTCATCCCTTAAACTAACTCCTTAAGAAGATCAACTAGTTTCGAAAATGACTTAGTCTACCCTATGAAAACTCAACTACATTCCTAGAATAGGAAATTAGGATAAATCTCATCCTAACCACTTCCACAGCTCATACATGATCAATCTCCACTTTTTACATAGCTTAAAGAATCCTTATTTAGCATAAAACTCACTTACTAGTCAAATTGACTATGGAAAACTCACCCTTCACTTTCAGTATTAAAAATTACACTCGAGTTTGAATTTAAACATGGGAAAATTGGAGGGATTCAATCTTACAACATTCTAATGAATTCCAAAACACAATTAAACAATCGTCATAGGAAATGAATGATTCTCCCGCATCATTTTCTATCATTTGAGCTAATAGGACTAACACATATGTCTTTTGTAATTTTTGTTGTTTTCTATACATGCTTGCTAGTTTTGTGTGTAGTTACTTGTTTTCTACTCTGATTGTGGCCTAAGGGCCTTGTTTGTCTTGTGACACGTGGGTGTCCCATGTTTGTGGCATCATGCCTTCTTGTATGACATTGCATCTTTGATTGCAGGCTCAAGGGCCTTGATTGTCTTGTGACACCGTGGGTGTCCCATGTTTGCAGGCTTAAGCCTTTTGTGTGACATTGTTTGCACTATTATCTTTGCACTTGTTTCTACTTACATATGCACTACTATTGTTGTTGCTACTAGTTCTCTTGTTGACATTGTTGCTTACTATTATTCTTGTTACTATTGTTGCTCTTGTTGCACGCCATGGTCTCCACCATGTGCATCCTCTTTGTAGGTACATGTTCTTCTTGGTGGCCACCACATCATCCCTTCTTGTGTTTTCTACATAGATTATCAGACTTATCACTCATGGTTACACATCTATTATTTTGAGTCGCACACTCAAACTCTTTATCACACATGCCTCAAAAGAGGGGGCATTCATTTGGGTATATTCTACACCTACAACAGACATAGAAAAAATTTTGGGCTTAGACACATGAAGGCACAAGACAAAACTACTCAAGAAACAACATTAGACACAAAAATTCAAAAAAGAAAGCATAAGGTCAAAAAAACAGTACGGTTAGGACCAGACAGATGTTCTTGACCCATTTCTATGGTTTTTTCCTAGGGAAGTTACAACAAATTTCTCAGTAGTTTCAAATTTTCACCTACAGGAACATGTTTTTGGCACAGTTTCAGACTCAGATGACTCATTTCAAACTAGTTTCAAGGGGCATGAAAGGTTTCATTCATTCTTCTCTACAACACTCAATTTTAGTTTCAGTTTCAGGGATATTGGGGGCATGGGTCTCCTTTTTTGAGCTACGTTTCAACACATTTCACCTCTATTCAGTTTCTACTTAGTTGTGTGGCACATGGGGAGAGTATGGGGGAAATTCATTCTCTTTTATATTATGTGTCCTAATTTACAAAATTGGGCCTAGATCCATCTGCAACGGTGTGGTCCATGGGGTCATGGAAGGTATCAAAGTGGCTAAGTTCTTTGTAGGTAGTCCTTCCTCTCCTCTTACACTTAAAGGGGAAGATATCAGAGTTGTTGAATGAATTTGATACATGGTCTTCTTCCTTCATGGGGTGCTTCGGCTCCTCATTCTTCTTCTCTCTCTTTGGCATTCATGTGTTGGGTTCCATACACCCAATACTATTACATCTCCTTGGCACAATTGGGGACTGATCACCCCCAATTCTTTGGAAAAGTTCAACAATCCAAATCTCCAAGTACAAGCAAAGAATGGGAAACTCTTCCCTCTACAAAACAAACAAGTGTATTCCTTCCACATTTTGCATCTCTTTATTTCACTATTTACAATTTTAGATTTCATTTACATTACATATTTTCATTTGAGTTAAAGTTCAATTCTTTATCATGGACATTGACTACACTTTGTGTTGTAGGTTTCATCATGGAGTGTGCCAACACCAATACAACAGGATCTTGCAAAACAAACATTGAGTGAAGACAAAGTGTGTCTACACACTCAGGTATCTTTTCCTTTAAGCATGTAATTTCATTTCATACTTAAAGGGGGGAAAATGTAGACACTCAAATTTGGTAATTCTACTCTTTGACATCGTTGTCTTTGACATTTCTCTCTTGCTCAAACAAGTGCACTTTACCCATTCTCATTGGGTACATCTCTAGCTCTCTTGTCTAGCTTGCTTGATCATACACACTCATTTGTTCGACAATTTCTTATAATTGAATGCATGAAATCCATTTAGAAACTCCACCTATTGGCTTACAAACCTTAGACTTAATATTTCTCCTCTAGGGTCAAAAATGTACAATAGGGTCAGTTTGAATGTCCATATGGTCCTGACCCTAGTGTACAATTTTTCCCTTGCTCACTTTGATCCCAAAATTTCAGTTGCATATTATTCTTTGGGTCATTTACTCCTCCTCAGTCAACCTTTGTAACTTAAATCACCTTTGGAAGCATATATAAGCAAGTGAAACTCACCTCATTTAGAACCTAGCACTCTTATGGACTCCTATTGCAAAAGCTAGCACAAAAGGCACCCAAAGCTCCCTACACTTTGCAAATACCTTTGCACATTCATTAGGGCAACACTATCTACAAGTCTGAAGCTTCCCACTAGGTCTAGGGGACTACTTCTTCCACATTTGCAAGCATCCAAAGTCACTCACTCAAGTAGATTTGCAAGAGAGAAACTCAAGTCAAACTTTTTCAAAGAAATAATGTCAAATCTGATTGCACTACAACTAGATATCACATGCTAGGTGGAGAACAATGTGTGGCTTGAGGCCTCTTTAGAGTAGTGCCAACATCAGGTAGGTGCACGGGGGTGCCCACAACCCAACTAATGTTTTTTTTCATAGGACTCTATTATCCATGGTTAGGGTTTGAAAGGTTGAGCAGAGCATTTTTTAGGTTCCACAGTGTGACTGACAATGACCACAGAGAGTGAAAAGATATTTCAGACAAGTGACAAACCCAAAAGTTACAGATCAGAGTTCTAAGTAGGATCAAGACCATACAAATAGGTCAATACCATATAACATTCCTACCCTACTGTATGGTCCTACCCAGGAGAATCTTCAAGTCATAGTTCTAATTTTGAGGCATTCCTAGGTCTAGATCTCCTTGTTCCATCATTCAAATCACCCAAACTTTCCCAGAATCATTTGTAATTAACTAAGTGCACTCAATCCCATGTATTTATGAACTTGTATTGTATCATGTACATTTGTTGCAAGTATTAATGTGTTATTCTATATTGAATGGTTAATGTTGGAAGTTAATTAATCAAAATAACCCCATGTAGCTTCTATTTCATTCCTTTTTTTGCTTTGACCTATTGCTTTATCTTATTATGTTATGTCCCTTGGCTTTATCCATCTCTTGATCTACTCTTATTTTGAATCCTTGTACAATACCTATCTTTATCTTAGATATGAGTCTTGGAAACCTATATCTATCAGAGGGTTAGGGTCACTATCGTATAACATTATGAAACTTGTGCTCCTTGAGCCCCTTGGGTATCTACATCTTATGCCTATACTTAGATTTGATCCCCGATATTTGAGAACCCATGCAGGGATCCATCTTAGCTCATCACACATTTTGTACATGCAAATATATTCTCTATTTTCTAAATCTTTAGGCCTAGAAATTTTTTATTGATCATATACGTTGGACTGACCTCAAAGTTCCCTTGCAAAAACAAGGAGTGGTGCACTTTGTACCAATATGGGTGAAACAAGTTATCATTGCAGCCACTTGCATACCGTTCTCCAAGCTTCCTAGGGTAGTAGTAGACCCCTAGAAAGTTTAAATATAAAGATGGAGCCATAACCCATCCCTTAACACTTGGAAATGATGTTTGGATTGGCTTTTAGTACATGATGTGATTCATAATGTCCCCTTTTCAAACCAAAATTGCTAGAAATTCCTAAGAATATTTTTAAGTTGACATCTGCATTATAACTCTCTGGCATCCTTATGCTACAAGGGGATTGTCTCTTAGTGGTTAATGTTTAGCTACATAGGATAGTTGATTTTATTATTTAATAAAAAATTAAAGTGCACATAGTATATTTATTACATTATTTTAGCCCGGCTAACAATGAGAATTTATCTTCCCTCAAAAACGGAAAAGGTCAATATTTTTGAATTTATTACCACCCCTTAGAATTATAAAAGTAGGTTTCACCATAATTCATTTAGTTAATGCTTATTTTAATTGTATCATTTGATTTTACTTCCATGCTTGGAGTAATGAGATGTATTTAGCTCAGGTAAATGTGTCCCTTAAAATTGAATATAAGCTTTATTTGGGCACTCCATTTTGAAGATAGGAAGACTCATTGTTCTCTTCATCGTGCTCTTTCTTGTGTTGAGTGTGCATTTTGCATGATATATCATTCTAAGATTGATACTTGGCTCATATGTTGGATTAATTTATTAGATTAAATTTGATGGTGGCTCATTTTTAAGCCAAAGGGTTTGAATGCAATTTTTGGTTGTTCACTATTGCAGATATTCAAGCTATTTATAAACTTGTCCTTGGGTACATTAATGGCATGTTTTGAAAAGTTGCATAAGTTACATATTCAAAATTTAATCAATTAGTGACTGATTTTCCAGTGCTTAGGGTTGATATTCCAGGGAATACATGTGTTGGGAGGCTAGAAAGTGCTGGAATTAATTTAGATAATTTATTTCCATAACCCAATTTGAAATCAGATTTCCTTTTGCTTTCAATGTGTCTTCTAGTTGGAAAGAATCATTCATTTCCTGCATTGGATAAGGCCTTGGTTTCATTTATTGTGCATTTTATAACAACAACTTAAGGATACCAAGTATTGAAAGAAGATATTAGGTTTGCGTATTTTTGAATTTTCAGTTGTTGCCATTTTATTTATTAACTAATGTAATAAAAATTTAGATCTAAAAGATTAGTTTTCTATTCACGATTAGTATCTTGCTATTAAACTTCACTACCCTTGGCTTACATCAAGATTTGAATTGTATATAATGCTGACATTGGGTGTTGAGGTCAATACTAAAATCTGAATAATCCTTATAGGTCGCTTTGGTCTAATAGAGTTGTAGATTTAATAATATCCCAAAAGGGGATATTACAGTGGTATCAGGGTCAAAATCTTTCCTCATAAACTTTGTGCCCGAAATTTGTGTTGGAAAAAAAAAAAATTAAATTTCATAATTTTTGGAGCTAATTTTATGCCCTAAATATATTGGGAAGACCTATTAATAAAAAATTTAAATAAAATTAAGGTTAAATGTTTGTTGTAAAAAACTAATTTTGGAAAATTAAAAATCATAATCAGCATTGAAGTGGCAATGCGATATCAAAGAGGTTTAAAATCATTTGGACTTCAAAGCCAAAGATTATGAAAGTTTAAAAATTGCAAAATAAAAACCAATCTAATGGATTATTATAGATTTTGATTGTATTGGATTATTTTCAAACTGTATATATGATCATGATTTTGTTAATTTCAACTTGTCCTAGAAGGGAAAATTAACAGTGGATACAAATCTACCATGATATCATGATGTCTACAAGTGAGCAAAAAGCTTAAAATTGCAGAGTTTGCAATTGTGGGAGAACCATTGATCCACCACACTTTCCACTTGTAGGCATTTGTAATATTTTGGAGGAAGCTCATATTGTCAAGTTGTACATGGTAAAGGAATCGGATTATTACACAACTAGTTTTCATCAATACTCTTTGGTGACCTTTTGGGCTAGATCACAACTGTTCCAGCATGATATGACTGGGGCTCATGGTCAACTTGCATTAAGAAGTGAGCAAGAGATAGGAACCTTTTGTAATGATTGTCAACAATGAATTATTTTGTTTACTAATGGAAGAATGGTTCCTACTTCATTGAAAAGAATTTTCAAACCTATTTGTAGACTTTCCAATTTCTCATTATAGGAGGGTTTAAGAAATTGGAAAATGGCAAAGGTAATATCTTAGCAGCATGTTAGATTCTTCATATTCTGCCAAAGGATTATACTTCATATTTTGAATTGAAGTTTCACCTTTCATCTATTTCCTGAAAAAAATTCACTTGGTAGAGATGAAACAAATGTTCCAAATTACATACTCTACCATTTCCAAGCATGAAGAATTAGCCTATCATTGCACTATTGAACAAAAATGACAATAGGATGAATATTCATTGTAGAAGAATTGTCTTTTGTGATTTTCCCACCTTTGGATATGATGGTCACTTTAGTTGAGCAACATAAAGGAGGGACCCGTAGCAAAAATCCTTGTTTCAAGAGCTTAGCCATCTCATGTAGTCAATCAACAACTTGATATTCATCTGGGGGATTTATCTGAACTGAATTTCTTGAACCTATTGTCTGAAGATTTCTAATGGTTCTAATACAAACTTCCTTAGTAATTCTTAATCATGGAGGATGGTTTAGTATTACTCAAAAGCTTCTACTCATTTTTAGCCCGATGTAGATTGTGGATTGTTGACTTTCCGTTCCATCTTATTTTAATAGCTTCAATTCTCATTCCTCTACAATGCTTTGAATTTCATCCATGATATTGGTAGAAAAACTTGAAGCCATTCTTTAAGAACCTTAATTATGAATTTCTTCCTCAATGATGAATTCCCTCCCAAGCTGAGATGTGTGGAAATGCCCATATAATAAGCTGCACCTAGAAGCACCATCTGTATTTGACCCAGTCATCAATGTGTTCTCAATGTCTTTAAGTAGCAGATTGAAAGCATTATTTTCCTTATTTGTGATTGAAGCGTGGCTTGGTGAATATCCTAAATCCAAAGAAAGCTGCCCTAACATGTATTTGGAATCCCATACAATACATGAGAGGGTTGATTCAGGTAAATAGCACTTAAAATCTAGTGTCTCTGTCAAATTCTTTCTTTTGGCAAAATATATTGCCAATGTCTATATATTTTGGTTAAATAATAATTCCTTCTTTCCATGTGACTTCCAGAAGGCAATGTAAATTCCATCCACCCTCTGACGTTGATCAAATTTTGTCTAATGTGGGAATCATTACTTCATTTTCCAAGTATCAAATTTGTGCAAAGGATCCCAAAAAATTCCATTGAAATTTAAACAACCAACCTAAATGTGCCTCAAGTAATACGCCTGAAAAACATGGGCTTGAAAGAAAATATTGATCCAATGTTTCTATCATTGTTGAGTTGCAAAGTGCACATCTAAAAGGTCCTTATGAAACCTCTTTTCTTGTAGCCTAAATCTCTAAATTTAATATTTTCCTTTTATTTGAAACCACAAAGGATAGAAAGATCTTACCTTAGGCCATCATCTTAGTGGAATGCCAGTGTTTGGTGCCATTGAAACAAGAGAATGAGTGCAACTTGTAAATGAGGGATCCCCATAAAGATATCCAGGGCATAAATCATATTTCCCACTAGGCAAAAAGTCAAACACATAATCCACATTCATTTGGATTACATTGAAAGTATAGAAGAGAACCTTTGGATAAGCTTTGTTAAATAATTTTAATCTCATGTTTAAAGCTCCTCATATGGAAAAAGGGGGAAGAGGTCTCCATTGTGTCAGTAAGAATAGCTGAAACTTTGCGACTAGATGATGGCTTATCTTGATCCATCCCTTAGCTTGCAGTTTTCCATTATATAGAAAAAACAGCACGAAGGGAAACAATGAAAAAGTCATGTTTGAACTTCCCATTTGTTTGTCCACTTAAATTATGCTAATAATGACCATTAGAGAAAGTATTGTTGGCTAGATTTTCTGCATAGCTGAAAACCTAGGCAGTCATGAGATAAATCTCCCTCATTTACCGGTGAGGCTCCCGTGTAAGATTTTGTCAATTAAATATGTCCTAATATCTATCTAGGGGTTTTACTTTAACCATGCATAGCTCATGAACCATAGCTAGACAAGTTTTGCAGCAAGTAAGCAGCTGTTAAAGAAAGGAAATATCTGAAGAAGGAAAAATAATAGAAAATATTAGAGAAAAAAAGAGGGAAGATGTGCAACCCAATCAATAGATTACAGAGTTGATTGCATGCACATAGACAAACAATAGATATTAACACACAAATTATAAGCAAAGGAAACTTTCAGATCTAGATCTAAATAACACAAAGTTTATGCAATAGATCTAAGACAAAAAGTTAGAAACAAAATGCACCGTTGACACAAAGTTCTCCGGAAATCTGCTCATTTTATTCCTTTTTGCTTTCAAATAGCTATCAAGGGTTTCAGCACAAAGTCTAGAACACAAGAATGCTGATTACAAATTCCGATCTTTAACCCGTAGGTTCTTCCTCTATTTATAGTGTATAGAGGGCAATTACAAATAGGAAGCTTTAAATGAACTTCCCATGTGGAAGTTGTAAGGAAACAACTGACAATCTTCCTCCTTGAATTCCTCTTTGCATGACATGCATGATTTATAACTAAAAATAGAACCTTCTATTTTGTATGTCTGCCACCTATTTCCAAGTAATTGACTTCTTCAAGTAATGACTTTTAAACCGATCGCTTAAGTTTTATAATTCAATTGATTGCTCAATTACTTTGTCGGGAAAGAAGAAGGAAGAAAAGAAATAAGAAGAAAGAGGCAAAGCTCCCAGTCTTGTTCTTCTTCCATATTCTGCATGCAGTTGATTCTTTTGCCTTTGATTCTCACCAAACTGGATCTGGAACTAACTGGATCTGGAAGCTTCCCTCTTATCCTTGCAAGCTGAATGATTTTCCAGTACCATCTAATGTGCCTTTGCCTTTGAATTGTCTTCCCATTTTTATCCTTGAAGCTTTTAAAATTCTTCTTTAGTACATGCAAATTCAATGAAGGCTTCAACTGGAAGATTGGGAGCACATGCACAAGATCTCAAGGAATTTTCCATGCATTGACTTTTACATTGCTGCATTGAAACAAGAGATGAATTTTTTTCCAGAAAGCCTTTGCAATTATGAATCTGGATCTGTCAATTAAATCGGTGATCAGGTTGGCCTATGTCTGGTATCATTGAATTCAGCAAATCTGGAAGCTATGCATGATTCTGCTGATCTTTCTCTTTCATCATGCTTCAACATGGCTGGAACAATCTTTGTCTGAGCTCTTTTTCTTTTAATTCTGCCGGAATCCCTTGCAATTGGATCCATTTGTGCAAATCTGACAACTTCTTCAGATTCAGAAGATATATTCAATGTACCTGACATTGATTTGAGCACCTGTGATGAATACCTGCAATTTTATTCAGACAAAGATGGAGTTCCATGGCATGAATACTTGATTTTTATCACCAAAATCTGCATATAAAGCAAGTTTGCCCTAAAATTTGAGAGCTTTGCTTGCATGCAAAGCAAGCATAAATATTTTTAATTCACCTGGGCACCTGTACCAACTATGCAAACAATTAATCAGACTTAAATCAAGCTCCTTCAAACCTAGGTGCCAAACTTTGAAGCTTTCCGGCAGTGAAAAAACACTTTTTAATGCAAAATTCCTCCTTTTAATTGGGCGCCAAAACTGTCCGGGCTGCAATCCTTTGCTAAAAGAATTAATTACATTCCATTCATTATGGCAGCCCATGCTTATATAACCTTCAGCAGATTCTATTTTAATAATTGTCCTTCCTATTCCTGGCAATTAATTAATAAACAATGATGTTTATTCACTTCAAATTGGGCACCTATTTTTGCATGTTGCATGGCTGCCATTAAATAAATTTAATTTATTTATTTTTAGCATGCTACCTTCAGTTCTCACTTTGCTTCCACTTCATGCATTGACTTTCCTCCTATATATGGCGCCAAAATTAGGAAATAAACCATTAATAAATATTATTAAATGCATTGTATTCACCCAAGTTGGGTCGCACCTTTTGGCATGGGTGAATTCTAAAATTAAGAAGTCAACTTCTGGTGGGAATTTTCACCCTGCACTGTAGCTCTAAAAATCCCTTCTTCCACTTAAGTGATTTGACTTTCATCATGGGAATTTTTACCCTACAAGGCAGGTAAGAAATTCCTAATAAATGCAATTAAAGTTATCCTTCCTGCCACCTCCAATTTTCCCATAGCAGCTTAAGTTTTTTAAAAAGTGATTTATTAATGGGATTAGTCTTTGCACGGGAAAAGTGCGAATCTTGTATGGATGAATTGTTTGACCTTCATAATGGGAAAATTTAGCCTGCAGGTAGTTTCGAAAAATTCCCATCAATGCTTTAAGTGATTTTTTTTTTTTATTTCACAATGGGAATTTTTACCCTGCAAGGCAGGTAAGAAATTCCCGCCTACCTGCCGCCTCTAATTTTCCCATTGCAGCTTAAGTGACTTTGACTTCATGGGAAAAAGTACCCTGCAAGGCAGGTACAAAATTCCCACCTGCCTGCTGCTACCAAAAATCCCATTGCAGCTTAAACCTTCTTAATTCCAAAAATGCGACTTGCCTAGGAGAGGCTTTTTGTGCATGACTTCATCTTTTTAGAGAGAAGCAGACCATCCTGAGGCAAATTCCTTCTGGCATGTGTCCGTAGATGATCTCCAGATGCTTCAGGCAATTAAAACAAACTATACTGGCGAAGGAATTGACCTAGGGGAATTTCACAGAGAAATGAGAAAACTTCCGGAAAAAATACAAAAGAAATAAATAAAAGCGAAAAATGTTGCCAGAAGTCATGCAGAATAATGCCCTGAATTCATTCCTGGTGAAAACCCTATTGAGTATGATGTGAATACTGGCATGTAAAACATTCAACAGGGTTCAAACCGGAGCACAATTTACTTCAAACGGGGCATTATTTAAAATAATTAAATAAAATTTCCCGCAGACAAACCCGACGACAGAGGGATAAAATGAGTTTGGGCATCTGGGTATTTGTCAAAATTGGTTCATATGACTCTTTGGGAATATCTTGATGCAATACAGACATTTTCTGGCAATAAAAACACAAAAAGACCCATTATTTTAAAAGTAGAACGAATTTTTTTCAAATGGGTAGTCTCAGATTTTCAGGATGAAATCTGGGGACACCAAAACAAAGAAACTTCGTTAGCTAGGTCAAAGATTTCAATTAGCATTCATATTTTCCTGACAAGCCGAGCCACGATGATAACCTGATTTATTAGGATGTCAGAATGTGAGCATGCTTTTGAGTGGCTGAACCATATTGGTAGAGATCTGATGGATTGGTTGTATGTCTCCAGAATGTGCATTAAATGTTAAGAAAGAAGTTGATCCTATAAGGGCTGAAATGGAAATACTATTGAGATTCAACACAAGATCCCTTCGTGTTGTTTTGGTTCAAGAGATGTCCATTTTATCAGTGCCCACTTTTTAGGAATTTCTTGAGCCCTCACCATCCAAGGAGAAATTTGATTGAGATAGGAATCCATCTTTTTTAAAATAGTACCTGGAATATTCAAAATTTGCATAACGTGATGCCACATAAATATGGATATGGCATTTCTTCTTGGAGAACCGCCTTAATAAGGTTTATGTAAATACTGAATGTAGAAACCATTTGAAATTGTCTGGTTTTGGATTTTTTGTTCATACAGAAAGTCAATTAACCATTTCCAATCCTTGGGCTTTATGTGGGAGCTAATTTCCAATACCTTAATATTTCAGTAGTACATGAAGACCTTTTGGTGGAATTGAAGATGTTTGCAGAATTTGTTCCTTCTTTTCCCATTGAGAACAATAAGACCTTCTCAGAAGTAAATAGATGGATTTTCATATTAATGCTTTATTCTCCCAAGGCTAATTCCATTCAAGGAGAGGACCTTTGTAATGATGAATATATAAATTCCAAGGTGTCTGGGTATTTCAAGGTTATTTTCTCTGTTCAAATAGAGAATCTCATCCATCAATATGAAGATGATTTTGAATCTCAATGTTTTATGTCACAATGAAGGACCTGATGATGTCCACAGAACTCCTTCATGAAATCTTGTGCTCATTTTCACATCACGTATGAAAAGGATTCGGTGAGGGGCCATACTGTGTAGATCACACTTCGGCAAATTGTGAGAAAACATGTCATCCCTCTCAAATGAAACTTGGTGATGTGTGAACTTAGGACAATTTAAAGCAACAAGTAAAAATTGAATATCAAGAAACGAGTGATAGTGTTGAAAATCCTAGGATATCTATGTTGTAGAGAACCAAGTTATTGCCAACCATGGTCATGAGAAGCATGAAGGAAAGTCCAAAGGTCAAATTTTCATTAGGGATAACATAGGCCAAGTTGTGAACATGACGAGTTTAATTACTGATAAAAAATCATTCTTATCACAACACTAAGGTGAAAACTGAGAAATCAAAAATAGGAATGAATAAACAAATAGATTAGCAGGTAGAACCATTGGAATTGTCAAAGAAATGAAGGAACTATTAGTACCATCTGAGGACCCTCACCTATGTCTAGAACAATCATGTACCACTTTCCTAAGAAGTCTAAGGGTAAATAGCCAGTTTATACTTCATTGATCCACTAAATGGGAGCTTGTGAGATCACAAAGGAATTTGATGCAACCTTGAATGGGTAAACATTCACAGAAGAATTGTACTACAATGAAAGTGGGTCTTTCCCCCGCTGTTTACCATAGGTGATCTAGGTTTGTATTATTCTTCCCTTCTACGTTTGTGTAATCAACCACTTGGAAATGTCGTTTCCCTTTTTTGTAGTGTGTTTGCATTTATTGTAATTTCTTGGTTGTGTTTGTAATTGTTTTTCTAGTTGTTGGTTATGGGGCGACTCTATGGAACATTTCCAATGGATCAAGGTCACTGATCTGTTCCCCAAAGATTGTGCATGATGTTAATGCTTCAAAATCCCCTTGATCTGGTCTAATGTCCTACAACCTCAAGCTCAGAGAATATCTATTATCACACTAAATTCTGGCATGTAAAAATGAAAATTTTGTGTCATGACAACTAAGCCCACCATTAAATAACCTCCTTTCCTAGTCACCTTGTAAGCCCTTCCTGAAGAGTGCAGCCTATCATTGCACACATCCCCTCACGAGTCTTTGTCACACTCATTTAGATAATAGGAATGTGCTAACCCCGGTGGTTTTCATTGTGTTTCATGTGCAAGGAAATTGATCCAAGTTGGTTTCATGACGATACTAAGTCCTAGGTAGAATGGTGCTTTCTGAACCTCTAAATTGGTTATTTTCTAGCTAGATTGCAGCATGAAGACATCCTCTAAAACCTGCATCCAATGTAGGATCAACCCATCTAGGAGTTGTGATTGGAGAGAAATAAAGTGATCAAAGTTTAGGGAAAATCTATGGAGACAGATGATGTCAGGAACCTTCAACAAAATCGAGTTACTATGGGCACATGGAATATGAGCTCCAATGGAGAAGTTAAACTTTTTCTAAATTTTTATGAGTTATGGAAGTCATTATAAGAAAATCAAATAGTCAACATGCAAATCTCAAGTCGAATTATGTCTTTAGCATATATTAATTTTGACCCTTTATCTCATCACTTTGTGGTACTCCAGTTCACTGTTGTCATTGCTTTGTACCAAAATGGTGACTGGGATTATACAAAAATTCATGGTGAATGAGTAATAAGTCTTTGCCAAGAGTTCTTGGAATCAACTTCAATGGGTGATTTTGAGTCAAAATTATATAAGGTTCCTTTTTGGTACCCAATTTTGCGCGCTTCTCCTTTTCAGTCTGAGTAACATCAAAGATATGGCATGAAGCTTGAAGATAGATAGATCATGATGTCTGTCGTTTTGTAGCCAGGGATGTGATCTAACTGGCACTCAGATTTGTGGAGAGATGGATAGCACTCAAATAGGACTTGATCTTGTCCTAACTGTTTTAGGTTATCCATTTCAACCAAGGTAAGAGAACCTATTTTGTAACCCTCAAATGGTGAAGGAGATGAAGATATCCCTCAATTTGTGCCCAAATAGTATGAAAATGGCCTTGGGAAAATATGATCAACACTCCAAATCTGACTTTCACAAGTTTCACTTCCAGATTATGGAGATACTTTCAATGCAAGACAAGGGTTACTGAAGACATTTATGAAATCCTGATTTGCTTCTGCATACTTTAGCAAATGGATTGTATTCTTCTGTTGGTATACAAGTCAAAACAGGGGTAAATGTAGGGTAGGATTAGTTATTTTGAATGATTTTTTGGGTGGGAGAACTTTATAAAAAAAACCAAGGTCCACCAGACTCTTTGAGGACCTTTAGCAAAATAATTTGTAAACCTAAATGAGTAGAAAGCTATCAAAGATGGTTAAGGTACATCCTTCAACCAAGATATGTGCATCAAATGGAGGCCCAGATTTACACTTTTTCACAGACAATCTTTGATCATCCTACCACAAAATATTGAAGTTAGAACGAACCAATGAAGCATTTAGCAATCATCTATTTTAATCATGACCTAAGGTGCACCCAAAGGTTTAGCAAACAATCTCTAAATTCAAGGAAGGTAAAGTGATTTTAAATTTGTTTGTCTCTTTATCAGATGAAAGCTCTTCTGAATGTGAGATTGCAAACGCCACTAAACTATCACAAGAAATGAGACCATGTATGATCAAGGAGAAGATTTTAAACACAAGACTGCAATAGGAGTCGAAACACAAATTCGAAATGCATTCTGAAACATAAGTGTATTCACAATTTTGCCCAAGGTTTGACAACATAGAAATAATCTAGAAAAATGATCAAATTTATCAGCAGGGGAATGTTTTGAAGAACAATCTCAGAGCTTGTTGATGGCTATACAACTAAAACCAACTTGAACATGATACAAATCTAATGCAGAAGAGTTAGGATCCATGGTTCTCAGGTGGTTTCTCAAATAATGGGCTTCTTCCCAGTTTTCGGTGAAATTATAAGTTTCTCCAACCATTTGCATGACAAATTTACTGCAATATATAACATTTTACTCACTCACTTCCACCTTCAATATAGCACCTCCCAAAAAGTGGAATATTCTGAGCACCTTTGCTTTGCAATATTTTTTGGAAAATGACATCTAAGCAAACTCCCAAAAAGTTGCCAGTTGTTCTTTCAAAAGGTGAATCGCATTGACAAAACTTTCATCATTATCCATTGCTGGAGGCATGTTTTTCATCCTCAAAGCATGCAGACCCCCTGCCTTACATTGGCAGTGCATCTTTGATCCTGTTCGCAAAAAAATTTACATCATGTACACTTGTTGATTTTATATCAGCTCAAGAAAGTTTTTACATGAGCTGAGGGAAAAAATTCATTTAAAAATATGGCCTTCTACTTTGCAAATTGATCCTCCAAAATCTGAATACAACATTCATGTCATTGCAGGCCACAAACAACATGAATTGGGCCATGCTAAAATTGAATGAAAATTGATGTAAAAGCTTGCATTTCCACACTTCCTGGAGCTCAAAATGGCGGCCAAACTAAAAAATGCACAGTTACCCTTGATCTACCTTTCTCACTTCAATCTGAGCCCTCCAAGTGTCAGAATATGATTAGAAAACGGGCTTGGGATCACTTTTTGATATTTTAACACTTTTTGGAAACAATGTAAAAAATTGACATTTTTCTCCGCCCCTCCGCCTTTGAGATTTGGCGTTGACACATGGCATGATTGTGGGCCCCATTGGAATCACGGCTTGATTCTGCACATATTTCCACCTTTTTTGGAAAAAAGGAAATTTTTCCAAAAAATCTTCGTAGGTCCGCCCTTCTGCAAGACACGTGTCCCCATATGATTAGCTGAGGGGAAGTGCTCTGATTTTGTATTTCAACTCCTTTTTACCAAAGGAATTTTTTCAACATTTCCCCCGTAGACCTACGCCTCTGATTCTATCCCTGCCACGTGTCTCCCCCTACTTCGTTGTGGAGCCACATTTCAAATCATCACTCTAACTTATTTTTCCAAAAAGGTAAAAATTCCCCTTTTTCCTCTAGCGGCTCACGCTAACCCGTTATGTGCTATAATGCTGTCACGCGTCCTCTCCTGTGACTCAGCCCGACAGACCTGCATGGCTCTTTTCCTCAACCTTTTAACTCCCTTTTTTCCAAAAAGAAAAAAAAATTCTAAGTCCCACTTTTCTTCCAGCCTTCCATCCCACTTTTGATGAACACACGACATGTGTCTACCCCTGACTCATTGTGGGCCTGCGCTCTGAAGCCGCCACGTGTCCACTCCTGATTGACCTGGCGGGCCCGCAGACTTTTCTTCATTTCCACACATTTTTCCAAAGTTCCATAAGGCCACTCCGCCTTGCATCCCGCTTGCCTCGTGTCCTCCTATGGAATCTGCGGAACTGCGGGGGAAATTTTCACTCTTTTTTTAAAACACAAAAAAAAAAATGTTAAGTTTTCTAGGAAACCCATCGAACCTTGTCCAATCATAATCGGCCACGTATGAGGAGATTTTTAAACTTAAATTTGACGGGAAAAGGACACCCGTATGATCATCAATCAACGCAAATTTTTCCAGTGATGCCTTAGGACACTGAAGATGAATTTGACAGGCAAATGACGTTCGTCTGACTCTCACAAAATACAAAAAAATGCCAGGGATGCCCAAAATCAATTTTTCCTTCGCAGATGAAGAATTTTTTGGAACAAAAGACAAATGGAAAGTGTTTTTAGGTAGTTTACGACCATGGAAAGGGATTTTTAAGGGCAAATATGCATAAAAAACGAACAATCACGAGCTCTAAAGGCCAGGAAAAGTGGAAAAAAAAAAAAAATGGCAGAGGCGTTTGAAAAGGGAAAAATCAGGGCACAAAACAAGGCATACACGCATATTTTCGTTCAAATTGGGGTAAAAAAAATAAGTTTATGAACATTTCAAGGCATTTAATCTGGAGGGAAAAGTTGCAGACCACCAAATTGGGAGAAAAAAAACGTTTCAGAGCATGCAAACCAAAGGAAAATTTTAGGTCAAAACGGTAGAGGGATCAAAATGGGCACCAACACTATGAAACAAGAAGAATCGACTCTCCAAGGTATGAGTCTGTTGGTGTTTGATAAAATTTTAATATCTAATGTTCGCATGGGACTTGGTGATTGCACAAAAAAATCAGATTTAATTCAAGAGGAAGTGAAAGAAGAAGAGGCACTTGATGAAAATAAGCAAGGTATAGATTCATTGTTAATTGAAGAGGTTTCTTTGCCTTTATATGATTACATGTATGATGATAAAGTGATCATGGGAGATGAGTCAAAGAGGAAAGAGAAACTTGATTTGCAATTTTACATGGACAAGCAAAATGAGGGCAGTTAAAGGGTAATCAAAGATTATTATTTGGTTGTTACTAATGCTACTTGGGTTGGTAATGAATGCAAGGATGTAAGGATGTGTGCTAGGCAAGAAGAAGAGGCATTTCCAAGTACTTTAGACCATTCTCGACTCGCTAGTCTACGCATAATAACAGTCATTAGAGAGAAAATAAATGACTTCATCCTCTCAAAAATGAAGTTTAAGGAAGCCTCACACCAACTACAAATAAAATAATGTTGCATGATTCCAAGGTAGAAGGTGATGCTTGGTTTGAAAATTATGAGTATGAAGGTTTTTCATTGCACAAAGGTATGATGGGCAGCCCCAATCATTTCATTTCAGATGTATTGCTTCCTTTCATAAGGGAAACCCATTAGTGCAATGAATGGTATGAAATTCCTTGCATCTCTGATTTTCCTTTTTCTTATGTGAATGAAGGAGTAGAAACAATGGGGGTATCATCATGCACATTCTACCTCAAGGTATGAAGAAGTGAGCAACTGCTTCAAATTATTTGTATTGAAACTTCCATGCACTTGTGAGATGATCAAGTTGAATGTTCTATTGTTCTTATATCATGGGGAATTTCAATTTTGGGTCGTAAGGAAGGTTGTTGGGATCATAAAGGGAGAGTATAAGCATTGTCTATTCATGTGTGAATTCGCAACCAAGAAGAGTATGCGTATGTTTAATATTTCCATTGATATTCACACTATTGTCATGCACATTTTCAGTTTGTTTGGGGACATATTAGCATGCCCACAAAAGGATTCAGTCACACGGTATGCTAATTTTCAGTTTGGAGCATCATTGGTACATGTTACAGGATCATTTCCAGACCACTTAACATTGTTGTTGCGTTAGGAGCAACAAAGAGGAAGGCATGGTGTTAAATTTTCATGTTATGTTTTGGAAAATAAAGACGAATATGATGAATATTCAACCATGGAAGGAAGAGGTGCAAAACTTGTCATAAAATTCATTTTGGATCAACTCTACATCATGTGTGTGAATTTGTTTCAAAACTTGTTTTCCATGGGAAAAATGCATTGTGGGATGTGAGAGTGTAGTGTTGGCCTTGCCTAAGGTAAGTTGGGATACCTTGAGGTCAAATATTTTTATTTACATTGTGTTGTAATTTATTTCAGGAATCTTCTTGTGGCCTTTAGAGCCATAAGGCATGAGGATAAGAGATATTTTTCCATTGGTACATTCACACATGGATCGAAGGATGAAGTAGGGCTCACATGGGGACAAATTTGGAGTTTTCAAGCTGCTGATTATTTATCAAATTTTTATTTTATGACAACAGTTGGTTTTTGGGAGTTCAAGGAAGTATGGGGCAACATTGTGACATTTAGGGGCAACCCATATATGAAGGAGATTTGTGAGTCATTCACACCATGGAAACACATTGGAAAAGTGTTTTTCAACTTTTATTTTTCTAATAAGTTTGCTTCATGTGCAGGATTGAAGACATGTGAAGAAAGACTGCGGTCCTACTCACTTCATGAGGGCATTATTGAGTGGGTGGCTTTGGAGTTTAACAAAGCTCATCCTTTGATGACTCTCCCTGCCATGTTGAGGAAAACTATTACTTGGAGCACCAATTACCGAGCTAAGGACACATTTTTTTGGTTGATATGGGGGAAGGAAACATGTTCTTCCAAGTGCTTCATCACTTGACTAGCATCAGAGCAAGACTTTGGATGTATCACTTCATCTCTTCTCTTGGGTGCATGATATGTGGATCCATGAGTGTGTTATTGCTTGAGGGAAAGCAATCTCTAAGAGGGGAGGAGAGGGGAGGACTGTAATGTCCCCTTTTATGGGACATTCCTAAGAGCTATCTTTTGGTCGACTTTGCACTGCAACCTCTTAGCATGTCTTGCGCTACAAGGGGGAGTTGTTTCTTAGTGGTTAATGTGCACATATGATAGTTGTTTTTATTATTTAAATAAATAATAATAAAGTGCACATAGTATTAGTTTATTAAATATTTTATTATAATGAGAGTTTTGTTGTTTTCCCTCCAAAAGGGAAAAGGTCGGTCTTTTTTAATATTGCACCCTTTAACTCTATAAAAGGAGGTCGCATTTCCTTTAGTGGGATTTGTTGGATTGATCATTTGATTTTACTCCATGCTTGGAGTAATGGGATGTATGCCCTAACTCTTGCATTGTGCTCTCTCATTGTAAGCTTCATTTGGATCCATTGTTGAAGATATTGAAGACTCCATTGTTCTCTTCATTGTGCTCTCTTGTGTTGAGTGTGTTATTGCATAATATATTCATTCTAAGATTCACGACTTGGCTTATATGTTGGTGCATTAATTTATTGTATTAAATCTGCATGTTGTGGCTCATTTTTTAAGTGATATTGGAAGGGTTTGAGGTGTTTTATTACTTTTTGTTACTGCTGCATTTATTCCAACTATGGCAACTTGCTTTGGGTCACATTTTGGCATGTTTTGACGGTGAATAAGTTATATATGAAATCTAATTTATATGAGCTGTTATTTCAGTGCAAGAGTTGATATTTTGGGGTGTGTTGGAAGGTTAGAAAGTGCTAGAATTAATTTAGATAATTTATTCTAATCCTAGCGACATGAAATCAAATTTCTAGGGCAGATTTGAAGTCGTTTAGTTGCTCAGAAAATTCAGTTTCATAGTGCATTGGAAATGGCTTGGTTTCTAGTTTATTGTGCATTTTATTTCATACAAAAATACTAAGTATTGAAGGAGTTATTAATTTTTGAAGTTTCAGTTGTTCTAGGTGCCATTTTATTTATTAACTGCTGTAATAAAAATTAGATCTTGAAAAGATTAGTTTTCTAAGTAGTTCTCCCATCTAATCCACAACCTTGGCTTACTCCAACCCCATTTGGGTTGTATTGATGATGAAATTGAGTTATTTGAGGTCGAACTAAAAGGATCTAATCCTTTTAGGGTCGATTTGATTTAATAGAGTTGCAGATTTAATAATATCCCAAAAGGGGATATTACAGTGATCTAAGGTAGCAAATGATAGATGTATTTATATTTGCATAGCTTTTGTAATGTAGTCTAAGGGAAAGATGTTTCAATATTGGGTTTAAAGACCTTCTTAAAGTGTGCTTGGATATGGGATCCATAGATGCCCTTAATAGGTTAGAATGTGCACGATTACATAGATCAATTGTGCGAATGATATCCTTCTCAACAGACCTTAAGGCGACTACGTTAACTTTTGCATATGAAAATATGGCTATTGCATGAACAACTGATAGGTTTGTCACCCTTGGGAAAAAAAAAATTCACTCAAACCTACCTTGTGCCCACCAAACCCATCTAGGCTTATGATGGAATATGATTTGAGACACGAGAAGGATTGCAGAGAATCTAAATATGTGTCCTGGACAAGGTGCATTGATAACTGTGGTGCTACACTGAAGATCAAGTCATGACCTAGTGGAATTTGAGTGTAGGATTGAGAAGGATGCCTTTAAGTTTAGTCAATAAATGTACAAATGGAATAACTGTCAAAGGATTATTGCCAAGAGCCACAAGGTCAAATTTTGGGTATTATAATGATTACCATGAACATTACATATTCATTGTGAAATTGTGTACCTAGTCACAATCATGCCTACATACATCGTGGCATAGTTTATACCCCTTATATGCTACATTTGTTGATTGGATCCTCTCTAGTGCACTTAGATAATTGTTAAAGGATTCAAATTTTGGGTACTATAATGATTACCATGTACATTACATGTTGATTGTGAAATTGTATACATGGTCACAATCATGCCCACATACATTGTGGCATAGTTCATACCCCTTATATGTTACATTCGTTGATTGGATCCTCTCTAGTGCACTTAGACACCTTTACAAAACCCCCAAGGGGTATATTTATGATAAGGGATGAGCGAATGAGCCATGAAAAGCCTCCAATATGAAGAGATGAAAGAAGAATGGATTCTTCTATTTTGTCCCATAGAGAACGATTATGCCCCTAGTCGAACCACGAGAAGGTCGCTTAGTATAAAACATATATAGCATGAGCAATTAAAGGATTTTCAATAATCCCCCCTTTTTTTCAGAATTTACCACCCCATTCTCTTATTCTTAAGATCTTGTTTCCCGCTAATAACCCTATCACTTCCAGTATATTGGTACAAAATAGATGCATAAGCATTTATACCATCCAAACGGCATTCATCTAGCGTAGCTTGGAAGTCATTATAGTAGAGAAATGAGGGAGCAACTCTAGTTGTGAAGCCTTACATCCATTGTTGTTCTTCCAAGCAAAACATTCTAATCATCCGTCAACCCGATAAAACCCACAATTCATAAAAGGAAAATGGGAATAATATAGAAAGTCAATCATTGATGATTTTTTTTAGAGTCATAGAAGCAATTCCAAGATGCATTGAAGAGGCATATCGAACTTGGTGTAGTAAGACATGTATTTAGAGGTGATTGTACATGATATTTTTTGGGATTATAAAGCCACAAAGGAAGAGATGGGAAGGCCGAGCAAGCAAGCAAACATACTCATCCTGCAACCAATCAGCCATTTTGTTAGTAAGAGGGCCACTTTCATTGTTGTGTCGCCCCTAGTGGCATAAAGATCATTGATAAATTGGCATATATATGTTACCGCAAACCAAGCCAATCATTGAGATTTGAAATGTGATTCGTTAAACTCAACTAGAACATAAAATACATGAGTAGCTCAACATATGTCACAACCAATTTAAAAAGAAAAAAAAAGTTGACTTTATAGCCCCCTACTCTAGCCAATAGTTGAGATTTCTTGCTAAATCTGCATTGAAGGCCATACCTCATTGAGTTGAAGCTTTATAGTTACTTTGTAATGTTAGGGCATGGAGAGTCATATATCCATTAATTCAACTCTAACAACTTTTAAAAAAAGAGAAAAGAAGCGCCAAAGGCTTCAAGAGAATTCAATGTGGAATATAGTGGAATTTAGTTTGGGAAAATAAGTTAGTTAAAGTGAAGAATTTAAAAAAAAAAGTTAAAAGAAACACAAGTCGAGTAGAGAGTAGAGCTAAGGGGGGAAGATATTTGGGGAGAGGACCAATACTTGAGAGGGCTCTAATATTTGAGATAGTACATGAGGGGGAAATACTCAAAACTTGAATTTTTAAAAATGAAAAGTAGTTGTACAATTTACATATTATTCTACAACTTGTACCCTACAATGGTGTAAGTAGCCAATCACACAGTGACACATCATATTTACAACTTTGAGATATGAAATGCACATGTTTGGGTCTAACTTCTTTTTCTAGTTCATTTTGAATTTGCTATTTTAAATCATTTCAAAATGCGACTTTCCCTCCAACTAAACACACAAATTGAAAAGTACATATTAAACATATGCTGTCTCAACTGTGAGATAATTTCAAATGCTGATGTGGCACCATTTAAGTGCCACGTGGATGCCAAGTTAGGGTGCATATGTAATTGTTCCTCTTGCTTAAGCCAAAAGAGGGGACAAGGAAGCTTGGAGAAAGAGTTCAACAAAGGAGCTAGAGAGAACGGTGGATAAATACATAGTAGATGGAGCTTGTGGAGAGAAAAAATATAGTTTTTTCAGCGTGTAAAGCCTATGTAGGTAGTTGTAACACCAAGATGAGTTAAGAGGCAAGTTGCACAGCTGGGTGTCCATTAGGTTGGACCCCTACCCTGATTGCATCAATTGATATCAGAGTTGGTCATCACTCTTGAAGAAGGGATTGAAAGAGTCTGAGAGTGTGTGAGTGGGTGACAAAAGGGGGTTTTTATGTGATTGAGTATTTGTTTTATGAGGAAAGTATGCCTTTCACATGTTTATGTGGGTAAAAAAACCAAGAGGTGTGTGAGAGTGTGGATAACATCTTCCAACTAGAGAGATTGGTTAGATAGTGGTTAATTTTTGTGCAGTGGCCTCCATATAAGAGAATAGTGTGCATATGATATAAAGGTTTTCTCTCCATCTAGGATACGTGGGTAGAGAACAAAGTGTTTCAAGAAAGCTCTGAAAGTGAGTCCAAGTCTGTATTTGTGTTTAAGAAGATATTGCAGCGGTATTTAAGTTGTCTAGGAGAGTGACATCATGGCTAAAAGAAGAGTAGCAACTGTGTTTGGTAGAAGAAGAGATGAAACACACATTTTATGATAGGAAGATTGGATTAAGTTTTGAATGGAATAAGAGTTATGTAGAAAAGAATGGACAGCCATGAAGCTGATAGAAGAAGAGGGTTTGTTCTTGTTGATGATGTGAGTGAAGATGAGGATGAACAAAGAGCTGAAACTAGAAGACCAACAAATGAAGATGATGAAGCCTAAAGGATGATTGTTAATAACTATTTCTAGAAATGGAAAAGGAGTGCACATGGAGGTTTCTTGCTTTATTGGGACCTTAAACCAAGAGGAGCTAATTGATTGGTTGACAGAAATAGATGAATATTTTAATTATGCTAAGATGGAAAACCCAAACAGGGTGAAGGTTGCTAATACAAAGGTTAAGCACATGCAACCATATGGTGGAGAGAAATATAAACAGAAAGACGCAAAAGAGGCAAAACAAATATCAACAAGTGGGATATAATGGAAGTAAAGTTATAAGGTAAATTTCTACAATTAAATTATGAGTTAGATTTGTAAGAAAAGCTACAAATTTGAGACAACGAGAGAAGTCAGTGGAGTACACAGAATTATATAGGTTGACTATAAGGTCATTTCATGCTGACTTAGACAAAGAAAAGGCAGCCTGATATATGAATGGCTTGAGATTAAGCATTCAAAATGACGTGTGCATGGTACATTTACACGCTGTTGAAGAGGCATATCAGTTTTCCTTAGAAACTGAAGAAAAGGTGGGAAGACGACACCTCAATGAGACGAGCTGAAAGTAGTGAATACAAGGATAGACACAAGCAAGAAAAAACTTTCTTGCAAGAGGAAATAATAATAGTTCCCATGGTGAACAAGCTGACGAAGAGGAGTATGAGGAGATGGAAACCTCATGGGAGCATGAAGACTAAGAAATACATGAAGAAGCATATAGCTGCTATATGTTTGATGGTGATTGTTTCAGTAGTAGAGAATATGGACACGTGGCATTTGATTTTCCTAAAGGAAGGTCAAGCACAAGCTATAAGAGGAATAATTATGAAGCAGCTAAATCTCCTCTTACCAATCAACCACAGATGAATGGGAAGGGGATGAGAAATTGTATTCACAAATCTCAAGTGCGTCCAAGAGGCCAAGAGTCAACTTAATGGCAAAGAGGAATAACATAAGGCTAGCAGCCAAGAAGCAAGAGGGGCCATGGAAAAGGAGAATAATTTAAAAAAAAGCAAGGTGAAACGTAAGTGTTTATGTGTGATTGTAGGTAGTGGTAGCACAAATAATTTATTGTCTGGAAAAGTCATTGATAAGCAAAATTTGAAGTGTAAGGCATACTCACAACCTTATATGGTGTCTTGGTTGGTAGAAGGCCATGGAACTACTGTTCCGGAGCAGTGTGAAGGAAAAATAAAATTGGTAGTTATGAGGCTAAGGTTTTATGTGATGTATTACCCATAGATGCATGCCACATTGCGTTGGGCAGACCATCACAGTTTGATTGCCAAACTAGATGTGATGGAAGAAGGAACATTGTTTCTATTATGAGAAATGATGGAAGGAGCTTTGAATTATCCTTTTGAATGAATAAGGTGGTGTAGTGAGGCACCTTGTTTCTTGGAAGCATAAAGTTATTTAGGGATCTGATTGGGATTTTCCAATATTCATTATTCTAATTCCTTTATCATTTCTTTTATCAAAATAAGAAGTTTAACTAGGAGGGTTCATGGAAGAAGATGTATTGATATCATCCGTTACAGAAATGTAATATTCACATAAGCAGATCAGAGAGTTGAGAAAGACTTAAAGAAGAGCTATAGTGTTGAAAATTAGATTTAGAAATATAAAACCCAATGGGTGAGGAACGAAGCTATGGGTTGGCATGATCGATAAATAAAGCAAGTACACCAAAATGTGATATCAAAACTAGTGTTAATATAACAATGATTTTTCAAGAATGTATAGAAGATAATGCAAAATATTAAATGCAATAGTCCTAAATGATGGAAGGATGAAATATTACATCAAACACACTTCTAGAAAGTAGAATATGGAAATTAGGGTTAGGTAGCTGAAATAGAGGAATTGTTTGATTTAGCTGTAAGTGTAGAGGTTGAACAAGATGCATAAGCTTTGTGGAAGGATACCATGGAAGAAATGACTAATTAGCTTGAGTATCAAGAAGAGGATGAGGAACATGTGTATGATATCATGTCAAGGGTGGATGTTGCAATGGAGAATGATGAGGACAATGATAAAGAGGAGAACGGAATTTTGACAGTCCAATATAGAGAAGTGAGCTATAGAGAAAATGCAAGCTGCAGACCAAAATTCAGCAGCATTCTTAAGGAGCACTCAGTAGGTTAGAGTGATGCTTTCTCTTTTGAAGATGTTTGCTTTATCATCTTCCTTGTTCATGTGCCTACAACAAGTGATGAATACAGTTTGATTATGTGAGTAGTTGAAATCAAAACCTCTTCTCATCCGGAATTCTTTCATTGGTGTCTGGCTTTATTTGGAGATTTTAGTCCTCGGCCTCATTATATTGATACTCTTTGGCAATTGTTTCGAGCTTGTATTTTGTTTCAGATTTGGAAAGCTCGTAATGCTTTAATATTCCAACATGATCAATTTGTTGCTTTATTTTTTTTCCACTAACGACAAAGTGGTTATATTGTCTAATGTGCACATATAGATTCATGCTCAAGCGACAAAGGTTGCCTTGGAATTTTCTCATCTTCAGGAGCTTCATTATCACTGGGGGAGTGTGCCCTGCACTATGAGTCGGGTCCTGTCGGATCCTCTGTCATCGCCACCTCAGCCATCACCACCTTGACGGTCACCACCTATCGGACCGCGTCGTAGAAGCCGCTCACACAACCACCGTTTTGCCTCTCCTCGGGGCCGCCCTTCAGCGCCATCCTCGTTTGGACCTGACTGGAGCTCGCCTCCTGGGGAAGGGAGTTGCTAGTTTCTCCGTGGTGGGGCTCTCCGCCGCTGAGCATGCAGACTATAGCCAGTTCTCCTCCCCTGGATGGGGAATTATGGTGCCTTTACAGATGCAGTTGCCAGACCATGATGGTTGGCAGGTGGATCCTCCCTTGGCTGAGCCGAATAGTGGAGTGTTTATCCCTGCCCGAGATGATCCTCCTCATGCTGCGGCATGTGCTTGATTTCGACTGGTGAGATTTTTCTACTGTGCTCTTTGCTTGCCCTCTAGGCATTTTGATGTAGCACACATGGCATTTTCTATAGCCTTTTGGCGTTTTGTTGTTGCCTTCGTGGCGTTTTGTGGGACCGTAAGTTTTTTGGCTGCCCCTGCTAATGTAACTCTCTTTATTTTATATTAATATAAAGGCCAGTTCCAATAGTAAAACCTCTTCTACATAGCTATTGTTGAGCATAGTTTGCATACTCGTATTTGGCAAATATTCGGCAGCCCCAAAATTATTGACTTGACAAAAACTCACCGAATATTCGGCAACTTAAAAATTATGCAACTTTATTCAAAACACATAAATTTAATGCAAAATATAGCTACAAAATGTATCAAATGAGTCTGTAAAACATTGGGGAAGTGTTTTCGATTAGATTTGAATACAAATACAATACAAAAAATCACATCATCTTGAGAATACAACAGCCAACTAATAATTGTTATGAATTTATGATGATTGTCATCGAAAATTATCTCCAAATGAACTTCTTCAAATTTGCTCTTCGAATTCGCTATAAAATCTCTTCAACTCCTGCAAAGGATGCTCAATAGCTGTGTGATTAGAAGTGAGGGAGTGTGATGCTTATAAGACAAAAAGCAGTGTTTTTTTTTCAGAGTAAAATCTGCCTTTTACTTGTTTTCTGCGTCCCTGCCATCGTATGATGAGTTTTGGGCTAAACTTGCAGAATATTGGCAAATATTCACTGCGAGATTTGGTGTTTTATTCGCCAGGGGTGGCAAGTTTTCTGGGCGAATATTCACCCCAGCAGAAATGTGACGAGTACTCGCCAACTTGAATAGGAAAACTACGATCTTGAGTCTTACAACCAAACTTCGCATCGAACTACGGAAAATGCAAATGTAAATGTGATGAAATTCTTTCAATAAAAATGATGAGTGTGGCAAAGAATACATCATGAAATCAACAGTCTTCTTGTGGAGTACCACTTATCTGAGAGATCTACTCACTTTTCTATTGATGACTAGATGTCATGCAAACTCTCTCACAATGGAAGAAAACTCTTGGCTCATGAACATTTTTGTATATGCCCATTAGTGTGCTTTGCACAACTGTTGTCACACAAAACCAATTTTGGAAAACCTGATACAGTCATGGCTTATGCGCATACAACTCAAAATACTTACTGCAATCTTGCGACATTTACTACAACTTCATATGTGCATATCACAATAAACAATTTTAATGGACATGCTATATTCATACTAAATAAAAAAAAATTACATCTCTGTGAAGCATACTCTAATAACTCTGATGCTGAAATCATACCATTAAACCAATACATCCATACTACAACCATTGTGACGCCCACATGCATGCTACAACAACTCCGATGCTGAAATCAGAACCTTTGACCAATAAATCCAGCTTACTACCACCTCAGCAATACTGAAAACAAACTTTTCTGATGTTAAGCCTTCAATGTTCGTATGTTGTTGTTCTTGCAGAGTGAATTCAGTCACAAATGAATCTGTTGTACGAGTTCTCGTCCTCAGTCGAACTCATCACCTATGACTGATTCTTCTGATTTGTAGATTATTTTGGTCTCAAGACACTTCTTCCTGCCACTGCGTGATTTCCTAAATGACTGCTTGTTCAGTTTGTTTGCTCGGAATACTTCTCAACTTTGAGTGCTGCAAATATCAGCAATTGACCTTAGCGAGGATCAGTAGTGACCATTAGTTAACAAGCTGACCAGTTTGAATATTGCATTTGACCAATTGGCTACCATTGACCACTTGATAATTATGCTGACCAAGTTCATTGTTATTTTGTGTCAAGTGTTGTATAATGTATTCACTAACTGTTATTTTGTGTTGATTGTTGCATAGTTACCATGTTCTTACGAACTTAGTGAAAATTCGGTCCGAACTTCAAACAATGCTTTTTGGTCTTGACTGAACTTATCGAACAAGTTCAATCGAACATTTTTTTTCTTTTTCTTTTTTAAATTAAAAAAATAAAAGCGTTTAAATTAAAAGAACTTCAACACAAAACAAAAAATGAAACAAGAAACACTAATACCTAAGCATTTAAAGGAAAAACTCTATAGATAATATATTTATTAATTATTATGTGTAATTGGTGTCTTCTTTTCAAATATCATCATATATGTATAGTATTTATTATTTATATTATATTTTATATTTGTAAATTTTCTAAACCAAACAGAACTGAACCTTTTGAAAAATTCCAAACTTCCGAACTTTTTTCCTCTTTAGAACTAGCTGAACTTGAACATGGTAACTATGGATTGTTGTCTTGACCAAGTTGACTATTTATTTTTTGTTAATCTCTATATAGATCAAGTTGACCTTTCTGCATTATCATTGATTTATTTAGTGTTACTGGTTATTGGGCTAAACAGTGGAGACGAGTTGGTTGGAGTCTGAAATTAATGATGACTTTTAATAGAGATGAATGTCAAGGGAGGCATTTGTTCGATCGTGGTTTGGATGATTTCCTGGTGTAATATACCTACCAGGTTTTGGTTTGTTAACATTGTGTCATTTGTGTAACAAAAAATGATGGTTGTATTTTGTGATTATCAGCAGGTATCTAGGAAGGATGATCTTTAACAGCAGATGATTGATCTCTTACATGAGACAAGGATTAAAATGTTTAATACCTATTTTCTGTTCTGGAAGCTACTGTTACGAACATTTCTTCCCCCCCAAATCAGACCAGTATGCAATATTTCAGTTGAAGCCATAATATTAAACAGTCTTTTTACACACTAAAAAACGAAAATGCTCTTTTGACATGTTTTTTATTGCTCTTGCGACCCCTCAAGCATCTGTAGTGGTAATTGAGTGTTTTTGTTGAAATTGTTAAGGATTAAAACCAAGCATACCTCTAACGTGAGACATGTAATGCCAAATACATACTATTGTTGTAAGAAATTCCATGAAAGAAAGCTTCTCTTCTCAGCTTGCTCGCTTATTTGGCACCCTACATCTGCGTTCTCTGTACGTTACTCTTCCAATCTGTCCAACTATATATGGTCACCACATCTAAAATTTACAATGGTGCAAATGCTATCATAAAGCAAAGAAGCCACTTACTACACATTATAGTAGCCAGTTGAGAAATGTTGTTTCTTACTACACTTTATAGTAGACAGTTGAGAAATGTTGCATACAACATATTTTATAACCACAATGTGGGTTACAGGCACATTTCTAGGCAGAACATCATCCTAATCGTATTTTATAAATGTGGATTCCATAACATGGTAAAATTCAATAAGACACTAGTTTTTTAGCAAATTCAATGCTTGTTCTAATTTCTAACTAATGAGAATATGTCAAGGTAAATGTTATGACCAATGCTTGTTCATTTTTCTTAATTTCTTATGCATATACATTTAAGTGCTCAAACAGAAGCCTGAGATTTAGTGACAGGGAGAGATGCATCGTAGGTACATTTCAGAACATCTGGTCTCCTGATTAACCGTGGGCCGATTGGCAAGCCTTGTTTCTGTGGTCGAATATCCTACACCGAAAACAGTAATAGATAGTCATCATGCACATATGTACAGAGATATTCATGGAAAAGAAAGCCTAAAATTATACTAGAAAATATGGTGGCTATAAGAATTTGAAAAACTTTGAAATCTCCAAGCATTCATATGTATCACAAATGAACTCCTGGTTTTAGTTTTTCTTCTCAGGTCTTCTATCCATCTATACATGAACATTTCCCCTCTATTTCTAATCTAGTAGGAAGATATTCAATCAACCTGATCAAAAATTGCTGTTGGAATAGAAATTGTTGCAACGGCATTAGGGGTATCCACGATGCTTGCCAATCTCCCCTCACATGGACAACATGATAAGAGCAAGTAAACCTGCAATTATCTCGCTTGCTTCAATTTTGATAATTACTGAGCCCAAACGCTAGACCAAGTATCTATCATTCAGTAAATAATATTATGAAGTTGAGAATAATTTTAAAAAAACTTACATTCATGGCTATATATGGATGTATCTTGGTAAAAAGGAAATTATCAACAAACAAAAGTTATGATGCATAACCTGTTCTCTTGAATATCCAAATTTGGAAAGGTAATCAATGGCATTTAGGACAGCCCTTTTATAAGCTACACTTGCATCAAGGTAATGTTGGCGGCCTTTTTCATCCACGCTGATACCTTCAAATACCAACCACTCAGAGAATTGAGGTTCTAAAGGACCAATTTCAAAAATAGGGTTCACGTGCAACTTTGTTGGTCCCATCGGAGTAAGGTATTTTTCCATCCCACCTCGGATAATCTCGCATCTACAACAGAAAATAACTCTATAACAATGGGAATCATAACAACCAAACATAGTCATGATCTATTAAATAAAATCTCGTTAGAGGTGGACATGAATGTTATCAGTGAGTAAAACTTTGTATGATGATAAAGTGATCAGAAAGTAGGCTGGCTGAATATAGTGTTGACAAATGAATTAGAAAAGAAATGATGCAGAGTACGACGGAGAAATGACATACTGACAAATTCAATATTGGCATGTCTCGTCAAGAAATCCAACCTAGTCCAGCTTTCTATGAATCTTCAAGGAACACTATCACAAGCTAGAAAAAATGATTTCTGACAATTATGGCCAGACTGGGATGCACATGGCAATGAACTAGATTATTGACCATCGCTGTTTTGAATAGCAGAGAGATAAATTACTAATGTCCTTAAAAGGTTGGAGTTCAGACTTGTTCAGAGAAGACCAACTTTCCTATTAGTGTCACTACCAAAAATTTCTTGAAGAAGCAAATAAAGACTTTGGTTCTATTTGACAAACAAGAAACATTATTTTCTGATCAGATAACTAATAATGTAATCGATCACATTATCAAATAAATGTTAGCATTTTAGCTAAAGGGTGAGTTGCTTTGGTTAACAGACGTTCCAGGAGTGAAATGTGAAATTTGTTCGAAAGTATCATGGCTGCAACAATATATCTGCCAATTGCATCTGACAAGATCAATCTCTCTTAATACGTAAGAGCTAAGAAACAACATATGATGAAATCCTTTGGTCTTGGCTTTGTTTTCTCTAGATTTTAGCATGTAAATTTCAAAGTCTTCTTCGGAAAGAAAAGGGCACTTCATCTATGAGTAGACATTACCAATAAGCACTCCCCATTGGGCTTACATGCATACTTGCCAGAACAATCTAGACATCGTGGTTATTTGTCAAATTGGGTTGACCAAAATGAACCCAGTATTTTTACAACATGACTTAGGAGTCAGGAATAATTAGTTGAACCTTGTAGCATGGGTTAGTTAATATTTTTGAATGGAATAGTGGAACTTCCTTGGATTCTTTCATGAAAACAATCTAAACAAAATGGAAATGGAATTTTATGTTTGGTCATATGTTTAGTAAGTCTAATATTATCATTCCTTTGAAAATGCAGCTGTCAGTCATCTGGGAATGTTGCAGAGACCTAACAACTGTTTTTGAGGAGGATTTCAGAAATTTCATTAGAGATTGATCATAATATTTTTGTCTCTTCAGTGTTTGATCGCAGTGAATTAAATCATAAGACTTCTGGGTACAACTGTGCAGTGATTGAAGTTTTTCAACAGTTTGGATCTCTCTGTTGAATCCTTTGATCATAAGATTACAGAAATTAGTCGTTAATTGAATTAAGAAGGTCCTCCTCTCAATTTTTAGCCATGCAGATTGTCAAAGATAGCTTACAATATGCTTTTTGAATTTAAAAAATAAAATAAAGAGAGAGAAGATAGAGTACTTAAGCTCAAGAAATCCACTCATCTCAATAGCCCCACAAAACGATACTTCACCATCACCCTGTGAGAAGTGCATATCACCCATACTGAGATTCGCACCATCTACAAATACAGGAAAATATATCTTCGATCCCCTGCTGAGATTTTTTATGTCACAATTTCCTCCATTTTCTCTACCTGGAATAGTTCTTGCAGCCTCAGCTGCAATTCTTTCCCATTCTGATGTGCCTGTTTTTATCTGCACAAGCAGCCTTCTTGTGTAAGGATATATTTTATATACAGAAAGGAAAATGTAATTAACTAAAAAATCAATTGATACAGATTCAAGCTACAAGCGTAGCCAGAAAAAAAAGATCATAAACTATGTTGCATGTAAAAACGAATTGTAATAATTTTTTAAATTATGTGTAGTGTCTACTCACAAGCCTTATACATGTTAAATATTGTATCCTTTCACTTCGGAGACAGAAAAATTATGTGTATATGTCATGTGTCTGTCTACAAAACCTTTTGTAAGGTAAAGAAAATATTATACATGAGCAATTTTGTAATAAGCTGTCAACTTTGGAATAGCTGTTTTCCTTGGCCATCACGTGAAATGTGTTTAATTCTGTAAAAGGGAACTTATTTACAATAAAGCATTAAATAAAAAATTAATTTGATTAGGGTTTTATTCCATCCTTTTTTCATTAAAAGATCTTTTGGTCATCTTGTATCCATGAAGGTTATTACTAACCAAGGAGTATTTAGCTAGTTTTAACACATAACATGCAAAAATATTCCTCCAATCTCTTAGAATTCCATGTGAGTTTCACAATACTACTTATGAGAGCCGGTGCTCCTGTTACTTTTGGGTTTTTCTGTTATTTTTCTGCAATATTAGGAAAGTATATTTAGTATTTTGTAGTATTTTCCTTTAACAGGGCAGCACTTCACAAGTGATAACAGAGTAGCCTTTACCATCTAACACAGTTCATCTATTAGTTTTCCCTAGCTACCAACCTGTTGCTTACCCGTGTAGGGTTACTCTTACTCAGTCCATTCTAATGTCTTTGGCGTTTATGTGTCCAACATGAAAAAATGAAGCAAAAACAATATGTTTCAGAATATTATCTCTCATCCATACTTATATTCTATAGCAAAAACGAAAGATAGATATCAAAGATTGTTATTATTGTCATGAATTGATATATGATATGAACAAAATGAGGATGGAGAGCGAGGAAGGACGTGGTGTGAAAGGATTTTCAAATGCGAAAGAGCGAGAAACTGTAATGTCGCTTTTTGGGACTGAAACTGAAAAAGTAGGAAACCACACAAACTCCAATAGATTAAATTCAGATTTTTTGAGCTGGAAATCAGCAGTCTGATTTTTATAACAGCAGTCCGGAAATAGAGGAAAATCACTCAAATATCATCAACCAACTCAACCAAAATATAGTTAGACATTTTAGGAAGAATTTAAGCACTTTTATCATCAAATCGATCACACACTCAGCTGGAAATTTAATTCTGAACAGCAGAAGTACAGCCCATGAAAATAATGAAAAGAGAGGTTTCCAAACCCCGATAACCACAAAGAAAGATAGATTCCGGCCTTAGAAATTATGCCAAATCAGAATATCAAATAAAATGAGTTATGTGCCCTAGAAGGCATACCAAATAACACTCAAACCCTAGTCGCTCCCTTTAGGGAGAGCTCCAAAATGCATGCAAAGCCTTTGTAGATATTTTCCTTGATGCCCTATATCCAAATCTGCAATAAGTCTTCAATAAATGTCTTCAAATCACCCACAATGGAGGGTTTTTCGTCCTCCATCCACAGGCAAGACCAAGCCACAAGGAAGGTTTTCATCTAAGACCATAATACATGTTCACACAATGAGTGAATGAATGTCCTCAAGTTGAATATGTTGTAAAAAGCAATTGCTTGTAAGACCAAATATAGGAGTGAATTTGACGCCAAAAAGATAATCTTGGCAAAATGAAAAAACCATCTCCTCATTAATAGTTGTCTTGTATGGATTACCAAAGGCCAATTAAGGTGACCGACCTCTTGAAGCTTCTTTGTTGAGAATTTTTTATGAGTCTCACCTAATCAGGAGTACCGACCTGCCTTAGGGAGTAAATGACACTAAAGGAAACATTAAAGTCTAATAAAGAAAAATGAAATAAAATGCAATTCCTTCCCTTTCATATCCTTCATTGGCCAAGGAGAAGGAGAATGGGAAAAGGTTCTCAAATTTAGGCTCTTAATTTGAAAAAGGGGACATTACAACACTCCTCTCTCAAGATGATGTTTTAAAAGAGGTTTGGTACCTCTAGGCAAAATTTGCATATTTCCCAATAGAATGTGCATGAGAACCCTGGCAGGACAGCAAGCTATAAACCCTCAATGGCTTTCAAATGATGCTCCCATAATCTTGGATCTTGTCCTGTTAACTGAAAGGTTCTAAAACCGTAAGGAAGGTAATCATGGATTTTTGTAAGTTTTCATTGCATAATTTAATTTTATAGCCATTTGAAGGCTCTAATGTAATATAGTAGAACTTTCTGATACATCATGGATGAAAGATTGCTTGAAAACTGCTCACAATACCTCTGTCTTGATGTGCACTTCAACTATCCAAATCTTGTGTGAGAATCTATAGTGTTTTTGTGTAGCTCAAGATATTAGGGATAACTTATGTTCGAGTTCTATTCATAATTTACAGTGCATAGTTAGATTAAGGAAACTAAGCAGTTTGTCTCTTCATTATAACACCTTCAATCATGATGCTAGATCCTAATAACTAGGTGGAGGCAGGTGTACTTGAATGATTGAGTGATCTTATGAGTCACGTGTAAATGAATATTTGCCTTGATCATCCCTTGATTTTTGCAAAACAAAGTAACTGCAGGGTACGAATGACTTCTCAAATCATTAAGAGATTTCTTGATAAAGGGAGACATTAGAATTCAAGGCCATCCAATGATGAAATAGGCTGAGTATTGATTGACTCCTCTGATATGAACTCATTTGAATTTGAATAAATTCTAAAGGAGATTCTGAATCAAGCCTTCTTTTGCTTAAGGCAAGACTGTGGGACTGGTAAGATCTCTAGAAGGCTTCATCTTTAATGTTAATTGCAGAAATCAGACAAATGGTAAATCCTTAATTTAAGGAGCTCTAACCAGAACGACCAGATCTGAAATTTTGTTTGGAGAGGGAATTAAACATATACAGACCTTGTGTAAAAATTTGGAGTCCTCAAAACCAAAAGACCCAGAAAAGTTTTTATGATAGGAAATATTAGGACAGTGTAACCCAAACGAGCCATCGGTTTCATCAAGAGCAAGAATAGGCAACAAATGAGATAGAGAACCATTAGACAAATAGATCAAGCCATGAAACTTTTAGCAAGGTTTATATGGGAAAATGAGAGCCAATGAATCTTGTTGGAGAATTCATTAACAGTACCAACCAAGCAGAAATGAACAAGTAAACAGAGGAATGATGCTTTGCAGATTGTTGATGGAACTTTCATGCATCCACCAAGCCCAAGGTATGTGTTCATCTTCCAGTTGGAAGATCAAACAAGATTAGGGGAATCATATCTGAAATCAATTTGATGACAGGTTTTTGCCCTATAAAAACAAGTAGCTGCAGGATGATTTAATGCATCGTTGCCCTGATTGGATTCCTCAAATGAAGTGCACAAATCTGCTCTTTTATACTCCTTTGCTTGGCAGGCCAAACTAGAAGTGGACCGAAAGTCTTGGGCTTCTTTTAATCTTTTAATTTCCATGCTAAATTTATGAACTCTCCAATATAAAGGGACCTGCCTTCTAAAGGAAACACTATCCATTAGTCGTCCTTAAGTGGAATGAAAACTTGAAATCAAAAAAATTGTAGCAATTCCTTTCATGTGAACTAATCGGGCCAAAAATTTTGTGGAAAGGGGATGGCAAATGAAGTTCATTTTTACCCCTTAATTCGAAAAAGGGGACATTACAAAAACTGAGGAAATTTGCAGAACCGTATAATTTCAAGTATGTG
Source organism: Taxus chinensis (assembly GCA_019776745.2). Classification (NCBI taxonomy): domain Eukaryota; kingdom Viridiplantae; phylum Streptophyta; class Pinopsida; order Cupressales; family Taxaceae; genus Taxus; species Taxus chinensis. The sequence goes on along the minus strand of JAHRHJ020001098.1, from coordinate 23,209 downwards.
AAGGAATCTATGTGGACCCTCGAGAGCTGAAGCCTGCTCTGGAGAAGGAATTAGAAGAATTTGGCAGGAAAATCCTCAATGTCTAACAAAGTGCTTGAATAATGTCCCCATTTTTGAAGACCCTTAGCCTATCTTTCCCTTGGGCTTTGGGATGTTGCAAGGGGAAAATTATATTAAATAATTAAATATTATTGCCTGGAGAGTGATTTTTATTATTAGACATTATAAAACAATAATTATTTAATTATGCAATTTATTTAATTTAATTCCCACAATGCAAAATTAAAAAAAAATGAATTAATTAAATAAATTTTGGGTGGTTTTTAATATTAAAATCACCCTTAGAAAGGGGACGCCACACCTAGGGAGGATAAACTATTTTTATTTAATGATTTCCCTCTCCTAGGGATTTCGAATTTTGTGCCTCCTTGTTTATAAAAGGAGAGTGAAAATGGGATCATTGTGAGACTTATGTTGGATTGATCATTTGATTTCACTCCATGCTTGGAGTATTGGGATGTATGCCCAAGTTCTTGCATTGTGCTCTCTCATTTTGGATCCATTATTGAAGAATAATGAAGACTCATTGTTCTCTCCATTGTGTTCTCTTAGTTGAATGTGTTTATGCATTGTTTTTCCATTCCAATATTGGCGACTTGGCTCATATGTTGATGCATTAATTTGTGAGAGTAAACTTGCATGTTGTGGCTCAAATTTAAGTGTTTTCGGCAGGGTTTATGGTGTTTTATTTACTGATGTTCACTGATGCATTTATTAGAGCTAAAACAACTTGCATTGGAAGTTGTTTTGGCATGTTTTGAAGTCTTTTGAGCTAGATATGTTTTCTGATCTGTATTGGCATATTTTTCCAAGTTTGGGACTAATATTTTGGTGTGTTTGGAGGCTAGGAAAGAAATGGAAATTATTTAATTAATTTTCCCTAACCCTAGCGACTGGTTTTCAGATTTTGGGGGCTGTTTTGGAAGGGTTGCAGTACTTCAAAAATTCAAAATGATAGCTCTTTAGAAAGCTCTTTATTTATAGAAAATTCTGCAATTTATTTGAGGGCAAAATATGGAGTAATGAGAAAGTTATGAATTTTAGAAGATTTCAGTTGTCTGCAAGCTTTTTGGTTGGTACAAATTAATATTTAATTCAGATCTATTGTTTTGGGGTCAGGTCCTAATAGTGGATTTGATTGTAGAAATTAGGAGAAATAAAGAGGAAGTGATTTTATAATTTTTGGGGTTAATTGGATGCCCTAAATGTGCTGGGCGACCTAATTTTTAGGGAAAAATTAGGGTTTTATGTTGGCTGTGCAAAAACTGATTTTGGGATATTGTTCATATTTTTGTGGCCCAAAATCCAAAGTTTGAAGATATTTGCTTGAATGGTTAAGCGAGAATTAATTTTGTGCAAGTTGTGAAAAATTGCAGCAGTTGGGGTTTGAATTTTAATTAATTATCTGCTGTTAAAAATCAGATCTGGGTAATATTAGCATTCTAATTAGTTTTCCCATCTAACCCACCACCTTGGCATACTCCAACCCCACTTTGGGTTGTATTATTGCCAACATTGGGTTATTTGAGGTCAAACTAAGAAGATCTAATCTTCTTGAACACTGGTGATCCGGATAATTAATTTTTGTAGATATAAATAATATCCTAAAAGGGGATATTACATTGGTATACCAAATTTTTGAATCCTGAATTTTCATGCAAAAGTATTTTTGGCCCGGGAATTTTACTGCCTTCCTTATTCTCATAGCAATATATGATTTATCTCATTCCCAAACGAGAAGTAAATATTACATTGGTCCTAAATATTTTGATCTATGTGGTATGAGCAATAATTGGTAAGATCAAAAATTATTGGTTGGAAAGATTATGACGCGGAATTAATTCCTAACATAGACGTAAGAGAGATTGATTTGTTCAGATTTCTTCCGAAGGCTTCATATGGAAGTTATTGCACTTAACCCCATGGGTTCTTCCTTGAAGAGCCAATATTGATGAAGATTGGGATGCAAATTCAGTACAGGTAGGGCCATACTTTTTTGGTAAAACATGTATCTATTTGAAGAAGTGGTCTTTGAACTTTGATCCAACAAAAGAAAACATTAATCAAAGTTTTCAGTAGGTATGGTTTGTTAAACTTGGCTGTCAAACATGAATCTTAAGGATTGGGAAGAAGATATCATGAAGGTATTGCTTGTGCTCTTGGGTTCTTTTCTGGCATTTTGAAGCAGTAATGCCACTAAATTTCAACCCTTGGTTAGAACATTTATGCAAGATTTTGTAAAACTATTGGGGTCAAAATTTCCTTCTTTGGAATCATGCTTAGTCTAAATTTGGCCAATGGGTTTCAAAAATTGAGATTGGTAAAAATTATCAGTGTTGGCTAGATTTTCTGCACAGCTGAAAACCTAGGCAGTCATGAGATAAATCTCCCTCATTTACCGGTGAGGCTCCCGTGTAAGATTTTGTCAATTATATTTTCTAATATCTATCTGTTGGTATTACTTTAACTATGTAGCTCATGAACCATAGCTAGACAGTTTTGCAGCAAGTAAGCAGCTGTAAGAGAAAGGAAATATTTGTAGAAGAGGAAAATAATAGGAAACGGGAAGAAAGGAGAGAAGATGTGCAACCCAATCAATAGTTTACAGAGTTGATCGCATGCACATAGATTAAAACAAATAGATCATGAAATATAGAATTTAAAGCAAAGGAAACTTTCAGATCTAGATTTAGAATAACACAAAGTTTATGAATAGATCTAAAAAGAAATAAGAAAAAAATGCACCGTTGACACAAAGTTCTCCGGAAATCTCTTCTCTATTCCTCTGCTTGCAGAAAGCTATCAAGGGTTTCAGCTCAAAGTCTGGAACACAAGAATGTTGATTACAAATTCTGATCTTTAACCCGTAGGTTCTTCCTCTATTTATAGTGTATAAAGGGCAATTACAAATAGGAAGCTTTAAATGAATTCCCGCATGCGGAAGCTATGAAAAGGGAAACAACTGGCAATCTTCCTCCTGGAATTCCTCTTTGCATGACATGCATGATTTATAACTGAAAAATAGAACCTTCTATTTTGCATGTCTGCCACCTATTTCCAAGTAATTGACTTCTTCAAGTAATGGCTTTTAAACCAATCACTTAAGTTTTATAATTTAATTGATTGCTCAATTACTTTGTCGGAGAAAATAAAAGAAAGAGGAAAAGAAATAAGAAGAAAGTTGCAACCCTTCCAGTCTTGTTCTTTTTCCATATTCTGCATGCGGTTGACTCTTTTGCCTTTGATTCTCACCAAACTGGATCTGGAAGCAGCTGACTGTGATTTGTTTGCGGATTTGCTTTGACCTTATCTTCCCTTTTATCCTTGAAGCTTTTGCAATTCTTCTTCAGTACATGCACCAGTGCAATGTTTGCCGTAAATAATTCAGACAAAACTCATAATTTTTATTTTTAATTGCATATGAGCAATTTTAAATTCTGGAAAGCACTCTGGGTGAATGCAAATACAAGTAAATTCAATGAAGGCTTCAACTGGAAGATTGGGAGCACATGCACAAGATCCTGGAAGGAATTTTCCATGCACTGACTTCTACACGGGCTGCGTTAGAAACAAGAGGATGAATTTTTGTCGGAAGCCTTTGCAATTATGAGATCTGGATCTGTCAATTAAATCGGTGATAGGTTCAGGGCCTATGTCTGTATCATTGACTTCAGCAAATCTGGAAGCTATGCATGATTCTGCTGATCCTTTTCTTTCATCATGCTTCATCATGGCTGGAACAATCTTTGTCTGAGCTCTTTTTCTTTTAATTCTGCCGGAATCCCTTGCAATTGGATCAATTTGTGCAGATCTGACAATTTCTTCAGATTCAGAAGATATATTCAATGTACCTGACATTGATTTGAGCACCTGTGATGAATACCTGCAATTTATTCAGACAAAGATGGAGTCCATGGCATGAATACTTGATTTTTATCACCAAAATCTGCATATAAAGTTTGTTGCCCTAAAATTTGAGGTTTTGCTTGCATGCAAAGCAAGCAAAAATATTATTTAATTCACCTGGGCACATATACCAACATGCAGATAATTCAGAATGACCAAAATCAAGCCATTCTAACCCTTGGCGCCAAAACTGGAAGCTTCCCGGCAGTGGAAAATAAACTTTAATGCAAAATCCTCCTTTTGGGCGCCAAAACCTGTCTGGGCTGCAATCCTCATCAAAAAGAATTAATTGCTTCTTTATTATGGCAGCCCATGCTTATATAATCCTCAGCATACTATTTTTAATAATTGTCTCTTCCTATTTCTGGCAATTTAATTAATAAACAATCATGTTTATTCACCCAAATTGGGCGCCCAATTATGCATGTTGTTGGTTGCTTTTAAATAAATTTATTTTATTTATTTTTAGCATGCATCCTTGACTTCTCCTTAGCTCTTCCACTTGCATTGACTTTCCTTCTATTTATGGCGCCAAAATTGGGTGAATAAACCATTAATAAATATTATTAAATGCATTGTTATTCACCCAAGGTGGGTCACACTTTTTGGCAAGGGTAATTTCTAAAAATAGGAAGTCAACTTTGATGGGAATTTCTACCCTGCACTGCAGCTCCAAAAATTCCCCCTCTTTCACTTAAGTGATTTGACTTTCATCATGGGAATTTTTACCCTGCAAGGCAGGTAAGAAATTCCCGTCGGTGCTTTAAGTGATTTTTCTTTTATAATGAGAATTTTTACCCTGCAAGGCAGGTAAGAAATTCCCGCCTGCCTGCCACCTCTAATATTCCCATTGCAGCTTAAGTGACTTTGACTTCATGGGAAAAATTACCCTGCAAGGCAGGTAAGAAATTCCCGTCTTCCTACCACTACCAAAATTCCCATTGCAGCTTAAACTCGATTTTAAAACTCCAAAAAAGTGCGACTTGCATGCCTCTTTGGGAAAAAGCTTTTTGGTGCAAGTGATTTTTCATTTTTTTTTTCACCCTGCAAGGCAGAAGAAATTTGCCTGCCGCCTCTAATTTTCCCAGCAGGTGACTTTGACTTCATGGTACCCTGCAAGGCAGGTAAGAAATTCCCACCTGCCTGCTCCAAATGATTCCATTGCAGCTTAATTAATTCAAAAAGTGTGACTTGCTAGAGGCTTTTTGTGCATGACAAAGAAGTTTGCATTTTGAGGTTGATTCCTTCTGGTGTTGAATAAATGATCTCCACAGGCAATTAAACAGACTATACTGGACAAAGAACAACCTAGAAAAATTTCACAAAAACTGAAAAAATAAAAAGAGAAAAAAAAAAACGTTGCCAGAAGTCACAGACAATGCTCTGAATTCATTCCTGGTGAAAACCCTATTGAGATGTGTGAATACTGGCATGCAAAACTTCAACAGGATTCAACCGGAGCACAATTTACTTCAAACGGGGCATTATTTATTTAATAAATAATTAAATAAAAATTTCCCGCAGACAAAACTTGGCGGAGGGATAAAATGAGTTTCGGCATCTGGGTATTTGTCGAAATTGGCTCATATGATTCACTGGGAATATCTTAACATAATACAGACATCTTCTGGCAATAAAAACACAAAAAGACCCGTTATTTTAAAAAGAACGAAACTTTTTTTAAATGGGTAGTCCCAGATTTCAGGGTGAACACTCTTTGGACGAAGGTTTCTTCACCCATTAAATCTTTAGCGGGTGAGTAATCAGGGTTCTCTTGAGAACCTTGTTAAGGATGGATCTTTGGTTAACAAATTTGATCTTTCCCCAGCGTCCTCACCCAAGGCTTCGAGTTCACGACAAGTTTTACATAAAGGTAACTTGGGTGTAAATCATGAAAAACTAAGATCCCCTTCTGTTGGAATGGGGAAGAGCCCGACGTCGTTCTTTGAAACCCCCATGGTCTCTAAGAATGAGGCTCCTTTGGAGAATTCTGGCTTGAAAACTTAAATCGAGAAATCTCTTTCTCCCCAAAATGTGGTTAGCAGTTTTACCCTCAATGGATCTATGCTAGCAAAAATCTTAGTAAATTTATTTGAAGCAAATGATAAGGACAAAAACAAAAATAGTTCTCCAAAAGAGTCTATTCCTCTTTTGGATGTTGAAGCATTGGAATGAAAGGAGGTTACGTATAGGGAAATCAATGCCCAGAGAGATTCTAAAGTCTCAGTTGTTTTGATTGGCTTGATGATTGAAGGAAAAGCTTGGTCACCGCCCCTGAGCAACAAAGGAAAATCAATGAAGGTGTTAGAATCTTCGAGAAAAACCAGAAACCAAAGCATAAAGCCCATGGTGGAAGAATCAAGAAAAGGAAGGCACAACAAAAAGGAATCCATTAGGGTGAATACTCAGAGAGAGATTATAGATGGAATGCAAGCGAAAAATTGGATCTAAAAAGTTCTTAAATCAAAATGAAGTTGATATCATGGAATATAAGGGGGCTTAATAACCCCACTAAGCATAGATTGTGGAAGAATATTAGGAAGATATATAATCCTAATGTTTTGTTTATTCAAGAAACTAAAATGTCTACAAATAGTTTTAATGAGGCTATAATTTTTTTTGGAAAGAAGCAGAGGTGGCAGCAGTCGGTTCATTGGGATCTTCAGGTGATTTTCCTATTTGCTTGGAATCCCAAGCTTTTTAAAGGTAATGTAATTACTCAATCTCCCCATCACGTAGCAGTTTTACTCTGTGATTTAATCAACAATTCATTCTACATGATGTCAAATATTTATGCTCCTAAAAATATATTTGAATGAAGAAAGATATGGACCGAAATATCAGCTTTCAGGAAAATCTCCCAAGAATACAACTGGCTTTTAGCTGGTGATTTCAATACATAGTTATCTCCTTCGGAAAAATGTGGTGGTGCTATGGAGTTTACTGAAAGTATGGAAGACTTGGATAATTTTATTTCGGAAAATGGTTTAATAGATGTTGATTTGAGAGGGTGGAAATTCACTTGGTCGAACAGGAGGAAAGGGGACAATTTAATACAGGTCAAATTGGATACAGCTTTGGTCTCTACAAATTGGTTGAACTTTAATTCCAACCTTTCCTCTTAACCAGGAATTGGTTCAGATCATTCTCTGCTTCTTTTCTCTTGGTCTCCTTCTGAAGAAGAAAATTCCATTTCAGATTTGAAAAGATTTGGCTCACTAGTGAAGACATCAAAAACCTAGTGAAAGACTGGTGGAACATTGATGTCAGAGGTACTGCTATGTTTAAGGTGGCCAAAAAGTTGAAGAACGTTTAAGCTAATCTTGAAAAATGGAATACAAAATGCTTTGGTAATATCTTTGCCCTCAAAAGTTCTCTTGATAGAAATTAAAAATTTACAGGTCTCTCTTGAAAGGAATGGGATGGACCAAGATTCTTATAGACAAGAAAAAAATTGATAGTAGATTATCATAATATTCTGGCAAAAGAAAAAAAAATATGGAGACAAAAATCAAGGGCTACTTGGCTAAAAAGAGATTAAAATACCCAATTTTTCATGTCTCCACCTTGAAGAGAAGAAATTCTAACAGAATTAAAAAAATCTGCAACATGAATGGTGAAATTATAGAAGAAAAAGTGGAGATTAGATCTAAAGTCGTCCACTTCTTTAAAAATCACCTTGCTCCTAAAGATTTATCTCTCGAAAATCTGGATCACTTCTTAAAAAACTTACCCTCTTTAGTCTCTAATGAGGATAATTTCTCTCTTTCTAGACCAGTTACTTTTGAGGAAGTTGAATTTGTTGTTTTTGCTCCCAAAATGGACAAAGCTCGTGGGCCGGATGGTTTTTCTTCCACTTTTTTCCATTTCTTTTGGGATATTATTGGAAAGGATGTCTTCGAAGCATCTTGTGAATTCTTTAAAAATAAATCTCTTCTCAAAGAACTTAATTAAACTTTCGTGGCTTTGATTCCCAAGAGTGGTGGAGCTACAAATTTTGGAAACTTCAAACCTATCAACTTCTATAATACCATTTATTAAATATTTTCTAAAATTTTGGCTCTTAGGTTGCAACCAATCTCACTCTCTTTGATTTCAGATCAACAAGGGGGATTTGGTATTGACATACTAATCCAAGACGGGAAAAATACTATCCATGAGATAATACAATTTGTCTATAAGAAGAAAAAAGAGGCTATGGTCTTGAAATTAGATATGAACAAAGCTTATGATCGGTGCTCATGGACTTTTATTGATGAAGTTTTGGAAAAATTGGGTTTCCATATTTCCTTCAGGACGCTTGTGACAACTTGTATTTCTACCCATCTTTCTCTATTATCCTGATTAATGGTAGTCTCGGCTGGTTTCTTCCGCAGCTCCAAGGGCCTCAGACAAGGGGACCCTTTATTGCCTTTCATCTTCATTATTATGGCAGATACCCTTAGTAGAGATTTTATCGTGCCAGAGTTTTAGGGATTTTCAAAGGTGTTAATCCGGCGGTGGGTTGCTCCAATATAACCCACCAACAATTTGTGGTCGATACCATTGTGTTAGTAGAGGCGTTGGTAGATGAAGCTTAGAATTTTAAGTCAATCTTGGATGAGTATTAAAAGGTCTCTGGGCAACTTATGAGTTATGAGAAAAGCTGAATCTTTCTTGACACCCCTAAACCCAGGAAAGCCAATATTTTGTGTATTTTTAATTGTTCTGAAAAAAAATCTTCCCTTTAGATACTTGGGTATGCCTATTGATGCTAAGAAGCTACACAATCATGATTGGAATTTTCTGATCGAAAGGTTCCAAAAAAAGCTTGCTTGTTGGAAAATTTCTCATTTTAGCAAAGCAGGTAAACTTCAACTTCTCCAAATTTTGTTAAAGCCTTCTCATTTATACCATGTCTTTCTTTCAACTTCCTTCTAAGGTGGTTGTTACTATTGAGAAACTGCAAAAAAGGTTCCTTTCGATTGGCGGGGAAAGCAAAAATAGGATTCCTCTTATTTCCTGGGACAAAGTATATAGACCTAAAAAAATGGGTGGTCTTGGCCTCATAAAATGGTTCATGATGAATAAATCCCTACTGGCTAAGCTACTTTGGTGATTCTATCATGAATCAGGCCAATGGATTACAATTTTAAATAATAAATATTCTAGTGATGATCCTATCTATGGAGAATTTTATGATAAGGACTCCAACTCTTGCTTCTAGAACGTTTTTAATTGGGCTAAAGACTTTCTGCAATTAGGTTGTAGATGAAAAGTGGGCAATGGAAGAAACATCAGATTCTGGGATGATTTATGGTTAAAAGGCCATTCCCTTAGGATTTTGCTTCGTTTCAAGCTTGTAATTTGTAGTGCCCACTCCTCTTCAACACTTATTATATGTTGAACATGGTGGAAAATTACTGTTGACTTTAGACCCTTAGCCTATTTTGTCTTCCCGGTGGCTAAGGAAAAATTTAAAAGGGAGACTTCAGATATAATATTTTATTATAAAGTGCAAAAATAAATAAAACATTATAAAACCACTTATAATAAATTATTATGGACTTAATCGTAAATTAAAGATAGAAAAAGTAAACAAAAGGGTAAAAGCAATTAGCAAAAAAATATTATCCATGGAAAAATGTGACTTGCCTAATAGGAGGAGAAAGTTGAAATGGGAAAAAAGGCATATAAATTGTTAGTCTAAATGATGAAATTATTTCCTATAGAAAAATGTGGGACTTGCATTAGATAAGGGAAAATTCTATCTTGAAATGGCATTTAATGCGAGAGAAGGCCGAAGGATGATTGGTTTTTGTCAGGGCAATTGATATCACAATTTTCTATTTAAGCAAGTGGGATTTGCTTGGAGACTAGACACAGCTTGAATACTAGATCTATTTGTACAAAGCTTACATGTTTTGTAAAGAAATTTCTAAAGACGAATCCCTTTAGAAATACTTGCTTGAGGACGAAAACCCTCCAAGAGTTCAAGGGGATTCTCCACCATTAGGGTTTCCATTGTGCTTCATCGAGTTAGAATAATTTTCAGAATATTTCCAGCATGTGAAGGAAGAAATTCTTGCTGATTTTGTTTCAAGGATTTGTGGGAAAGATGTACAGTGTCAGTGTTTCTAGTGATGACTTATCCTTCAAAATGGAGTTATTGATCAATGACTTCTTGGCAAAGGTATGGATAAATTTTAAATCTGTTTATATCCCAATTGGAGCTATTTTGAACCCAAAAGGAGGCTCATTTAGCCAAGTGTGTAGGAGATTGGAAGAAGTCAATCTGGTTTAAGACTGCTATTTTGGATATGTAAAAAGTGTAAAACATTATTTTTACAGTGTTGCAATCTTCCTAAAATTGTACATTTCCAGCTTAGTGCCTCTGAATGAATCTTCAAACTTTGGATTTTTGGATTAAAAAATAAATAATGGATCAGCCTTGTTTTGCAAAGCTATAAACGTTTGTGGCTGAACTTTAATTGGGTTTTCCCTGAAAAGTATCCCTAGTCGCATTTTCCTCTTAATTTCTTATATCTGCATAACAAAAATCTGAGTATATTTTATAAGTTTGCATTTGGTGTTTAGATTTCCTAATTTCCTAGTGGGGGTCAAATATGTCACATTTCTGGGGAATTATTTTCAGTTGTATCAAAATTGCATGATCTTGAAATCCTGTGAGAACTAAGCAGTCAATTATAAAATCTCAGAATTGTTGAAACTTCAAAAATCTAATATCATGTCCATGGAGTGGAGAAGTTTTTTTGCATGGAACCAAATTGCTGCGAGATCTTAGAAAGAATTTGAGACTTTCCATGATGTTATAATCTATGTCAAGACTGATTTTCATGCTCATCTCTAGAAACCCACTCAATGGAGTAGCACTAGAAATTTGTCTACCAAACGTCAAAGACCCAAGGGGTTGAATAAATGCTTATATATTTATTCACAACTGGCATTCTAGAAACCCTTCGATGTGCTTAAACAATCAAGGATGAACAAGGTCAATATTGATCTATTTGGTGAACATGTACAGTCTTCTAATGATTGTATCAGAGCATAGAAAGTCCTCAGATGCATGGAGTCAGGAGCAAACACCAAAAAAACTCATTGGTATTTGATATTCCTTTGGTTTCTAATGCAATTGCAGCAAAGTGTTAAAGAAAACTCAGATTTGCAGTGACTAAGTGTTGGCTAGATTTTCTGCATAGCATCAAACCTAGGCAGTCATGAGATAAATCTCCCTCATTTAACCGGTGAGGCTCCCGTGTCAGATTTGTCAATAAAAATGTGTTATTATCTATCAGGGGTTTTACTTTAACCACTTAGTTCATGAACCATAACTAAGAAGTTCTGCAGCAAGTAAGCAGCTGTTTAAGAAAGGAAAGTATTTTATAGAAGAAGGAAGTAAAGGAAATACAGAGAAGAAATGGGGAAGATGTGCATCCCAATTAGTAGATAGCAGAGCTAATTGCATGCACATAGAAGAAACTTAATAGATATGAACACACAGAATTATAAAACAAAGGCAGCTCTAGATCCAGATCTAAAATAACACAAAGTTTATTAAGAGATCTAAGATTCAAAAGCAAGAAACACAGTACACCGTGACACAAAGTTCTCCGGAAACCTACTCCTTTGTATTCCTTTGCTCCAAGTGGCTCTCAGGGGTTTAGCACAAAGTCTAGAACACAAGATTACTGCTTACAAATTCTCCTCTTTAACCCGAAGGTTCTTCCTCTACTTATAGAATGTAGAGGAGCAATTACAAGTTGGAAGCTTTAGTTGAATTGGCACATGCGGAAGTCGGAGGAAAGAAACATCCTGGAATTCCTCTTTGCATGACATGTATGATTTGCAACTGAAAATAAAACCTTCTATTTTGCACGTCTGCCACCTATCTCCAAGTAGTTGACTTCTTCAAGTAATGGCTTTTAAACCAATCACTTAAGTTGTATAATTTAATTGATCGCTCAATTACTTTGTCGGAGGAAAGAAGAAGGAAGAGGAAAGCTGAGTCTTGTCCTTTTTCATGTATGCATATAGCTGATTCTTTTTATTCTCTGCATGGACCTGGATTCAAACTGGATCTGGAAACAAGCTGGATCTGGAAACAAGCTGGAATCTGGAAGTGAGCTGGAATCTGGAAATAAGCTAGAATTTTGCCTTCGCCTTGTCCTCTCTTTTATCCTTGAAGCTTTTGCAGTTATTCTCCAATACATGCATCAATGCAATGTTTGTCGTAGATAACTCATCATCCTTATTTTTAATTGCATATGAGCAATTAAAAATTCTGGAAAGCACTCCGGATGAATGAAAATTCAATGAAGGCTTCAACTGGAAGATGGGAGCATTTGCACAAGATCTTGGAAGGAATTTTCCACGCATTGACTTCTTCACGAGCTGCATTCGAAACAAGAGGATGAAGCCTTTGTGCCGGAAGCTTTTGCAACTATGAGATCTGGATCTGGATCTACATATGGATTTGCATCTGCATCTGGATATGGATCTGCACCTGCATAACAAACTTCTGGCAACTGGGCTGTGGATGGAAAAGCTGCAGCTCGAATAATTCCACTGCTTTTAATCTGCACGCATGAGTGAAGTTTTTCCTGCACGCATTTCTTTCCTGCTCTGGATCTGTCTATCAATTCAGCAAGAGGTTCCGAGCCTAGATCTGTGTCTCCAATATCTGTAAATTTAGAAGTGATGCATGACTCCGTTGTGCTTTCTTTTTCATCTTTCTTCGCCATAGCTTTGTCTATCTTTGTCTGAACAATTCTTTTTCTTCTTATTTGACTGGAATTCTTCAATATTGGTGCAGATCTGGACAATTCTTCAGATTCGGAGGATATATGCAATGTATTGGACATTGATAAAAGCTCCTTTTCTTTTGTAAAACACCTATAATAAATTCCTGCAATTAATTCAGACAAAGATGGCCACCGGAGCATGAATAGTGAATTTTAATTGTAAAAATCTGCACTTTTCAAGCCTGCTGCCCCAAAAATTGATGTTTAATTTGCATGCAAAGAGAGCATGAATTTTTCCAACTTCACCTGAGCTCCTGTAACACCTGTGCAAACAATTATGCAGACAAAGATCAACCTCCTTCAAAGCATGCGCCAAATTTGGAAGCTTTTAGCCTTGTTTCCACCTTTGCCTGAGCAAAATCCTTCTTCTAATGGGGGCGCACTTTTCCACTTGGCTGCAATTCTTTACCTGTGAATTAAATAGTTCACCCGTATGGCTGCCCATGCTTATATAACCTCACAATTCTATAATTAATAATTGCCCTTCCTATTCCTGGCAATTAATTAATTAAAAATCATGCTCTTCTCTTTTAAATGGTGTAGCATGTTTAAGGACAGCCATCCAATAAATTAAATTTATTCAATTTAATCATCCACACTTCACTTCACTTAAGCTTCACAGTGTGCTTTGACCATAGCCACTGAAAATAGGAATTAATATAATCAATTAATACTTTAAAAAGTATTATTTCCTTCTCAAAAGGGGGCTGCATTAAATAAATTAAATTTATTTAATTTTAGAATTCTATTTCCAATTTCATTTATTCCCCTTTGCTTTTGTTGACTTTTCCACAAGCCTGGGTGCCAAAATTGGGTGAATAAATATTAACAAATATTTATTTAATGCATTATTATTCACCCAAGGTGGGTCGCACTTTTTTGACATGATAGGATTCTATTTTTAAGAATCACATGACAATGGGAATTCTTTACCCTGCAAGGCAGCCCCGGAAATCCCATGATCCACTTAAGTGATTTGACTTTCATAATGGGATTATTTACCCTGCAAGGCAGGCAATAAAATCCCATGATTTCACTTAAGTCACTTTTCTTTTATTTCACCATGGGAATTTTTACCCTGTAAGGCAGGCAATAAATTCCCGCCTGTTTTTATTTCACATGGGAATTTTTACCCTGCAAGGCAGGCAATAAATTACCCGTTTCTAATTTTCTGCCTGTTGCCTCTAATTTTCCCACTGCCTGCTTAATTTTCCCACTGTGAATTTTATATCATGGGAAAAAGTACCCTGCTAGGCAGGTAATAAATTCCCACCCTGCCTGCGGCTTCTATTTTTCCCATTGCAGCTTAAATCCTTTGTTTTCCAAAAATGCGCCCATCCCCGCAGGGGCTTTTCTAGTGCACGACTTCACTTTTTCCCAGTGAACCAGACCTCCGATGGTGACTTCCTCCGGGCATAATGTGCGTATATGTTTTCCAGCTGCTCCAGGCCAAAAATCGGGTTTAACCGGCAAAGGAATTGTTCTAGAGAAATTTCACAGAAAACGAAACGGGAAAACACAAAAACACGAAAAATTGCCAAAAGTCACAGATAAAGCCCAAAACTTATTCCAAGTTAAAACCCTTCTGGTATATGGGAATAATGACATGTTCGATCATAACAGAGTTAAAACAGAGCGCAAATAGTCTCATATAGGACTCAAAATAATTAAATACAAATTTCCCGTAGACAAATCTCGACGACAAAATGTAACAATTTTGGGCATCTGGGTATTTGGCGAAAAATGGCTAATATGGCTCTTTGGGAATATCTTGACGCAATACAAGAACTTTCAGGCAATAAAAACACAAAACGACCCATTATTTTAAAAGTGCGAAATTTTTTCGGATAGGGTAGTCATAGATTTCAAGATGAAATCTGGGGACACCAAGCTCATCAAAGAACACATCCCTAGAATTTATCAAAGCTAAGTAACTGGCTCTAAAGAACATTTTCTAACAGAATAGGCACTCCCAAAGGATATCTTCAAGGATTGAACAAGTTGCTAACACAACTAGGCAATGAGCCATGACAAAACCGAGTGTATAAATAGACAAAAGGAGTGTATTTATGGCATCCCCTGAAAAAACTGACCAAGGTTTGTAGCATGAAAAATGCAACTTACAGGAAAGTCAAAACAACCAATTGCTATCAAGACCAAGTTAATGCATCTTTGTTTGCCAGATCAGAAGAGAGCCAATGAGCATTAAGCATTAGGGAAGAGGGTGTCTTTAATGAAGCAGGTGGTACATAACCAGGAGTTGACTTTGGACACAGTGGACAACTAAAGCACAACCGCCAATCCCTCCAAATAAGACAACAGCCATCCTTAGCCATACATTTTGAAGAATCTCTAAAAATAGGAAGACCAATTTCAAATGGAGGGTGGCTGGAAGGCCGAGTCAAAGGCCAAATCAGACTATAAGACTCAATGGATGTTGCAAAGAGCATGTCAAGTTTTCACCACTCCTTCATTTGATGGTTCAAGTAAGTGTTCTGCTAGGGCTTGGTTACAAAAATTAGATCCACATATCTCTCTTTGAACCCTATGTATGAAGAAGAGGCACTTAAGTTTGCAACCTTGCATTTGGATGGAGTTGCATATGAGTGGTGGTACCATGTCATGTAATATCGCCTTTTGGGATATTATTTAAATCTACAAATTAATTAACCATGATTGACTCTCGAAGGATTAAATCCTCTTAACTCAGCAAATACAACCCAATGTCCAGCATTAATACAACCCAAATGGGGAATTGGAGTAAGCCAAAGTAGTGGGTTAGATGGGAGAACTAGTTAAGAAATGAATTTTTTCCATATTTGAAACTGCGACCTTAGCCTATTTTAATCTACCCTCGTCCTTGAACAGCTAAGGGACTTCCAAATATTAGGGTGACTTAAGTTCTAATATTTTATTATAAAGTGCAAAATAAAATATAAATATAACATTAGATGCACTTATAATAATTTATTAGAGATCTTAAAAACCTAGAAAAAGCAACATCTGAAAAAGCACTTGAGAATAAATTGCAATTTCTATCTAAAGTGCGACTTGCACTAGGGAGGCAACAAGTCAAATAACAAAAACAGGAAAAAGCATATGGGCCAAAGTTATTCACACTAGGAAAATGCGACTTGCATGAAAGGAAAGATTGGAGGGAAAAAGCATTAAATGCAGCAGAAAACTGATTGGTTGTCACTAGGGGTCTATTTTATGATCATCAATAACCTGATAAAACAAGTCAGACTTGCTTTCTCAAATACAATGATCATCTTCTTAATTTTGAATTTTATCTGCAAGCTTTCAGCTTTGTCATGAATTATTTCTAAGGACGAAACACTTAGAAATAATGGTTGAGGATGAAAACCCTTTAGTAATGTGAGGAATCTCTACATTGGGCATTCCATCTGTGCTTGAAATATTTTTTAAACAGTTTATCTCAGGCATTTCCAGAATAAGGGGTCAATTTTTGATAAGGGTTTGTTTCAAATTAAGTTGTTTTCCTTCCTTTGGCACATTTTCAAATGTAGAGCAACCCACTTTTAATATCTGGTCTTTTTCCTAGGTATTTCAGATCTGATTATTCATTATATCTTTTAATGATTTTTAAAAATCAAAGAGGAAATTAGTTTTCAAAAAATTTGAGGAGTAAACAGTTTCATTTTTAGTCAGCTTAATCTGGGAGATTTTTTCAATTCTCCCTTTTCAGCTTAATTTGCCTCAATAAGGGGACTAACACATTATATGGTAAGGGCATGGCTTTATAATCCTTTGAAGGAATCAGCATTTAAGTGGACAAAATAATTTTTTGGCTGATTTGATTGGGTTTTGCATTTAACCCTAGCCTTAACTTTTCAAGCAAATGTGATCTGCATTAGATAAATTGTTATCTCTTTATCAAATCTGTATTTGGTAGTTGGTTTGGCCTAAAATCCAACTTGGGGTCAAAGTGTCCCATTTTTGGACATTTAGGGGAACATTAAAAGGCCTTGTTAAAGCTTTTAATCCTCCATCTCTTCAAGGTGCCATTAAGAAGTCATTAGAATTAGAGAATTCAATTCGAAAAGGGAAAAATCTGCAGTTTGGGCACTACAGCGAACAATGCACCTTTGGGGCAGCAAAAGAGCACAATGAGCAGCCAATAACACCTTCAAATGATAAGCAAGGAGCAACAAAATTAGTGGTCACCAAAGTAGAGCATAAGAATGGGAGAAAAGAGTTGAAATTGAAGCAAAGAACGAGCTAAGAAGGAAGAAATTATGTTTTGATTGTAAGGAACCATGGACACCCAACCATCGTTGCAAAGGTAAGGGATCTATTCATTATATTGAAGTTGTTTATGTGATGATGATGATGATGATGAGGATGAAGGTAATGTTGATCCAAAAGATCAAGCAAAGGGAGATGAGGTGGTTGTCACAGGTGCTACTTTAGCTACACTAACAATATTGCCTAGTTTCTATGCATTCCTTGTGAAAGGTGATCTTTCCATTGGGCAAAATGGTACCATATTGATTGATGGTGGAACAACACACAACTTCATTGATGAAGATTTGGTTGCTAAATTGGGCTTACAAGAAGAAGAATTCCAAGAATTCAATGTGATTGTGGCAAATGGACATACAATCACATGCACCAAGAAGATTCTTCAACTTCAATTCACCATGGGAGGTCATGAGGTAAGTGATGAATTTTATGTTGTTAGCATTGGTGGGTTGGATTTAGTAGTTGGTGTGCAATGGTTTCAATCCTTGGGTGATTTTAATCAAAACTATCAAACCATGGAGCTGAAATTCAAAGTGCAAGACAAGGAAAATTGTTTTGCAAGGGATGAGGAAGGGAGTTCCTCAAAGGAATGGAAGCCAATTGAGCATGATTGGAGCAATCAAGAAGGGCAGATTTCACAAGAGGTGATTGATGAAGAAAGGATCATAACATTGCAGCAGTTGAATTGTGAAGAAATTCAGCCATTTTGTGGACCATGGTGACTTCATAAAGTATGATACAAGCAAAATAATGTCATATTTCAACATATTCAGATTTTTTTGATAGAGTGATGATTTAGATGATAAAATCTGCAATTTGCATTATGTAATGCCTTGGGTACAACCATGTGAATATGAGAATCTTGTGAATGAAAGTGGTGGCAAAATTTTAGCTCATCTAACAGGTACAGGTGCCAAATCTTGAAACATTTCAGCATGTTTTGTCTATTGTGCATGGCACTTAGACAAAAGAGTTCAAAATTGCTTGAGGGCAAGCAATCTTGGGAAGGAGGACTGAAAATGTCCCACTTCCTAAGATAGTCATGACGAAGACCCTTAGCCTATTTTGTCTTCCCGACGGCTAAGGAAAATTTTGAAAGGGAGACTTAAGTTATAATATTTTATTATAAAGTGCAACAATAAATAAAACATTATAAAAACACTTATATGCACTTATAATAATTTATCATAAATTAAAAATAGAAAAAGTAAACAAATTCCTCTGAAAAGCACTTAGGTCAAAATTTATCCATGGAAAAGTGCCCACTTGCACTAGGAGGCAAAGGAGTAAATTTTTCTCAAAAAAGGCAAAAAAACATCCTAGAAAGAATACACCACTTGATACCCAAGGATTTAAATGCGACTTGTTTAGAAGGAAAACTTGGTGAAGAAAATCATTTATGTAAGAGAGAAAATTGGTTGGTTTACTCAAAAGTGGCTTAATATTGAGGTCACAAGTTCTCTATAAGTTCAAGTGGATTCTCGACTTGAAAGTTTCGATTATGCTATTTTACAAATCAAACTATTTCTTGACAGTTGATGTTGGAGCTTAGTGCTTGCTTCAAAATTTGTGGGAAATGATTGCAGCTATGATTAGATTTGTTGTCCTAAATGGAGCGACGAAACTTAGAGTTGGTATTTTTAAGGTGCCACTAACCTGTTTCACATCTAATTTGAGAGTTGATAAGCCAATGAAAGCTCATTGTACATTGGAGCTTATTGAGATAATCAGCATATTTCATAGAATATTTTGATCTAGCCTCATGTTTTCAAAAGGGTTTGCAGAGGCTTTAGGGCAACTGGTTGAAGATTGTAGATTTTTTACCATACTATTTATTTCCAGCGATTCCCATTGTGCCTTACGTTTGAAATATGGATTTAAGATCATATTTTGGCTTTAAAAGTTGGTAGATCAGATTGGAGTGGATCTTTATTCTGATTTGTTTGGGTTTTTCACCTATAAGATTTCATTTCACATTTTCCAAGACCATTTTGCAGATTATGGATAATAAATAAAACCAGCCTTGCTTGGAGCTTTTATTCTCTACTTGTATTCTGGGGTTACTCCTAAATTGACATCCTTTTATTTCTGATGGTCAAAAATGTATGCATTTGGAGCTACATTACTTTGGATAGTCAAACTATTTTGAAATAGCCCTAACATTGCACATTTCAATGGGTCGCTCATTTTCAAGGTCAAAAGGGATTCAACCAACAATCTGCCACCTTGAAGTACTTCTGGATACCCCCATGGATGGGATTCTTCTCAAATTGAGGAGTGTCACTAAGTTCCACCAATGAAATCTGCAACTATGGAGGTTTTCCGAAATCCCAAGTTGTAGCCTTTAAAATAATGTTTCGTTTTAGTGGTTTTTATAGTCAGCACAAAGTTCCTGGATTGCGTCAATTCTTAATTAGAACATGTAAACCCTGTCATATGAACCTTCATGTCCTTATATTCCCAAATGGTGCCAGATGCCCAAAATTGCCCAATGCATAGTTCTGACCTTGTTTAGTACCCACTAATTCTTCATTAAAACCTCTATGTATTTAATTATTTTGAGCCCCATATGAAGAGTTATTTTCTTTTGAACTCAAATAAGAGCGCCTCATATGTTATTATTCCTTGTGAACCATTGGAAGGGTTTTAACTTGTTTTAATACTTTTACGCCTTTATTTTCAAGTTTTGGCATCATCCATTCGTGTTTTAATATGGTGTCCCGTTTCGTTAGTGAAAAAGACAATGGAGCAATTCCTTCCTTGGGTGAAGCAATTCTCATTACGTGGCCTGAAGAAGCTGGACATATACGCACATTATGCCCACTTGAAAATTGTCGTCATCGGAGGTCTTCAATCAATTGCAAAAAGCGAAGTCGTGCAAAGAAATCCACTATTACATTTTTCAAAACAAAGGATTTCAGCTGCGAGGGAAAAATATAAACCGCAGGTACGGTGGGAATTTTATACCTCCTACAGGGTACTTGTGTGTATTACAAAAAGTCACTTAGGAGCTGCAAAAAAATAGACGCTGCCATACCGCAGGTGGGAACAGTTATTCCCTGCCTAATGCAGGGTAAAATTCCCATAAGAATTATTTTGATAGAAATCAAAGTGACTTACCACATGTAGAAATCAAGCAATTTTAGTGATTATCTTGCATTAGTTAATCCCATTGTCAAAGGTCAATTACTTCATGAGTGGATCACGATGATAGGTGGTAGCCAATGCCTTGCAGGGTTTCCAAGCATCCCATTATCATAAAATTTTGCAAAATGAAAATACATGTGCAAAAAAGTGCAATAGGAGTGAGAGAATTTTAAAAGCCTGTTTGGCAACTTAATGGTGGTCATACGCTCAAAAAGTGCAGCAAGCTTGGAGGAAATTGTAGTTGGAATAAAAGAAAGGAGTTTAATTCTATTAAGTCTTAATTTTTTTGAGCTGCAAGTCACCTTCCTAACAAGTTGCCAGCATTTGTGGTATTATTTAACAAAGCTGAACATTAAAACATTCTTAAATAAAGTTCTATTAAAGACATCAGTGGCTTGGTGTGTTTGCACACTGAAGAAGCTTAAGCATGAAGTGATGTGTGCAGTCACTCTAAATTGGATTAATTTACATTCATTTGGATGGCTGTCCTTTTCTAAAGGGATTCATTGCTAGTTTTTGGAAAGCTAAAAGTGGGATTTTTAATTACTTAATTGTCTTTACAAGGGTTAGGGCAATTAAGCTTAAGGTTATTTGCAGAATGGTGAAGACAGCTGCTTGGTGCATTTCCATATGGGCTGAATTCACTTCAAATCACAGGTAAAGGACATTGCAGCCAATGGTAAGTTGTGTTTCCTACATCTAGAGGAATCTTTGTGGTGTCACTCAGATTTCACCCTGAAATCTGCGACTACCCAATCCGAAAAATTTTCGTACTTTTAAAATAATGGGTCGTTTTGTGTTTTTATTGCCTGAAAGTTCTTGTATTGTGTCAAGATATTCCCAAAGAGCCATATTAGCCTATTTTGCCAAATACCCAATGCCCAAAATTGTTTTATTCTGTCAGGTCGGGATTTGTCTGCGGGAAATTTGTATTTAATTATTTTGAGCCCCGTTTGAGGCATATTTGCGCTCTGTTTTAACTCTGTTATGATCGAATATGTCATTATTCTTATGTGCCAGAAGGGTTTTAACTTATTTTAAGTTTTGGGCTTTATTTGTCCAACTTTTGGCAATTTTTCGTGTTTTTGTGGAATTGTCCAGTTTCATTTTCTG
This sequence comes from Taxus chinensis, assembly GCA_019776745.2. Lineage (NCBI taxonomy): Eukaryota > Viridiplantae > Streptophyta > Pinopsida > Cupressales > Taxaceae > Taxus > Taxus chinensis. The sequence goes on along the minus strand of JAHRHJ020001098.1, from coordinate 1,916 downwards.
TGAAATTTCGGCTGGAAAAAGCAATTCCTTTGCCGGGTAAGCCCGATTTTTGGCCTGGAGCAGCTGGAAAACATATACGCACATTATGCCCGGAGGAAGTCGCAGACATCGGAGGTCTGGATCTAGGCTGGGAAAAAGCGAAGTCGTGCACAGAAAAGCCCCTGCGGGGACTGGGCGCATTTTTGCGAAAAGCAAAGGATTTAAGCTGCAGCTGGGAAAAATACAAGCCAGCATTGCCAGGGTGGGAATTTAATGGACCTGCCTAGCAGGGTACTTTTCCCGTGTTATAAAAGTCACTTAAGCTGTAGTGGGAAAAATTAGAGGCTGCAGAATTCAGGCGGGAATTTATTGTTTGCTTTGCAGGGTAAAAATTTCCATGACTTCTAATAAAAGGAAAGTGACTTAAGTGAAATCATGGAGATTTTAGTGCCTGCCTTGCAAGGTAAATAATCCCATTGTCAAAGTCAAATCACTTAAGTGGATCACGGGATTTTCCACGGTGCCAATACCTGGTGCAGGGTAAAGAATTCCATTGTCGAAAAATTCTTAAAAATAGAATGACATGTGCGAAGCGAAGTGCGCTACACTTTGAAGTACATGGATGTAAGGCTTTCATCAGGACCATTGATTTCAATTAAGGTTGATCCTCTCATAATCAATTGTGTCGGAAATTATGGAGCAGGTCAACATCGGTGAGCAACTTCGGAATAAAAGAAAGCGTACTAAATTTAGCTTCAAGATTTACTTCATACTTGGTGGCTGCCCCCTGCAGCTCTCACAAAGTGCGCCTTTTCCAAGCTGGATATTATGTGGTGTTCTTTCCAAAGCATTAAAACATTAAATTCGAGTGCTACCCACAGTGGCTACTGGTCACCTGCGTGCTGAGAAAGACTTCAAAGTGATCAACGATGACTTCTTCTACGATTTCATCTGTAGGCTAGACAAAGACTTGAAGGCCAACAGGGTAAGCAAGGAAGCATGGGAAGCCGTGTCCAAGATTGGAAGTTTATTCATTTAATTTGCAGATTTCACATACCTCAGGGTTACCGGGCTTTTCTGGAGAACCAACAAAGATGCCCAGGTATCCGAATGATAGATTGATCGCCATGGAGCTGAACAGGGAACTTGTGGAGTTACACGACCTTCAGTCGAAGCGGCACAAGTCTACGGGCTTCTTCCCAATCACTGTGGGATATTACAGCTGCATTAGCATTCACAGAGCTCGAGGGATGGAAGCGCAAATGTTATCCGAGTATGAGCAAGAGTTCTTCCCTGCACGGCTGAACTTCGATCCATTTGGAGTAGCCAGGAAGACAATCTCCCAGCAGTACGCACATGTGCCTTCATTAGAAGATTTCTGGATGAAGTGCAAAAGTGAGTACGAGGTTAGAAAGAAAGATTTCAGCAGGCTATCAGCAAAGTAAGTGTTCGATTTTGGACTAGCGCGGATACCTGTAGATCTTAAAGATGATGGGAACGTGGTACTTGACACTTACCATCAAATGGGAGGAGACAAAGCTATACTGCAAGATAACAATGGAGGTTGCCATTCAATTGAAGAAAGATATGGAGCTTTGTTGGTGAATACTTCGAACTGGTTGCTAACAAAGGGATACTGCCTTGATGAAGTATTGATGAATCAAATCATGGGCAACTTTGGCGCAGGAGATTCCCTCAAGCAGAAGCATGAAGGAGAAAGCAGCAGAAGGTCCGAGAAGTTGAAAGTACACAGAAGATCTCAAGAGAAGGAGAAGACCATATCTTTAACTCTGACTTCTCCAGCACCTAGTACTTCACCAATTATGGCATCGCAGTAGTAAGACACTCCCATACCGCCATTGATGCTGGCGACATTCGTCTTATCTCCTCAGCCACTCCATTCATCACCCGTTCCAGAGGAGATGTTGAAGCTGCAG
>JAHRHJ020001086.1:0-34545 GCA_019776745.2 Taxus chinensis | reverse complement strand
TAGGTGAAGATTATTCCAAAAAAAAACAAATATTTGCTTCCATTAAACCTTGTTATCTCCCTCTCCCATGGAATCAAGTTGGGGTGGAGAATAAAACAAAATATAAACAAGTTACAATAAATGGTAACTTAGCATGATATTATGGTTATTTTAGGGAAACTTAAATCTTAAGGCCCAAATTTATCTAACTATAGGTTCATAAATTAACACTCATACTTTAGGATTTTGGTCGGGAAATAAGTGAAGTGTAGGAAAATAAAGATTATTAGAATCCCTATGGTTTTAATAATAAATAATATATATGATTATAATTTCGGGATGGAAATGGGTGCATATGGGATTCATTTGGTTCGGCCAAATGGAATCCCATGACCCTTTTCACTCACAAGTATTAAATAATAATAATATTAAAATATACAAGAATAAAATTCAGTTAATAAATCAAATAAATAAACTATAGTAAACTTAATGATCCTAGCTAGGATACCTTATCCATTGCTACTTATCGTTGCGACCTCTTAGGATTAAATTTTTAAAATGGTGAGTCAGGTTTGAATCTACCAAAATATTTTAATGGAAAATTTTAGGACCCATGTTGTAACAACCCAAAAATCCACACACACGAACAACACAATGAAATACAAGATAATTTTTTTTTTACTTGCTTGACACATAACATGACGCAACATGTCGTCACCAAGTATACAACTAACACTATGAACAACTTGATACAAGGATGGCCATAAAGGCAGCACGGAAACGTTCACACATATCAAGGACAATTTACTTTTCTTTTTGACAAGACAACATAGAAGTCCAATCACAGAACACACTTACAGTTAGGGCCAACCACAAGGAGATATTCTTGAGGGTTATTTATTTTAAAAGGACATCTTGCAATTCTTAGCTTACGTTTTCAAGGAGACTCAGGATACGATTCATACAATTCATCTTACCAAGTTAAATTTATTCTTTTTACACAAAGTAATTATCTTTAAATCTTCTCTATTATGACCTTTATTTGCTTAATTCGTTTATCAAGAAAAAGGAGTAATTTCAATTCCACAAGGCCATCTGCTCACCACTAATGCTACTAAGATTCGTTCTTGCCCACAAGACAACATGGTTTTAAGTTCAACACACTTAAGAGAAGAGATATAAGGTGCCTTGAAAAATGGTTAGAGGGAGAAGGTCGAGATGAAACATTTTTAGGACCTCATTAGTTATTGCCAGTATTAAATTGAAGCTAGGGCTCTTAACCAGAATTAACAACAACTTTACTTAGGCTTCGCTAAAAGTATTAACAAGGAGTAAAATAATTTACTTTCCAAATGGCTGAGAGATAGATTGTGTGGTTTCAAAATTGTTTTCTCCTGTTTATTAAATCTTATTATCTTCAAACTAACCACAGTTCATTTCACCTTAGGGTCATTTTACAAATTTCACCATGAAAGGGATAATGTTCACTAGGGGAGCTAGGGTTATCAAGTTATAAAGTTTACTTGCAATGATAGTCTTGCCCTTGTTACTTAAAGAATTTCTTGCTCTCAAGTTGGTGACCCCTACGTTACTTTATTTGAATACAACTTTTAATTTAACTTCCAGAAGTATTAAACAATCCCATGTTAGTTTACTTATGACACTTTATTACTAAGTCATGGCAAGGTTTAACTCAGAATTTATTCTCAAGGCAAAGTTGAAGCAACACTCATTTACGAGAACAAAACAAGATTACATCAATTCTTAAAAATACTGATACTCCAACAAAGTCACTCAACCAACAATAACCAAATTTTCTTAAAATTTCAATGATGGTCAAACAATACAAGGTTTCCAAAGTTCAGATGACAAAGTCCACAATACTTTATACTAAGACATTAATCCTCTTTTAAACTTTCCACTGGACGTTAACAACAGTTGAACAACATACAAAGGTTTCGAGCAAAGGAACTTCTCAACTGAGGTTGATGACAAAAGTCTACAAATCTATTTCTCATCTACACGCAAAATCCATCTGCAGCAAATTTTCTACAAGAGTCAGTTCACGAGAACTGAGCAAGATAAGGCTACACAAAACCACCATAACTATTATCTAACAATATCATGAAAAGAAGCACTTTATTACAAGAATTTGGGTCAAACCTCTAAACACTATGAGCACATCAAGTTATAATAAAGTCTATAACATGTCAATCAAAGAAGGAGAAGACCTTGTACTTCAGTTAGGAGCAAATGCAACGAAAGTAACAATCATATGAGAATGGCCCTTGGCCCTATAAGGAGAAAACAAACAATCTAGCAAAAACAGTATCCCCATCAAGTAAGTAATTAAACAATAATTACAAGATTGAGAATTGATCTATATACCAGTCATCTAGAATTTTATCAAAGGAACCAAACGCATAGGCTAAAATAATATTTTTCCAAGAGAACAAGAGTTGATCGGCCCAAGAAGGGGGAAACACGGGTTTCAGAAATTAACACAAAAAGCCATGTATAATAGAGTTTCAAACCGGAAATCAATTAGAGTATACACACAACATAAGTTTCGAAGCGAAGGCAAAGTATACTAGTTGTGACCATTAACTACAAAGATTTTCCAATCATCTAGGAAGGGTCAAAGTCTTACAGGCTAGTAGCAAACACGCGAGAGAAGAAGGGGGTTCCATCACACAAGAGTGTACAATAATGTCATCAACAAATTTTATAACACTAAGGATTTGCAAACCTCCACTACAATACTAATGTTTGGTTAATTTAAAATAAATTACCCATATCCCAAAACAATCAAATTTTACGGCAACCCTTGGTAACGCAGTCAACCGTCGCACAAATAGATACAAACATAATTTCTAAGTGACTTTATCAAGACAAAACCTTCCGCTATGAATTCATAAGATTATCACACGAAAGCTGAGTTTTTCCCGAAGGTCAATCACATTTAAGGAAATCTCCATCACAAACTATTACAGTAATTACGTGCATAAAAATTGACCAATATTAATTAATAGCATTAACATTACAAGGGAGAAAATAATGCCAGTTAGGAAAACAGAAGAGCGCCATCAACAATAATTCTGAGAGGGGGATTAGACCAGAACTATTCCAGTGTCAACGAGGTACCAGATTCGCACAAAGAACCTCGAGCTTAGTTGATCCGTAAGGCTAGTTATGGTTCTAGTTGCCAGGGATGGTCAAGGTACTTCCTGAGGATGGCCTTAAAAGTCTAGAAACAAGATGAAAGATAGTATAAGAGTCTACACCCGCGAGGCGGAAAACACACTGCACACAACCTTTTCATTCAAAAAGTTTAATATCGAAACTCAAGCTGGTTAGCCCCAAGCCTTGATCACACAATCCTACAACCTTTCTTTCTCGATGCCAAAAGGTTATCAAAGGGACTTGCGAAGGAGCTAACAAAATGTCAAAAGGCAACTTGGGTGCTAGGGAGGAGCTTCATAGTTATCGTAAACTTACTTCCATGATATCGAAAATACTAGTTAATCAACATAACAACTTGCAACTCAATCGCAGAGAAGATTTAATACATAAACAAACAGACGAAGGTCTATCATTCGAGTAAGAGAAACATAACATTCAAGGAGAGGGCACACGCATCCTTTCGACCCACATACTGCCAACGATAAAAGCTAAAACAAGACGACACAAGCAGGAAGGGAAATCTCCCATCATGACATCCAACTGACAAATCAATGCAAGGAATAGTGGTTCGATTTCACAATATTTTTAAATAAAATAACAGTAGAAAAGTGTAGAAATATCTTTCCTGTTTCTCCAGCTTCAACAGGTCGATAAGGAACTCTGACTTTTGTCAAAACTGCAACAGGAGCAAGTGTCTCAGTTGATAAGGCCTTCACATCAATCTTGGTAGGTGCATCAGAACCAGAACGAAGAATCTCTTCCTTATTTGCACTAATCCCATGGAATTCGACCTCCAAATCTACAAGCGTTGTAGCAAGACTTCCATTTCCACTAGACCAGAGCTGAGCTATAGTTATTTCCACTGTGCGTGAGAAGAATTTATTCAGGGACCTCCTAACCTTGGTGCTCTCATATTAGGAGCAGCCCTAGTCTGAGATGAAGCAAAAGAAGATGGCTTTAAAACAAAAACAAAAGATCTCTTGGTACAGACTCCATATCCATAAAACAGTCCCTAGACTCGGCATCCTCAATTAAGGCTGACCAGAGGCTGCAACACCAACAATAACAGATGTCCCCCGACCCTTATGACAGCACTCTAGAGCAGCTCGCATCATACTAACATTTCCAAATTCAGATGGCAGAAAACTCTTGATGGTTCCAACCTCTTTGATTTCCTTGATAATGTTAAACTGATCCATTGACTTGTACGGAATGCATCTGAATTATAACATCAAAAACTATTCAATCAACAACAGTGATAACCTCGAATTCTATCAACGATAAATTACTATCTTCCTTTGCTTCAAATTTGGCATCTTCTGATGGTTCAACACGTCCCCATCGATCAACTGATAGCCTCATGGACCCACGGAACATGACAACTTTGGCATTGTGTAGTATTACTGTTGCTCCAGGCTCATTCGCAACCCTCACACTATTTGAAACAAGAAAACCAAGTGGTATAGCCATTTCCCACGAATTGATGTTTAAGCAAATAGAAAATGAATCAACTGCAACATCTGTGTCTTTTAACTTCACTGCCATTAGAACCACTATTTTCTGGTACCAAAGCTCCAAGCATAACATGACACCAGATGCAACAGATAGCTTGATAAAAGGCCCAAGATCTGCAAATGCATTCATTGAGTATCATGTCCATGACTGTGGACACCACCCACAGGTAGCATAAACGTATTGAATAATCACAGGGGTCCAGCATGCCACATTTAAGGAAATAATTGCACCATCAAGTCCCATGCTCCATTTGCAAGCAAGCAACCAGCATAAGAGAATGTTTAATACAGCCCCAAGTGTCGATGACCACGTGGTTACGAAATTCTTGGACTGTGCCTGTAAAAATCTGCTAAGAACGTAATAGAATACTGCCAGAAAAGCATCAGGAAAAACACAATAGTTTCAGACACTCTTCCTGATAATTCCGCAATGTCATCTGGCAGGCCGAAAAGTTTTAGGAGAGGTGTGGTAAAGATGCATAAATGGCTTCATGAAAGTGCAAATGCAATGGCAGTGATAACAATCCAAGAACGTCGCATGTAAATTCCTAAGTATGTGTTCTTTCTTTGCTCCATAAGCTTGTCTGCAAAGCGTGGAAACGGCACTCCCCATTCCTGATGAGGAGACCTGAAGCAAAACCCTGAGGAATAACGCACTTCAAACATGGAATAAGCAGCTAACAACAAAGTTTCACAATGAAAAGGCAAGACAGCTCAACTAAAACTTTATCTCGTTCTTCTACTACAGCTGCAAGATTTTGCAACAACTGATCACCACTGTGGACTCGCGTGCAACCAGAACATCAGGATCAACACCAACGGTTCCTTGGGATCACCCTGCGGCAGCATCACACTTATCTCTCTCTGGAGGCCACTGATTTTCTGAGATAAGTTTACTTCTCTACCCTGTAGCTGCTGTATATGGTCAATCACTTCCTCACGGCACTCTCCTAGGAGAATTTCAGTTCTACGCTCCACTGGAACTGCCTGTACAACATGATTTTGAGAATCCACACCCACCGCAGGTTTAATTGGCATTTGACAATAAAGTCCAGAGTAACGTGTTGCAGGCTACCCAGAAGCCAAGGCATACGACCAACACTTAATTTGCGCGTGAAGGACCAGGGAACAAGTCAAGGCGTGTTGGTGAAACAATAAAGGAGAGATGGCAGGTGGCCATCACTTCCACCCACTCTCAACTAACCAGCGAACAAACAATATCCATAGGAGTCCACATCTCCATCCTTCAACGCATCCAAAGCCTAGGCTAGATAAATGGGGGGAAAAGGAATCAAGGATTAGTTTAAATTTAGCTTCTTTGTGTTTTTTGTTTTTTTTTTTAAAAGGAAAATCTTTATATATACGGGGCATTACATTCTCCCCCCCTTAAGAAAGCATCGTCCTCGATGCGACATAACACAGCGGAAAAGAAATGATTCGCAACCAAGAACAGGTAAAGGAGAAAGTACACTTTATGGTTTAAAATTTTAGTTGATTAAAGCACGGCCACAAGGTAGCCTTAGGGACATTTGGTAGAAATTTTAACTTTCAATGTTCTGTGAAGATTGGTAGTTCTTTCTTGTTCATCATTTCATTAGTCTCTTTCCATTAGCATTATTCTTAGTTTAATTTCTTTAAAATTTCATCATTGAAGAGTTTTGGTTTATTCCTTATTGTGGGTGCCCAACATGAACTGCTAACACAACACCCTATCAGGTTCACAAGACCCTACAGATTCACAAGCACACAAGTATATACTTCATGATTGTATTACACCACAAAAGGTTACTCAAATACGGAATAGAATAGGCACAGTCCACATAACATAGTACTCGTCACACATCAATGACTGACACACAAAATACTCAAACAAAAGAGTACTACAATCCACCAGACATTTCCTCAATTTGCATCAATGAAAGACTCACATAACACCAAACCATGCTACAGGTACATAGTGTCCACAAGGGAATCAATGACATAACCACAACATCACAACACATATCCATCTGACATGAGTAACACATACATCAAAAGACCACTACCAAACATCACAATAACTCAACATATATCCTGAAACATCAACCATACAGACAAATATCATCAGCATCCCTCAAACTCTTATGCCTCTTATGCCCTCAAATCTCTTATGCCTCCCTCATGCCTCCCTCAAGTCTCTTATGCCTCCCTCAAGTCTTATGCCTCCCTCAAACTCTTATGCCTCCCTCAAACTCTTATGCCTCCCTCAAACTCTTATGCCTCCCTCAAGGAGGCCGGTTGACCCTATGGTCCAAGACACATAGAGTTCGAACACTCCTAACCCAAGTGACATAATAACGCGTGGTTCAACAACCCGCTAGTTATATGTACTCCTTGGGGCGTACCCCCATACAACGAAGCGGGTCCATAGGTCCAACCAATCCATGGTGCATCCTATGACCCTATTCCACACATCACGACAATAGAACCAGCACAACAATCCAATCAAAGTGCCAAGTGGCAAAGTACAAGCCTTGGGCAAGGCGGTAAAAATTCCAAATTTAAAAGAAGACCCAAAATCAAGCAAAAATAAATGGCCAAATAGCCATAGTTAGTATCAAAATCCCCATGTTAGTGCCACAAACCAAGGAAATGCCCAAAATTGTAAAGCATTGCAATCAAGAAAAGCTGCTGGTCCTTACAAAATAAAGTAAAAAGCTCAATTTACGAATAAAATCAACTTATAATAATGTCACATTACGATAACTGTGTGGCCTTATCTAGCCACCAAAGGGGTACTCAACGAGTTGCTAGCAGTTAGAACATCGAGCCTCAGCTCGTAAAATACATAACAACAATACAACTGTCATCACCTCCATCTGAATCATCCCGCCACCACTTCGACAAGGCTAAACATAGTCATAGTTGCACTAAGGTTGCATACATACAACCACATAGGGAGAGAGGAAAGAATCACATGTAATCTACTAAACCGAGTTTTGCTCAAGTTATTGACCCATGGTACACCATTCCTCACTCTCAACATACACTTCTACCGATTTCCCTCAAGGTCGGTTAGCGTAAGGTTCACATCATAACATACAACAACATCACTAACACCATGGTGGTACATACTTAGCTACCATAACATCTCACGTATGGTATGTATACAGGGTAGATCACAATCATACATTCACAGGGTGTAATACATCACTTTACCACATTCTGCACCCAAAGTGCAATCACCATACGATAGGGTTCATACACTCACCGTATGACCCAAAATCACAACATGAAGCATTACATATTACACACACTCATACATACGATGAACATAGTACATCACAACATAACATCCATTGCAACATAGCAAGGTGGTACACACATTTCTTCAAAACATGGTAAAAACATCATGATACAACTCATTTCTTTTAACATCAATCTAGTCATACAACACATTGATACACTTACATATCACAATATGCACAATGCTCCAACACTACGTCATCCACATTATAATTCTTTTCACACATCACAAACAGTAATTCACACGTGAACTCTTCATAGAATCCACAAGAAGGAGAGAGAATACTCCCATCCCCAACACATCAACATGATGACAAATACACACAAGGTGACATACACATCACGTGCGTTCACAATATCACAATTACGACAATAATCACATCACGTTTAAAGCACATTACTCTTCCAATATCTACCATCATCATGCAACATCATCATCATCATGCAGTATCATCATGTAACACCACCACCACCATGTAACATCACCATACAACACCAATCCGGCCCATAGGTTCGAGAGCATGAACCTACGCTCTGATACCAAAATGTAACGACCCAAAAATCCACACACGAACAACACAGTGAAATACAGGATAACTTTTTTTTTGACTTGCTTGACACATAACATGACGCAACATGTCGTCACCAAGTATACAACTAACACTGTGAACAACTTGATACAAGGATGGCCATAAAGGCAGCACGGAAACGTTCACACCTATCAAGGACAATACATTACTTTTCTTTTTGACAAGACAACATAGAAGTCCAATCACAGAACACACTTACAGTTAGGGCCAACCACAAGGAGATATTCTTGAGGGTTATTTATTTTAAAAGGACATCTTGCAATTCTTAGCTTACGTTTTCAAGGAGACTCAAGGATATGATTCATACAATTCATCTTACCAAGTTAAGAATTTATTCCTTTTTACACTAGAGTAATTATCTTTAAATCTTCTCTATTATGACATTTATTTGCTTAATTCGTTTATCAAGAAAAAGGAGTAATTAAATTCCACAAGGCCATCTGCTCACCACTAATGCTACTAAGATTCGTTCTTGCCCACAAGACAACATGGTTTTAAGTTCAACACACTTAAGAGAAGAGATATAAGGTGCCTTGAAAAAGGGTTAGAGGGAGAAGGTCGAGATGAAACATTTTTAGGACCTCATTAGTTTTTGCCAGTATTAAATTGAAGCTACATTAACAACAACTTTACTTAGGCTTCGCTAAAAGTATTATCCTTGAAAAAGGGTTTCGAGATGAAACATTTTTAAGACCTCATTAGTTATTGCCAGAAGCTAGGGCTCTTAACCAGAATTAACAACAACTTTACTTAGGCTTCGCTAAAAGTATTAACAAGGAGTAAAAATTTACTTTCCAAATTGAGAGATAGATTGTGTAGTTTCAAAATTGTTTTCTCCTGTTTATTAAATCTTATTATCTTCAAACTTAGTTCATTTCACCTTATTCATTTACAAATTTCACCATGAAAGGGATAGTGTTCATTAATGAGCTAGGGTTATCATGTTATAAAGTTCACTTGCAATAATAGTCCTGCCCTTGATTACTTAAAGAATTTCTTGCTCTCAAGTTGGTGACCCCTACGTTACTTTATTTGAATGCAACTTTTAATTTAACTTCCAGAAGTATTAAACAATCCCATGTTAGTTTACTTATGACACTTTATTACTAAGTCATGGCAAGGTTTAACTCAAAATTTATTCTCAAGGCAAAGTTGAAGCAACACTCATTTACGAGAACAAAACAAGATTACATCATTTCTTAAAAATACTGATATTCCACAAGTCACTCAACCAATAACCAAATTTTCTTAAAATTTCAATGATGGTCAAACAATACAAGGTTTCCAAAGTTCAGATGACAAAGTCCACAATACTTTATACTAAGACATTAATCCTCTTTTAAACTTTCCACTGGACGTTAACAACAGTTGAACAACATAAAAAGGTTTCGAGCAAAGGAACTTCTCAACTGAGGTTGATGACAAAGTCTACAAATCTATCCCTCATCTACACGCAAAATCCATCTGCAACAAATTTTCTACAAGAGTCAGTTCACGAGAACTGAGCAAGATAAGGCTACATAAAATCACCATACCTATTATCTAACAATATCATGAAAAGGAAGCACTTTATTACAAGAATTTTGGGTCAAACCTCTAAACACTATGAACACATCAAGTTATAATAAAGTCTATAACATGTCAATCAAAGAAGGAGAAGACCTTGTACTTCAGTTAGGAGCAAATGCAACGAAAGTAACAATCATATGAGAATGGCCCTTGGCCCTATAAGGAGAAAACAAACAATCTAGCAAAAACAGAATCCCCATCAAGTAAGTAATTAAACAATAATTACAAGATTGAGATTTGATATATATACCAACCATCTAGAATTTTATCAAAGGTACCAAACGCATAGGCTAAAATAATATTTTTCCAAAAGAACAAGAGTTGATCGGCCCAAGAAGGGGGAAACACGGGTTTCAGAAATTAACACAAAAAGCCATGTATAATTGAGTTTCAAACCGGAAATCAATTAGAGTATACACACAACATAAGTTTCGAAGCGAAGGCAAAGTATACTAGTTTTGACCATTAACTACAAAGATTTTCCAATCATCCAGGAAGGGTCAAAGTCTTACAGGCTAGTAGCAAACACGCGAGAGAAGAAGGGGGTTCCGTCACACAAGAGTATACAATAATGTCATCAACAAATTTTATAACACTAAGGATTTGCAAACCTCAACTACAATACTAATGTTTGGTTAATTTAAAATAAGTTACCCATATCCCAAAACAACCATATTTTACGGCAACCCTTGGTAACACAGTCAACCGTCGCACAAATAGATACAAACATAATTTCTAAGTGACTTTATCAAAACAAAACCTTCCGCTATGAATTCATAAGATTATCACACGAAAGCTGAGTTTTTCCCGAAGGTCAATCACATTTAAGGAAATCTCCATCACAAACTATTACAGTAATTACGTGCATAAAAACTGACCAATATTAATTAATAGCGTTAACATTACAAGGGAGAAAATAATGCAAGTTAGGAAAAATAGAAGAGCGCCATCAACAATAATTCTGAGAGGGGGATTAGACCAAACTATTCTAGTGTCAACGAGGTACTGGATTCGCACAATGAAACCTCGAGCTTAGTTGATCCGAAAAGCTAGTTATGGTTCATGTTGATAGGGATGGTCAAGGTACTTCCTGAGGATGGCCTTAAAAGCCTAGAAACAAGATGACAGATAGTATAAGAGTCTAAACACGCGAGACAACAAAACACATTGCACACAAACCTTTTCATTCTACCAGTTTTAATACCGAAACTCGAAGCTGGCTAGCCCCAAGCCTTGATCACACAATCCTACAACCTTTCTTTCTCGATGCCAAAAGGTTATCAAAGGGACTTGCGAAGGAGCTAACAAAATGTCAAAAGACAACTTGGGTGCTAGGGAGGAGCTTCATAGTTATCGTAAACTTACTTCCATGATATCGAAAATACTAGTTAATCAACATAACAACTTGCAACTCAATCGCAGAGAAGATTTAATACATAAACAAACAGACGAAGGTCTATCATTCGAGTAAGAGAAACATAACATTCAAGGAGAGGGCACACGCATCCTTTCGACCCACATACTGTCAACGATAAAAGCTAAAACAAGACGACACAAGCAGGAAGGGAAATCTCCCATCATGACATCCAACTGACAAATCAATGCAAGGAAAAGTGGTTCGATTTCACAATATTTTTAAATAAAATAACAGTAGAAAAGTGTAGAAATATCTTGCCTTTTTCTCCAGATTCAACAGGTCGATATGGAACTCTTCCATTTTTGGATCAAAACTTGCAACAGGAGCAAGTGTCTCAGTTGATAAGGCCTTCACATCAATCTTGGTAGGTGCATTCACGAACCAGAACGAAGAATCTCTTCCTTATTTGCACTAATCCTTCATGGAATTCGACCTCCAAACCTACAAGCGTTGTAGCAAGACTTCTATTTCCATGAGACCAGAGCTGAGCTATAGTTATTTCCACTGTGCGTGAGATTTGAATTTGGTTTGGGACCTCCTAACCTTGGTGCTCTCATATTAGGAGCAGCCCTAGTCTGAGATGAAGAAAAAGAAGATGGCTTTAAAACAAAAACAAAAATCTCTTGGTACAGACTCCATATCCATAAAACAGTCCTCTAGACTCGGCATCCTCAATTAAGGCTGACCAGAGGCTGCAACACCAACAATAACAGATGTCCCCCGACCCTTGTGACTGCACCTCTATATTCAGCTCGCATCCATGTGACTAACATTTCCAAATTCAGATGGCTATCCCTCTTGATGGTTCCAACCCTTTGATTTCCTTGATTGCAATGAAAAACTGACCATTGAGAATACGGAATGCATCTGAATATATAACATCAAAAACTTTCAAGGCAACAACAGTGATAACCCCGGAATTCTGTCAACGATAAATTACTATCTTCCATTTGCTTCAAATTTGGCATCTTCTTTTGTAGAATGGTTTGTGAACACCGTCCCTAAATCATCGGATCAACTGATAGCCTTATGAGACCATTCACTGTGGAAGTTATGACTGAGACTGCTTGCATTTGTAGTATTACCTGTTGCTCCAAGCTCATTCGCAACCCTCACACTATTTGAAACAAGAAAACCAAGTGGTATAGCCATTTCCCACGAATTGATGTTTAAGCAAATAGAAAATGAATCAACTGCAACATCTGTGTCTTTTAACTTCACTGCCATTAGAACCACTATTTTCTGGTACCAAAGCTCCAAGCATAACATGACACCAGATGCAACAGATAGCTTGATAAAAGGCCCAAGATCTGCAAATGCATTCATTGAGTATCCTGTCCATGACTGTGGACACCACCCACAGGTAGCATAAACGTATTGAATAATCACAGGGGTCCAGCATGCCACATTTAAGGAAATAATTGCACCGTCAAGTCCCATGCTCCATTTGCAGACAAGCAACCAGCATAAGAGAATGTTTAATACGGCCCCAAGTGCCGATGACCACGCGGTTACGAAATTCTTGGACTGTGCCTGTAAAAATCTGCAAAGAACGTAATAGAATACAAATGAGAAAAGCATCGGAATACACAACAGAGACACTCTTCAGCTGATAATTCCGCAATGTCATCTGGCAGGCCAAAAATTTTTAGGAGAGGTGTGGTAAAGATATAAATGGGCAAAAGTGCAAATGCAATGGCGGTGATAACAATCCAAGAATGTCGCACGTAAATTCCTAGTATGTGTTATTTCTTTGCTCCACAAGCTTGTACGCAAAGCGTGGAAACGGCACTCCCCATTCCTGATCAGGAGACCTGAAGCGAAACCCACAATAACTTTGTTAACCATGGAATAAGCAGCTAGCTCCAAATTTCCAAAATGAAAAGGCAAGACAGCTCAACTAAAACTTTATCTCGTTCTTCTACTACAGCTGCAAGATTTTGCAACAACTGATCACGACTGTGGTCGCGTGCAACCAGAACATCAGGATCAACACCAACGGTTCCTTGGGATCACCCTGCGGCAGCTGTCACACTTATCTCTCTCTGGAGGCCACTGATTTTCTGAGATAAGTTTACTTCTCTACCCTGTAGCTGCTGTATATGGCCAATCACTTCCTCACGGCACTTTCCTAGGAGAATTTCAGTTCTACGCTCCACTGGAACTGCCTGTACAGCACGATTTTGAGAATCCACACCCACCACAGGTTTAATTGGCATTTGACAATAAAGTCCAGAGTAACGTGTTGCAGGCTACCCAGAAGCCAAGGCATACGACCAGCACTTAATTTGCGCGTGAAGGACCAGGGAACAAGTCAAGGCGTGTTGGTGAAACAATAAAGGAGAGATGGCAGGTGGCCATCACTTCCACCCACTCTCAACCAAACAGCGAACAAACAATAATCAATAGGAGTCCACATCTCCATCCTTCAACGCATCCAAAGCCTAGGCTAGATAAATGGGGGGAAAAAAGGAATCAAGGATTAGTTTAAATTTAGCTTTTTTTTTTTTTTTTTTTTTTTTAAAAAAAAAAGGAAAATCTTTATATAGAAAGTACACTTTATGGTTTAAAATTTTAGTTGATTAAAGCACGACCACAAGGTAGCCTTAGGGACATTTGGTAGAAATTTTAACTTTCAATGTTCTGTGAAGATTGGCAGTTCCTTCTTATTTATTATTTTCATTAGTCTCTTTCCATTAACATTATTCTTACTTTAATTTCTTTAAAATTTCATCATTGAAGATTTTTAATTTATTCCTTATTGTGGGTGCCCAACATGAACTGCTAACACAACACCCTGTCAGGTTCAAAAGACACTACAGATTCACAAGCACACAAGTATATACTTCATGATTGTATTACACCACAAAAGGTTACTCAAATACGGAATAGAATAAGCACAGTCCACATAACATAGTACTTGTCACACATCAATGACTGACACAGAAAATACTGAAACAAAAGAGTACTACAATCCACCAGACATTCCCTCAATTTACATCAATGAAAGACTCACATAACACCAAACCATGGTACAGGTACATAGTGTCCACAAGGGACTCAACGACATAACCACAACATCACAACACATATCCATCTGACATGAGTAACACATACATCAAAATACCACTACCAAAACATCACAATAACTCAACATATATCCCGAAACATCAACCATACAGACAAATATCATAAGCCTCCCTCAAACTCTTATGCCTCCCTCAAGTCTCTTATGCCTTCCTCAAACTCTTATGCCTCCCTCAAGTCTCTTATGCCTCCCTCAAACTCTTATGCCTCCCTCAATCTCTTATGCCTCCCTCAATCTCTTATGCCTCCCTCAAACTCTTATGCCTCCCTCAAGGAGGCCGGTTGACCCTATGGTCCAAGACACATAGAGTTCGAACACTCCTAACCCAAGTGACATAATAATAAAATAATCACTACCTATTGTAGGCTCCTTAAGCTTTCTGAAAACATCACCAAAATCTGGATCACCTTCATACAATTCCTTAACTCCATCAAACCCTAGTACTTCATTTTCCATTGTTGTCAAAAGTGCGATATGCCTACTCAAGGCATCAACAACTTGATTTTTCTTACCCAACTTATGCTTTAAGGAAAAAATATATTCTTGTAAAAAATTAACCCAATTTGCATGCCTACTATTTAGTTTCTTCTTTGCGTTTACATACCTCAAGCTTCAAGGTCAGTGAAGAGTACAAATTCTTTTGCTATTAAGTAATGTCTCCAGTGCCTTAATGTGTGAACAATAGCATAAAATTCCACATCATAAGTATAATATTTCCTCTTAACTTCATTTATATTTTCACTAAAGAATGCCACAATTCATCCTTCTTGACTTAGTAGAGCTCCAATCCTGACATGTGAGGCATCACAGTCAACCTCGAAGACCTTGATAAAATTTTGTAATACCAAAATAGGTGTTTCTGACACTTTCTTCTTCAACAGATTCAAAATTATTTGTTGATGCCTTGGTCCATACAAACTCCCTCCCTTTTATACACTCTGTTATGGGTGTAGCAATGTTACTAAAATTCCTTATGAACTTCTTATAAAAATTTTCCATATACATGAAAACTACAAACCTCTGCCACAATCCTTGGAATAGGCCATTATAAAATTGCCTTTACTTTTTCTTCATCCATCCTCACCCCATACTCTGATATGACAAACCCAAAAAAAGAGACTCTTTTGAAGAAATCTACACTTCTTTAAGTTTGCATATAGACTCTTTTTACGTAATAATTCTAACAACAATTTCATATGTAACAAGTGTTCTTCTGTTGTCTTACTGAATATCATAATATCATCAAAATAGATAACAATAAACTTGTCATTGTATTCTCAAAGTACTCTATTCATCAGCCTCATGAATGTACTAGGTGCATTAGATAGCCCAAATGGCATCACCATCTACTTGTACAATCCTTCTTTTTTTTAAAAGTTGTTTTCCATTCATCCACTTCACATGAATCCGGATCTGGTAGTACCCACTCCACAGGTCAATCTTGCTAAAATATTGGCCTCCCGCTAGCACATCCATCATATCATCCAATCTTGGAATTGGGAACCGATACTTAATTGTGATCTTATTTATGGCCCTGCTTTCTATACACATTCTCTAGTCTCCATATTTTTTGGGAGTCAATAGTTTTGGAGTTGCATATGTACTCATGTTTTCTCTCACTAACCCTTTTTGTATTAGATCTATCACCTATCTGTTCAACTCTTCACTCTGCATCGAACTCATCTGATAGGCTGCTTGGTTTAGAAAGGTTGATCCTAGGATCAAATCAATATGGTGTTAAATATCTCACTCTTCGAAGGTAACCCATCTAGTAGCCCATATGGTATGACATCTTTGTATTCTGTTTAGTACCTTTTCTACTAGCAACAGGTATATTAAAATCCTTCTATTCTCCATCTTCTTGGACATTAGTGCATAACAACTAGCCAAGTTCTTCCATTTTTGTTAAATACTATTTTGTAACCAATAAGCCCTTACTCTTCTCTTCTTCTGTGAAGGGTAACAAGACCACCTTTACACCATCCTTCCAAAAAGTGTATGTATTTTTCCCTCCATCATATGTAACCTTTCTATCGTATTGAGAAGGCATACCTTAGTAATATATGGCATACATCTATTAGGATAACATCACACCACACCTCATCCTTGTAAGTATTCCCAATCGAAAACTTTATAAAGCATCTTTTATCTATGGTTACCTCATTCCCTTTCTTGAACTATGATATACGATAGGGATATGGGTGCTTCTCACATTTCAGATTTAGTTTATCAACCATCACAGTTGAAACCATGTTTTCACAACTACCACTATCAATAATAATTTTACATACCTTTCCTTCAGAGGTGCATCGTGTTTGAAATATATTTGTTCACAGCCACAAATCAACACCAAAATCGTCATGTTCTTTCTTCTTCCTTGGGGACAATCATCGTCCTCCTTATCATGATGGTTTCACCCAAGTCTGCAGCAACCTCCATTTCTTCTTCATCTCTTCAGCTTCAACCAAATTTACTTGTGGTTTTTATCCTTACCATCTATCTTGTGTAGGATAGTGCAGTCACTCAAAAGATCTCTGTGCCCCTCTTCACCACATCTGTAACATGTATATTTCCTTTAGGGGCTATTCCAACCACGTTCCTCAATTATAACCTCTTCCCCTCTAAAACCCCCTACTTCTTTGGTAGTTACCATGGCTTTGACTAGAATCTTCATGCCCTTCTGTATTAGAGGATTCACCTTTTGTAGATTCAAATCTACCCCTGCCTCTCATTGGAGATGATGATGGACCTCTCTTCACAACTCTTCTAAAATTATTCCTCTTGTTCTTTTCCTATGCCTTTAATGCAAGTTGATAAGCATCATCTAGGCTATTGATCCAGAGCATACTCAACTCATCTTGTATGGTGTAACTCAACCCATTTATGTACCGTTTATCCTTTGTTCTTCAGACTCTCCCTGTTCCACCCTGATTGATAGCTTGTAAAATTCATTAGTATACTCCTCAATGATGAGATCCTTCTGCCTTAGGTTTTGGAACCTTCAAAAGAGTGTCTGAGCATAATCTACAGGAAGAAACTTTTCCTTCAGCTTCTTTACCATTTTATTACAGTTTTGGATCTTGCCCTTTCCATTCCTTTGTCTTTCATTTTGTAGGTGATCCCACCATATCAATGCATGTCTGACCAACTTAGTGCATGCAAACTTAACATTCTTCTCCTCTGAAAGGGTTTTCCACTCAACTAATTTTTCCATGTGATTTAACCAGTCAATCAACTCCTCTGGTCGTAACCCTCCACCATAATCAGGAACATTAATCTTGATGTCTTCATTCTTTCCCTCTAAATCCCTGATCAATATCTCCTGAAATGGTATCTCATTCAAGGTTTCTTCGTCTCTCTCATTTTCTTATTCATCTCCTCCTTCATTCATTAATGGAGGCTCTTCTTTAATATCACTATCTGGGTTTGCATCCCCATTTGCATGTCTCCTTCTAAGGTGGGTAACTTCCTCCGTGAGCTCAGCAACTTGTCTCTGTAGCTCCTACATATGGCTATTCATCTGGGCATAACCTCCACTCCCGCGTCTAGCCATGGTTATATAAAACAAATTTAAAAACTACACATAAAAATGTAATATGTTACCTTAACTATTTCCACAAGATCAAAATCCTGCTCTGATACCAATTGATGTGAACCCAGCTACAAGAGGTTGAAATACCTGCAAAAACACACATAAACAACTTTGCAAATAAAACCAAGAGTTTCAAAATAGCTTACTTCTCATTATGGAATTCACACTGCTCTATTACATCATTACAATCCTCCTTTTATTTCAAGACTACTCTAAAACCCTAAAATGCCAACAAACCCTAAAATGTCAAAAAACCCTAAAATGCAAAAAAACTCGGATTGACCCCAAAATTTGCGTGCCAAATATGCATTCATAAATTAGGCTCATGTGAAATTTGGACTTATTCTGACAAGAACAACAAAAGTTATTAAAGTTCTAAGACCTAGTCAAAAGTGGAAAAAACATTCGGAGCCAATTTTAGGCCACTAGATGAAGGAATCCGAGCCCGAAAACGTGCCAAAATGACCCCAGCATAGTAATAATGTATAACTACCACCCTGTAAAATTTTAGGATGATCCAACGGTCGGATCAAAAGTTATGGCCTTTACAAGTTATGTTCCTGCATCATTTTCTTACAAAAATGGTTGACTTGCGGGGCCACAAAGGAAATTTTTCCAAAGTAAAATTTGTGGATCGGCGGGGCAGGGGATATATTTTAGTGCTTTGGAAATTTTCACAAAAAGGTGCAAGTTTACATTGCTGGACCGTAGGCCCGATGAGGTTTCATTCGCTAAGTTAAAAATGCAAGTGACATAGCTGCAGGTCTGCGGGAGACTTTCAAAATTTTGCAAATTTTCTCAAAATTTACAAGTTATAAGTGTAGGCCAAATAAAAATGTGAAGTTTTTGGGGATGCTGGGCTATGGAGATATTTTAATTTTTTTTTACTTTTTGCGCAAAAGGCGTAGTTTGCAATCAGGAGCATGCGAAGCCGAGAAGGTTTATCGCCAAATAGAAAAACTGCAAGTTGCAAGCTTGCGGACTTGCGGGAGAATTTTACACTTTCAAAAATTTTGCGTAAAAAGCCGCGATTTCAATTTTGGGCCCCCGAAGATTTTGGGCAAGGTTGTATTTCAGGCCTGCGGAGCTGTGGAAAGTTTTTTGGCATTTTACATTTTTTGCAAAAAGGCACAAGTTGTATTTTTGGGCCCATGGATCCATTTTGCGAAAGATTGCTTTTTTGCATTTTTTCACACGGATTCTATTCAAATGATCATAACTTTCGAACCAGATCTCCAAATGTGAAAAATTTGATACTGTTGAAAAGATCTCGTCCTCCTCTACACCATGGAAGCATAAAATATTGTTTTCAGCAAGACTTTTGGGTGATAAGTTGGAAAATGTATTTCACACGATTAATATGTGATCTGATTGCTCAACCAGATCAGATTTTTATTTGATCTACCATTCTTCCTTCTCCAACATGCCAACATACATAGAGAACTAATTTGACAGATTACAGGAGCATTTGAAGGCATTTATGGTTGGTGGTTGAGCTTTCGAATAAGATTTTACTCCTTTTCTTCTTCTCTTATCTTCTTCTGATTTATAAATGTAAGAGCTCAACTCTTTGTAAAGGGTTGGTCATTTTTCTCTTCTGCCCCGTCTCTCTTTCTTCCCTTGGGTCGAATGCAGATCTTAAGCCTCCTTTCTTTTCTCTGTAATGGCATTTTCTTGTCTCTTGCCCAATAATGATGTATTATGTAAACTTTTGGAGCAATAAAATCCCTTTTGTGATGCATTTTGTCCATCCTTGGCTCATTTTATTGTCTTTTCTTGCCTCTCATCATTTCAGGGAATACTGTGCATATTTTGATGTTTATTACAGGTTTTTAAAGTTATGTTTAATGGGTTTGAAGTGATGTTCTGTGTGAAATTCATCTCTGTTTTTTGGTGCATATTGTCCACCCTCTCCATTGCTCACCTCTCTCCACTTCAGGTAGCTAAGATTGTGATCAACAACCCCTTCTTTTCTGGTGTATCACTGCTTTAGTGTAGGCTATGTTTTCCCTCTTTCTCTCTCCTTTGTCCATTGGAATGGTTAGATTAGGATTAGATAGTTTACCTGCATTAAAGTAGCTTGTGGGAGGTAGTTTAGAAGCAAGAACCATCCTTCTCTAGAGGATCATCTAAAGTTTGTAAGTCCCACATCTTGAGAGATAGTCCCATGTTACACAAATTGCACCAAATGCACCACTCACATCTGAATCCATTCGGGGGTGCTGTAATTTTGGCATAACACACACTTCATTGTTATATGGTTGAGGATTGGGTGCCAATAAGGAGTATGGATTCTCCTCTTATTTTATTATAGGTTGGGAAGAGATCTTCACCTAATCCCCTTTCATTGTATTGTGATTCAAGATAAGAGTGCAAAGGTGAATATTAGAGGAGTTATAGTTTGTTGGGGCCAAAACGATCACCTTTGTAATCTTATATTATTGTTGGAAAGAAGAACTATTACATTGTAATAAAATGAACTATGATAATTGAGAAAAAGGGTGTATTTTTATCTTGTTATCTTTTTTATGATTGTAAAAGTATGAGTTTATTGCAAGGAAAGAAAAGAGACACTTTCTCATTTTATTGTAAATGTTAGTACATTGAAATGTTCAAATTGTTGCGAGTTTGAAATAGACTTGAGATGATCTTATTCTTGCTTGCAAAATAAATAATATTGTGAAAATTATTTGAAATGCAATTTGTGAACTTCTTGTTTCCATATATATGTTTTTTTCTTTTAAAAAGAATAAGTTTCATTTAAGCATGTTTTACTTACATATTATTCAAATTATTATGTAAAATGGAGTAAATTGGGTAGTTGCAATGAAGTCAAATGTTATACAATGTGATAAGAGGGAAAATTATATATTTAGTGTATTAAATCAAAGAAATATTTCCTCTTCTTTGCTTTCATTTGGTTAAATAAAAATACTATTAGTTTCAGCTATTCTACTCATGTAAATAGATAGAAAATTACAACTACTTAAGCCCTTATATTTCATATACAAGCAAACTTGATTGATTAAAACAAAGAAGACAAAAAATGTGTAATTATAATTATGTTTATCTATATAAATTTATATATATTATAAGTATATTTATTGTTAAATAAGATCACTATATATATCTATATATAAACAAATAAATTTGATATAAAAAATGAAATACAATATATAGTTGTATGGATGTAAACTAAAGTTGATTTTTAAAAAAATGTGTTTGATTTGGGCTAGGCCATGGCCCAAACCGTATTATAATTGTTTATTAGTGGGTTTGGGGGAAGGGGGGGTAGGGTGCCACCCCCACCCCCAACCCATAATTATATGGGTTTAATTATGGGTTAGGATGTGTGGCACCCTCCCCCACAATAAACTTTATAACCCTACGATTTAAATGGTTGTGGCTACCCTCTTAAACACATGCCACATAACTAAAACTTGGGCCATATAAAATACAGTAGATCGAACTTGTATTTGCTAGTAATAAAATACTACACAATATTATATATATATATATATATATATAGAAACACACACAGAAACACACTCAAAATGGAATATACACAATGTAGATTCATCCAAACTTGTAAAAAAAGGAATTCTATATAAATGAAAATAAACAAAAATAAATAGCGTAAAACAATACTGATAATAGGAATAGATAAAATCTCTCATTTAACATAAAAATAATACAAAACTATTGCAGTACAGGAAATCCATCCATAGCTTTCATGGCCTCCATGGCCCCCATGCTCCCTAACCTGCAAAATTTAAAATGAATTTGATTAGGGAAAAAATGAAAATAAGAAGTCAACATAAGGATTCTTAGGGCATCTTAGAAAATATAAGATCTAAGGGTCAACATTAACCTAATCTTATGGTGGAGAATGAATCCTACATCTTTTTAAGTTGTGGTCTTTTGTGGGATTGAGTATTTTTATTTTTTTAGTAAAAAGGTATGGGTATTGGTTTAATGGGGCCACTTATTACCTTAGTCTGTTAGGATAAAATATGACCCTCGTTAGTGTGGGATAAATAATAGGTTTTAGGTGTGGGACCATAGTAAGAAATTTACTAAAGGTAAAATATTTAATATATGTGGGATATGGATGTTAGGTGATTAGGGGAAATAAACTTAGGAGGTCATTCTTGTTAAGCTAGAAAGGAAATTAATGGAGACATTATTAAAAGATTATACTTGGAAATGACTTTAGAAATAGAATAATAATATTTAATTATTAATTTGGTTCCGAATTAATAGTTGGATAAGAGGAAATTATTAGACGTCAATCGATTTATTATAGATGCATTATCTACCTTACAATATTTTAAACGAAAAAAATAATGTAATTTTCCCTAGTAAATTGATAGGTTTTATTACGGTTTTGCACATCGAAAATTATGGGTGTTACATAAAGCATGATGTTTTATTTTTTAGAGAATAAAAATTGTATTGTAGATAAGAATAACCCATGGAAAAGTTGGTGTCATACCTAAAAAATAATTTTTCAAAGAGAATATTTGAACCTAAGGTCTTTATAATAAACTCTTGAAACCAAATTTAGAATGGATGAACTTTAATAGAGATACAGTGAAATAGGAAACATGATTGAGCTCCAAAAAGTGTCATCCTTTAGAATTTCTATTGATTATAGATGTGTCAGAGAAAAGTAGAGGACAATGTGGAAGACAACCAAAATTACGTTTTGAGGCATTGATATAATCAAAATCTTGGGCTACTTTTGGAAAACTACATTCACCATCTATGCATACGGAATACCCTCTGCATGGTCTCAGATAGTCACATGTAATTAGTGCATCTGTAAAGTATGAAAAATAGTAATTCACACATTTTCATGTCTTTGAAATAAGCATCAACCATCGTATATTCCCGTCTAAAGATATTTTTTATTGTATATATATGATGTTTAAGGAATATTATAGATTGTGGTTTGTAAATATTAATCTCACAATTCATTTGGTTTTTTTTCATTCTCTTTTAATTTAATTAAAATTTATTATGAAAGATGGAATTACTATGAATTATTATTTACAACTTTGTAGACTAGTCTACAGGATCCTATTCATTCACTAAATTTTTTAAGGAAAGACATACGATGACTAGGATTTGATTGGACTTTAATATATGCAATGAAATTATAAATCCTGTTTGTAAGTTTTAAAATTATAAAAATTGAACTCAAGATAGCAGTAACCCCTGAAACATTTGGCATCATACCTAAAACAGCATCTTTGTAAGATAAATCTTCAAAGAATTTTTTTTTTACAATAAAATCATGAAACCAAAGTAGGAAATGATAGACTTTCATAGAGATAAGGTTAAATAGGAAACTTGTGGTGTTTATGTGGATGTGTTTGTTTGGTACCCCTATAGATCACATAATAACACAAAGTTAGAATAATCTACAACAACTCTTCTTTTCAATGGGATCATACAAATCCTATAACTTATTTTCTTATGTCAAACATCTATGCATAAGTGCACAAATCTGGTGAGGCTCAAATGGTAAGGAAATCGATGAGGTATAAAATAAATTATTCCCTTTCCGCCATAGTGAAAATTTGGAAATTGGTTTTGGATTGTTAAGATATGCCTCGAGACAACCAATGGAGTTGTAAGGAACCTCCGTGGATGTGTTGACAACCATAATGTAACCCGATTTATCTCTAATATCACCTTTAATAATATAAATTTACTCTTCCCACTCCTTTTAGTCCCATCTTATCAAGATATCTTAATGTGGGTCATTGTCTGCAAGATGGGTATTTTCGAAAGGTATTTAAATTTTTGAATCAAATACCATAAGAGGGTTTAAAGAGAGACTCAACATCCTTGTACAGAACACTCTCTTATTGTGTGAAAATGATATCTTCAAGGAAATAGTTTTTGGTGAGGCACTTCACTACTGTTTGACTAGATGCCTCGAAGAGATGTGATCTCAAGGTTTGTGTTAATGGCAAGACTTGCCCAAAGTGGAGTTTTGAGAAGAAATGGGAATCTAGAAATCAAAGTGCATCTAGCAAGTGTATCATCAAATATGTGGTGGTGAACGATAATATTTTTCTAGGAATAGTTCATCTCTCCATATCTTTCATAATTCGTGTTCTTTAGTTTTCATTTGCAAAGAAATAAATCTAAAACTTTGGAATATCTCACATTTGAATTTTTTTTTTTATAAGCTTGTTTTGTAAAATAATAAAATGAAACATGGCACTTGGGTAACCCAAATAACTCTTGATAACTAAGCATAAACTTAAACCCCTCCTTTGGCCACAATTTGGAAAAATTAGTAACCAAACTTTTAGCGTGAAACAAGAAAACTCTTCCTTAGGTTTCACATTACTAACTTGTAGTTTGATCGTCATCCATCACTGCAACCACAACCTTCTATGGTGATATACCCCAGGTTTCAAACTTAGGTGTTTGTATCCATTGGTATTGGCGAGAACTAGAATATTCTCCAACTAAAACAACCCTTTCTGTCTACCATGCAAAGTTAGAAAATGTAATTTTGAGAGACTTGTAAAACAACACTCTAAGCCCTATAAAGGATATGTCAATCATCATATGTGTCTTTTTTATGTAGAGATTCATGTCAATAAATATCTCGACCTCACTTGACCATTTCCACTCTCTTTGTCGCTCCTCTAAGAGCCCTGGTGCTATGTTTTCACACTTTTAGGAAGCTATCAAAACTAAAAAGTTGGATTTCATTTTTAAACCACGGTTCTAACCTTGAGAAACGAAATGTCTTTCCACCTTAGCAAAATTATAGTATATTTACTAGAATATTTCTTTCAACCTATATTTTGGGGAAAAACACTCTTCTAGATAGTTCAGAAAGGGATTTGTGTAGGCCTCGTGTCATTTTTTGACTAGGTCAAACTGACTCAACTAAGACCGGTGGCTCCATAAAACTCGTCGCCATTTGCATCCTAGTTACCAATTCTCATTGCTATTAACTCTGTTGAATTCTACATATATAGGGGGACTTGTAGGAAATTTCTCATTGCATGTCCATCCATCAAATGTTATATTTGCATGTTGTTTTTTGAGCCCTCTAGATAAATTTTTATAATTTGCAACTAGGCCAATTACGACTAATGGACTTAGAAAATTGTCTACCAATCGTAAACCATTCACCAGTTCCGAGTTCCATCAATTCTTGTGAATTCTTGGTGTATAGGGGGGTATGTATAAATTTACCCATGGTGTGCTTTCTCATCGGATGATAATGTTTGAAAGTGGTTTCTTAGCCTCTTAACCTTAATTGAAGGTTTTTTACAACTAGCGGGAAAATGTAAAAATAAAGTTGTAGGACCTCCAGCAGGTAACCAAACCTTCTTGGAAACTTGTTGACACATGTAAATAACTATTTGAAAATATATCATGTGACTTGTTGTGTGAAGTTCAACTTTTGGACAAATATTATTTCTCTCTTCCCTATCTCTTTCTCTCTCCTTGGTTAGGAAATAAGGTGAAATGAAATGAAATAAATATGTGTCTTTAACCATCTCCTTTCAAATGTAAATTATTAATATTATGTAAATGGAAAAAATGAAAATGTTAAGTATGCTTGATCTGGGTGGATGCCATGCCAGTGATTTATCACTAATTTCATGCTCACTTGGTTTTACAGGATGTAAGAAAGATAGCGAAAGAGTGTGGTGTATTTTATTTTTTATTATCATAATTTATATAGGTTATTGTAGAATGTATATATGCATAATGTATTTCCATGTTACAAAAAAAATTATATTTTAAATTTGGTGATATATATGAGATGTTAGTGTTAGAGATACCTTGGGAAATGTGCATTTTAATTCAGATTTACGTATGGTAAAAATGTATGATATATATATATATATATATATATATATACTAAATGAATTTTAATTTAATATATTGTAGTTCATTTTCAATGTGAAATAAATAATTGGTGTGTTATACTCTTTACTTTAAAAAGGTAATAAAGAAATCTAATCACAACAATCAACCTTAGTTTAAAACTAGTGCATATCTATCCTTCTCACATGATATTTCTTATCCTAAAAGAAACTGAAACCATATAATGAACAAAAAAATTACACTCTATAACATATTCAATTTTAAGTAAATAAGAGCCCAAATTTTTGAGTTTTCATCGTACCCTATATGTTTACCGACATCATTATAAACCTAACGGTTAGGAACTGTTGATAGCGAATCACAACACCCCTGAATGTCTACAACTCAATGGGTTGAGAATCTCAGTGTGATTGCATAACATGGAGCTTTTCCCAAGTGTGGGACCTTGTGAATCAGGAAAGCTCTCCAGATGAAGACCAGTTCCTATTCCTTTGTTCAGATGCACACATAAAAATGCAGAGGGTTTACTCAAAAACCTAATCTAACTTGCCAAGGGGACAGGGTAAGAAGATGCATAAAAATAAACCTAAACTAACAAAGGTGATGCACATAGGAATGAAGAACACCTGTCTTGCAAATAAACGCAAACCATTAAAATGCAATGCAAGATCATGCACAGATAACAAAATTTGTAGTGAAATATCAGGAGGAAGAAAATGAACACAGAGAGGGTTGAGAATCATCCACAGACATGTATTGTTTTCTCCAAAGATTGATACAATACACTACAAAATTCCAAGAGGTAAATTTGCATTATAGTTTTAGATGGGAGGGTTGAACTCCACAAATTTACCTGCCAAAGAGAAAAAGGGAGGGGCAAAACAAGAATGTCCAACCTTTAGAAAGAAGCCCCTCCTTACAATTTATAGAAAGAATGAGAGAGGGAAGAGAGAGGAATCCCAAATCTACCCCAACCACCTCCAGATTGTATTTAATTCATCTCATTATGGCGGTAGGTGAGAACCCTCGCAAACCCAAAAAATGGGGAACTATATTTTGCATTTTTGAAGAAATTTTTCTCACCTAGTTGGATAGAGGACCTTGTAAGATTTATGAAAATTCCAACCTTGTGTGAATCCGAGCTCCCTGTGAAAAGTTATGGCCATTTGAATATCTGGGTTAGGGTTTGCTTCCTTTCAGGGTGTCAATGCTCAAAATGTTGCACCTCTAAAAGGTGCACCTTGGCGCATCCATCCTCACGTCAACATACTTTTAAGTGCACCATATGCACTAAAAATTTGGTGTTGGTGCCTTCTAATCTGCGCCAAGGGTGCAACTTTTTCCATGTTGGCGCCTTCTAATCTGCGCCAAGGGCGCAACTTTTTCCATGTTGGTGCCTTCTAATCTGCACCAGGGGCACAAATTTTTCCATGTTGGTGCCTTCTAATCTATGCCAGGAGTGCAAATATTTCCATGTTGGTGCCTTCTAATCTACGCCAGGGGCGCAACTTTTTCCATGTTGCCACCTTCTAATCTGCGTCAGGGGCACAACTTTTTCCATGTTGGCGCCTTCTAATCTACGCCAGGGGCGCAAATTTTTCCATGTTGGCACCTTTTAATCTATGCTAGGGGCACAAATTTTTCCATCTTGGCACCTTCTAAATGTTGGGTTTTGATTTTCTTTGATTTCCAGATTCTTTTGTTTGTCTATATTTACCCAGGGAGGGAGATATATACAACAGGAACATTATGGTCAAACTTTATCTGGAGTAAGTAGAAATAACACTTATTTACTATCCTAGTGGACTACATTCTCTTACAAAGTTAGATTTAGAATTAAATTTCTTCATCAAATGAATTGCATGTGGGACTCAGATGACACAAATGGAGCTACTAAAATAGTTGTGCTATAACTTAAAATCTTGTTAATGATATCATTAGTTCTTCACAGCTAATTTTTCTACCTTGGCTAGTGTCGTTATAGCGCCTTGGTATTTTTCATAGCTTTATGGGGTAAATATGTTTTGTAAGCCTTAATATTATATATAATAGGGTGTAGATCCCTGAGTGTAAATTCGAATTAAACTAAAAATTAGTTGATTATGAGGTTAACTTATGCGTAGCAAATTATAAGTAGATCTTACAAACAACATTGATGTGAAATATGTTGGATCAAGAGAAATAAGGAAACTAAAAATTTGGTTCCATGACACTAAGAATAAAAGAAATTTCACATGTGGAATCAAAAAATGCTGAAACACAAGATCTTACCTTGAACACAAATCACTTGTGGTTCGTGTATGGTCCTAATACTTCCAATCATGTAATTCTTAAATATATTACACAAGTAATTTTGTAACTCTTTTGTTATAAGGTGACACCAATAATGAGACGATAGTGCAATGTTAGAGTAAAGAATTTAATAGTAAAACGAGATTTGAGGTTAGGAATAATGTCACTCTTGGAGTCCTTGTAACTCAAGTAGACATTAAATTGTGTTAAAGAGAATATGAATTCCCATGGTGTGATCAAAATTCAAGAAAACAAAAGATTTATATCAATCTAAATAAAAATTCTTGATGTGGAAATGTTGAATGGATTAAAAATGGTTTTTAACTATTTTATTTACGATGGGAAACAAGGATACCATGATTGAAAAATGTTTTGGGAAAAGGTATCTTGAATATAAATATGCCTCAAATCCTAATATTCATGTCTTGACATCTTTTCAGATTCGCTATTATAGTAAGGGTAAAATTTAATCATTGAATAAGTGTTTGAGAAACATAATCTTAACATAAGAACAAGAAAATTAAGAACTTTGTATGCAATTTGAAATATGGAAATTACTTATTAATTTAAGGATATTGTCGTAAGGGATAAATATCCAATTTAAATGGTCAAACTGTAAGTTGAATGTGAAATGAATTTAAGAATTTGTAGGCAGAAAATGGATAAAATTATCCTTGTATAAAAATGTTCTTGGATCATTTCTTGTCATAGGGAGAACGCCAAGGAGCGGGGCACTTATTACAAAGTATGGTTTAATAATTACATCTTCTATCACGGAAGGGAAAGATTCAAAAACAAAGCTAAGTCTGCAATGCATAGTGCTAAAATCTTTACCGTTGAGAGCATAATCATTGGAAAAATGGGGGGTCCACCGTGTAAAACAGAGCCCACCCATAATCCATCATGGAAAGAAGATGGTGTGCTCTAGAACTATCTTCAAATTGGAGGTCTTGCGAATTTGATAGAAATAATTCAAGGCTTTGATTAGGACATTTCTATTAAATTCGCACATGGATGGAAGAATCAGGTTGTTAAATACAACAACATGGAGGTTGAGATCATAGAGGAGCTCATCACCCAGATCACGGGACTCAGTCTTGATGGCACCAAATTATTTAATAAGAAGGTAGACAGAGAGGTGGAGATAAAGAAATTCCTAGACGAAGGGGAAAATCTTGAGTTTGTGACAGCCGGCATCAAGTTGGATTTGATTCCTGAGCCTTTTGATTGTTAGGATACGTTGGTTATTAGATTAGGTGTCTATCTTATCATATTATCTCTTATCACATCATTCTCTGCTACTATTGTGGATCTTCTCAGTTTAGTTAGGGAGTCAGTTCAGATTTCAGTCCTATATATACTGTACGTGCTTTGTATTTGGCAGAATAATATGAGATAAATCTATCTCTACTATTTCTCATTCCGTAGCTTTCTTTCAATCTGGTATCAGAGCAAGGATCGATCACTCCATTAAGTCAGAGAATCAAAGACTTGTTAGAAGGAGCCTGCGTAGCCTCTGCCAAGTAGTAGAAAAGAGATCTGCCAGTCTTAGCATCTACTGTAACATATCCAGAGTACTGTCTGAATGCCACATCTCTGGGCTGTCCAGGCAGAGCTGTAATTAGATCATCCTTTGAAGGATTTGAAGAACCCGAGCGACTGGCCATTTGAACACGCTTTCCACTGAACCTGTGCATGAAGCTTTTCTTCACCCTCCTTCTAGCGCCTGAAGCTTTGCTGCTACATGGATGCGCGTGATCCATTCACTAGCAGCAGCAGCATTTGGAGCAAGGATCGATCACTCCATTAAGTCAGAGAATCAAAGTCTTGTTAGAAGGAGCCTGCGTAGCCTCTGCCAAGTAGTAGAAAAGAGATCTGCCAGTCTTAGTCGATGTAATCTGAATCTGATGCTTCCATATCATAGACAACAGCTAGTGGAATCAACGTGGACGTGACGAAATTCACCAACAGCAGGAGCAATTCATTTCCAAAAACACGTGGCTCCAGGACAGGCGTGAGTACCTGCTGAGTTTTTTTGTATATCACGCAGGCGGAGGAAGATAAACCTGTTCCAGAACGTGGAAGCAGTTGCGTGGAGATTCTTGCTGGTGCGAAGGAGATTAGTGGAGATCTGAGCAGCTGGAAGTGGAAACAATCTAAGAATTAAACACAAGTTGGACGTGGAGATCTCGTCAGGAGAGAGAATTTATTTCTGTGCGTGGAGACCTTCAAACGCTGTCGAGGTAGTTTTGAGTCTACAACAGTCTCTTCTACACTACATCGAATGTCGAGTGTAGACAACTCGATTGAAAGCGTCAACAACACGGTCGCCACAGCTGAAAGCCACAACATCAACTCGCCGGCCAGAGAACACCGTGGAGAAGCTCCTGAGACCTCCGGGTTCTACTTTGCCTTGCTGAATGAGCTTCAAAATTGCGGCAATCTTGCATTCGAAAAAACTTGTTCGAGAAGGACTCCTTGAGTACTTTCTTTTCGACGTCAGCTGCCAAGCAAAACGAGTACGGGAAGAATTAGAAGCGGATACGACGCAGATTGTGACGATGAAGAAGAACGCCCTGCAAAGCGTCGTCGTCTCACAGCACGCGAATATCGCGAGCATCATCTACAAGCCAGTCATTCTCGACAGTGAGTCCAAATTGTAATAATTTTTTCAAATAAATAAATATTTTTTATTACAATGTCTGCTCCGAAGTACTTCTGTTTGACGCTCAGTTGCTCAAAGGGCCTAATTTTTGTGGCCTAGAAGACAAAAATGAAGACAATCCTTCATTTGAAGGATTATGGGGAATTGTCACAAGGTCTGTGCCTGCTCCCACAGCCCCCGATGAACTGATAAAATATGACATGGCTTGTGCTAAAGCCTTGATGCTGATATTGCTCAGTATCAGAGATGATGTGCAACCGCATATTCAGAATGCGGAGAAACCCAAGGAGGCCTCGGATAAGTTGGCAACCATCTATGAAGCCAAAAATCAGACAAAGATTCTTCATCTTCAATCGAATTTGCACACCCTCTTTATGGGGTCTGACGAGAAAGTGGAGGAATTCCTGCGTCACGTGGCTGAGTTGAGATCGGAGTTATTGGCGCTCGGTGAAACGGTAGATGATAAACTACTCGTCCCAATCACCTTGAGAGCCCTCCCTTCTCAATTTCGAGTGTTTTTTTTACAACACTGAATGTGTCTAAACAAACAGTGACATTCGAAGAGCTTGTGAATTTTCTGTAGCAAGAAGAAGCTATCACTTCATTGCATGGGGAGTCTCAGGACATAGCCTTGTTCTCAAAGCCTCATCGTGGCCAGAAGAATTGGAAAGGTCCCCCAGAGAAGCCAAATCCAGCGCAATCCAAACAGAAAGATCAAAAGTCAAAGAGATGGTGTCACATTTGCAGAACCAATACTCACGACACTGATCACTGTTGGCACAACAGCCTGAAACAAGGGCCTTCAAGCCATACAAGCACATCCGGGCGCGAATATTTTCAAAATTCTAAACGACGTCCCCGCTGGAGAAAGCAAAAAGGACATCTTGCAGCCCAACAAGAAGATGATGAATCTGATGAGGAGACATCAGAAGGAGCCCATTGTAGTAAGAATCTTGTACTCGTCTCTCAAACTTCTCAGCCCACGAAGAAATTCTGGTTGATAGACTCTGGTGCAAGCAAGCATATGTCAGGTGACAAGAAGTTGTTTGATTCACTACACGAAGAGCCAACTGGAGATCGAGTTCGGATAGCGGATGATAAAGAGTACATTGCAGAAGGAATAGGGAATGTGACCATTCCTCTGGGGCCACGAAAATGTACACTTACAAAGGTACTATATGTTCCTGGCTTGACTAGCAATCTTTTGTCAGTTACTCAGCTCTTGAATCATCACCTTAAGGTTGAATTTCTTGTTCAAAATGGCATTAAATCATGCTTAATCTCCTGACAAGGTACGGTTCTTGCTAAAGCCTTTGTAAAAGATAAGTTATTTGCTTTAGATACTGTTTCATCTTCTGCAGTAGCTTTATCTGCTTCAACAATAGAATCAACTGCCTTATGGCATTTTAGATATGGACACTTGTCAGTCGGTTCACTGCACCAGATGAGTTCAAAATCAATGGTCCGTGGACTGCCCAAATTGTCCAGTTCCTTGCCTATTTGTCCTGGCTGTCTTGCAGGAAAACAACATAGAGATCTGTTTCAAGCGAGCACCTTCCATGCAAGAAATGTCTGGAGGTAGTTCATAACGATCTGAACGGCCCATTTCCTGCCTCGTTTTCAGGATACAAATACTTCCAGTTGTTCGTGGATGATCACTTGCAGATGTGGGTATATTTCCTAAAGCAGAGAAAGTGAGGCTCTTCAACACTTTCAAAACTTCTATCATCGTGTTGTCAAAGAATCTGGACAACCACTTCTTCTACTCCACTCAGATCGAGGGGGGGAATTCACATCAAAGAAGTTCTTGGCCTTCCTAAACCATCACGGCATTAAGCAGCACCTGACTGCTCCCTACACGCCGCAGCAAAATGGCATTGTTGAGCGTCGCAATCGCACAGTGATGGAGATGGCTCGCTGCATGCTATCAACTGCAAAGCTAGGAGAATGCTATTGGGCTGAAGTAGTACAAACGACTGTATATCTTCTCAACAGGGCACCAACAAAGATTCTACTAAACAAGATGCCAGAAGAGGTATGGAGTGGTAAAAAGCCATCAATTTCTCATTTGCGAGTACTTGGTTGCACAACATACATGCATGTCCCAGCTCAGAAGAGAAAGAAGGTAGAGCCAAAAACACTCCCGTGTATCCTTCTTGGCTACAGTACTACCTCGAAGGCATATCATCTCATGGATCCTGAGACAAAGAAAGTATACGAGAGTCAGGATGTGGTTTGTGACGAGTCATCCTTTGACTCAATAGTATCAACAAAAGATTCACTTCCAAACACATCTCACCGATTAGTCTCTGAATCAGATGATGAGCTGGAGGAGACTACTCAGAGAAAAGAAATGCTACCAGGAGAACTATTTGTTGACCTTGGAGAACTACAGAATGTGACTCCACATCAATCCTCACGGCAACGACACAGTTCTTCTCAAAAGCAGTCAAGTTCTCATCCGAAGTGGGTACAAAGAACTATCAAGGACTCAAATTTGCAACAACTCCCAGATACATCATCAGGAGTCAAAACAAGGAGTCAAACAAGAAATGAGGTAAACTTTGCACTCATGAGTTCACTGATGAATAGCTCTGAGCCAGATAATGTTCGTGAAGCACTCAGTCAAACTTAGTGGAAGGAAGCTATGGAAACAGAATATGACTCACTCATGAAAAATCAGACATGGGAACTTGTCGATCTGCCTACAGGAAAGAAACCCATAGGCTGCAAATGGGTCTTCAAGACAAAATATAAGGCAGACGGATCCATCGACAAACATAAAGCACGACTTGTAGCCAAAGGATATGCTCAGAAAGAAGGCATCAACTATGAAGAAACCTTTGCACCCACTGCGAAGATGAAGACCATCAGGGTAGTTTGCGCACTTGTAGCACAGAAAGGATGGAGACTTCAGCAGATGGACGTCAAGAGTGCTTTCCTAAATGGTGATCTGAAAGAAGAAGTATACATGACCCAACCTGAAGGATTTGTTGATGAAAATCAGCCTAAAAAGGTATGTCGTCTCATCAAATCTCTTTACGGACTGAAACAAGCTCCCAGGGCATGGTATATCAAGATCAATGATCACCTTTTGCAGCATGGGTTCACTCGTAGTCCCCCAAATTCAAATTTGTATATAAAGAAGGTAGGCAAAGAAATTATCATTCTAGTTGTTTATGTAGATGATCTTGTGATCACTGGTAGTTCAGAAGATCAGGTTGATATTGTAAAGAATGATCTCAAAAGAACCTTCGACATGACAGATTTGGGGCTACTACATTACTGTCTTGGCTTGGAAATATGGCAAAAGGAGCATCACATCTTTGTCTCCCAGACAAAGTACGCCAAGACACTCCTGGAAAAGTATAGAATGTCTGATTGTAAACCTATATCCACTCCCATGGAAAAAGGCTTGCAACTTTCAAGATTCCAGGACTCACCTCAAGTAGATGCTACTCTCTACAGGCAATTGATTGGAGGGCTCATCTATTTGACA
>JAHRHJ020001085.1:0-34547 GCA_019776745.2 Taxus chinensis | reverse complement strand
ATCTACAGGAGACCCTTGCATTACCCTCTCATAGTTATTTTCCTTCATCGCAATTAGTATCATTTCAACCAAAACCAAAATTCACAAGTTTACCACTAGCTGTAACTAGTAAAGAATCCCCTTCTCCATTTTTCTCTCTTCCATTCTATCTCATTTCATATGTCCTTTTCCCTTCCAAAATACCATCTCCTCCACATGAAGATGAAGTTAAACCTCCCCCACCCACAACTCCTCCTATAATCTTGTACCTAAATCGGGAAGAAGATCAAGGAACTAGTCAAGGGGAGCAATGTGAAGAAGGTCCAAGAAATGAGGAAATGATGAAAAACTTCATAAGCTTAGCCTTGAGGTTTTGAATTGAAAAAATTTCCCTACTGGTAAAGCCTTCGGAGAAAGAAAAGGTCAGAGAATAGGTGGTGCAAACCAAATTTGCAGTGGCAGAGCAAGGACATGTGTAAGAGGAGCAACAGTCTGGTTTTCAAAGTCTAGTATCCATGATGGTACTTTGTTTGCACATATTATTGGTCAACCATCAGCTACAAAATTAGCACATGAGGGAAGAGAAATAGTTCCAATCCAAAAGAAAAGGAGCGCATTTATGCTAAAGAGGAGGATATAACAAGTTCAGAGGATTCCAATTCAAGGAAGGCCATGTAAGAAACTCCAAGTTCTTCCTTCACTTCATCCCCTATGGATAATAATTCAAAGGATAAGTTTGAACTCTCAAAATTCATGTTCAAGAATGAATGGAACCATAGTGAGCAAGTTATCCAAAAAACACTATGGAGGAGGTTAAGTCGAGCACAACAAGACAATGAGAAGGAATATTACCTATCAGGATTGGAGGATTTCTTTAATGAAGACGATCCCATGGAAATCATCACATTTTCTCCTCCATCATCCACCTTCTAAGCACAAGAGCCCATTACGAAGAGGAGCACATGTGAGAGTATCATATCCTTCATAAGATCCCTCTTGAGCCAAGATTGGAGGAATTAAATCTTCCAAAGAGTATGTGAGTCGAGGAGAGGGAACTCCCATGTGAGAAGCTACACACAACCACTTTTAGTAGTCCATCAATAGTTCCATAGAAGGCCACAAGTGATTTTGAGGAGGTCCGTGTTAAGGAGGAGTCCCAAATTTCCACATAGGGGAAAGATCATGAGGAAATCACTACTTCCATACCTTCCACCAAGGTGACAATGCATTAGTTTTATGTAGGTGTGTGAAGACAAGAAATTTTGAATATAGATATTCACCTTTTCCAGGAAAGTATACTTAAATATTTTCTTATTGAAATTCCAAGTCAGAGCAGTGGGTACTTTTAGTGACAGTTCAAGCCATGTCCCATCAGATATATAGCTTCGTTAGAGATAAAACCATAGTTTCCACAACCAGTCATGTTCATCTCCAAACATTGAGGGTGATTTGCATAGTGCCAAGGATCAGCTATATCAGTTACAAAACCTCCAAGAGCCCCAGGTGAATCATTCTAAATAGGTGTTTGTTTGGTTTTTCACTGATACCTCAATGATAAGGTGAGAATTTTCTACAGTCTTTATAACCATTTCTCATTCATAAAAATGGTTATGTCTAGTGTCAAATCATCACCATGGCTACACATTCTAATACCATGAAGCTACTTTGCACTACCATGTGTCGGGATTTGTTTGAAACCTTGTCTTCTTTTGATTAGTGTAGGGTAGGTGTAGGTGTTGTTATCTATTTTTGGGAAAACTCTACACATTCACTTGGGTGCGTATGATTTGTATTTTTTACATAATTTTCATTCATGTTTTCTCCAGTACAGTACATGGTGTTATAATAGGCCTTCCATATGGAGGAGAAGGTTCATACTTTTGGGAAATAGTTGTAGTTATAAAGGAAAACAAATGCAGAGCAACTAAAATCAGGTTAAGGATGATTTTTAATGAGTTTTCATTCTTCAAGTCCTTCAAGGCCAATCATAAGTGAATTTCTCAGGTGCCTCCATTGAAGATCATAGTAGTCTCCTGCATCATGCCAAAGAATGGAAATTTCAAAAGAATAAGAAAATCCAAATTTAATAGAGTTCCATGATGTAAAAAAATTGAAAATTGTCTTATT
Source organism: Taxus chinensis (assembly GCA_019776745.2). Lineage (NCBI taxonomy): Eukaryota > Viridiplantae > Streptophyta > Pinopsida > Cupressales > Taxaceae > Taxus > Taxus chinensis. Next base: position 32,441 of record JAHRHJ020001085.1, on the reverse strand, counting down.
CAAAACTCTGCAACATGTGAAGCATGCCAAGCAATCATTAATTGTGTGCTTTGTACTTGGTGGAATCAAGTTTTGGGATAGTGCATTTCAGTCTCACAACATAGGTTGTAGAGAGGAACAGGTGAAAATATTAAGTCAAGACAAATTTACTCTCACAAAACTTATTTTTAAGATTTTCTTATAGAAAATGAGAGTGCAAGTACCAAAACAGGTTCAGGTTCAGCAGTGTGCAAGAAAATTTGGGGTTTCAATTTGATAGGTTCAGGATCAGCTGTAGGAAAATAGTGACTCCATGTCTAATGGATATGCCTAGGCTACTAGTTAAAAAACATCTAGTAGGTAGATGTCCCCGTGAGTCAGCCAAATTGTTAATTATTTTTGCCCCCAGGAAAAATTATCAAACTCAAGCCCACATCTGGCTAGTAAGTAAAATGGGAAAGAATAATAAAATTCCAAAAAATTCCCATGCTAATCTATATTAGGCTCCTCAAACAAAAAAATTGACCGAAGAAATTGGGCTCACATCTTGCCAAAAATCAGTTCAAATTGGTCCAGTAAGGGCCCTTGGAGGGTTGAGCTAAATTTCATCTCATCAGGCAGCCCGACCAACATGTTGAGCCACATGGAAAGTTCATCTAATGCAAGAGGAGGTGAGGTGTTTGTGGTGCTTTCACAGATTGGCATGGTGGGAAACTTGAAATGAGTCGTCGAGGGATTGATGAGCTAACTCAGCGAGATGAAATTCTGCATTTTCAAGCAAGATGACTCCTGGTCATTTTGAGGATGTTGTCATTCAAGTTTCAGGGACATTGAAGTTCAAAGGGAGCATGCAGCCGTGATCCATTTTTAGGATTAGGGGTACAAAATAATTAGAGTCAAAACCTGAACAAAAATAAACTCCCACCCACACGTTTTGAAATTTTTTGAGGATTAAGACTTAGCCGCGCCAAATCATATCAACGGCATGTGAGTATAGGTTGGGTTGGCTTTGAAAGGGATGAAAGAGCTTGCCATAGGGAAAACCAGATCGATGGGATAGGAGGAGATCTCGATGGAGTTTGAGAGATAGTTTTGTAAACCCTAAAATTGTAGAGTTCACTGGAACCTGAAATGTGATGGAGATAAATTCAGCATGAGGTTCATATGATGTCTGATTCTCGCAAACAGATAGTCATTGGAATCATGAGAGAGATCTCTACACCATGGAATCATCATATTCCAATATTTTTGAGGTTTTTTACCCCCAAAATTAGGGGAAAAAATATCCCTAGGTAGGTGAAGGCCATTAATAAGGTTGGTGGAAAATTATGAGTCATCATGAAGCTTTGGGAGCTAGACTAGACCCAAGTGTAATCACAGCTAGTTCTTTTATGCACAAGGAAAGGTTATTAATGTTACCAAAGATTTTATAAATATCCAAACACTCATTGTGGGATTAAAGAATGGATTTGTATGGGTTTTGGGGTAATTTGAGGAATGATATCTAATCGTACCAAGCCAAGAACTTGGATGTTAGTCAAACACCATGATCAATCAGATGAAAACAATTCAAAATAAATCCCACATAAACCTTTACAAATAAATGAGCAGCAATATCATATATTATTATGGAACTCAATGAAATAGCAATGAGAATGGGCCTTGCTTACATAGGAAAGAAATAACAATCTAAGAACTAGTCAAGGTCGTAGATCAAGCCATAAATCAACAAAAGAACGAATCATCAAAGAACTAGTCAAGACCATATACTTAGGAAATAACAAGACATCAAGGATATAGTCAATACCATAGATCAAGGAAACAACTATTCAATACCATAGATGGGTTTTGGGGAAATTTCGGTTTTCATTTTCTCTCTCTCCTCTCCTCAAAATTTCTGTTATAAATATGTAAGGGGTTGCACATTTAAAGGGGTTGATCACCTTTCTTCTCACATGCACCCCATCTCTTCTTGGGGCTTCAAGCCTTCCTCAAATTTTGTAATGGATTCATGCCTCTTCCTCCTACATGCATGTATTGTGTATATTCATATGGAGCAATAAAACATTATGTTTTTGTTATCTTTAACCTTTCATGTTTTTTGTTGTTTCTCTTACCTCTCATTGTGCAACAGGATGTTCTGTGTATTTCTTGTCATTGCAGGGTTTGGTGTATTGTGCTTATAGGAATGAAGATTGTTTGCATTTCAGGTTTGTGTTGTAGTTGTCCAACCTCCCCTTAATGCATTGGTGGAACTTGGGTTTGTGTTGCATTTGTCCAACCTCCCTAGGATTCACCCTTTCTCCATTTTATAGGGCTGGGAAGAGTGATTAGCACTCCTTTCTTGGTGTATCACCACTTTAGTGTAGGTTTATTTTCATGCATCCTTCTTTCCTGTCCCCTTGGAAGCATTAGATTAGGGTTAGTAGTAGTTTTTCCTACACTTAGGAGTAGTTAGTGGTAGGTAGGTTAGGAGCAGGAACCAGCCTTCTCCAGAGAGCTATCTGATTTCGCAATGTCCCACACTTCATGATAGTCCATGTTGTGCAATCACACTGAATGCCCCATCTCAAACTGGGAAATTCGGGGGGTGTTGTGATTCTGCATCAACAGTTTTGGCATGCCCGGTGGGACAAAAAGAAGTCAAAGTTTCATTTTTCAAAAGTTGTTCTACTGCAAAACCAAGGTTCACATTCAAATCCAAGTTCAAAAAAAAGTCATTTTTAGAGGTTTCCTTGCATTTCAAGTTCAGAAGTTGCAAATTTTGGATTTTAGAGGTTTCAGTTGCAGGGTCAAAGTCTGAAATAAATTTTAGAGAGCTTAACATGTGCAAAATGAGCTCTAAATTTCACAGATGATAGATTAGGGGATAAAATTCAAAAGGGTATCCTTAGATTTTTGAAATTTTGACTTTTCAAAATTTCAGGTTTTTCAAATTTTGGGATTTCAGGATTCAGGATTTCAGAGGTTTTCAATTTTCAGACCTTTTTTTCAGAATTTCAGATTTCATTTTCAGAGGTTTTGAAATTTTGGGCTTTCGGGTTTTAGGGAAATTTTGGATTTCAAAGATTAGACTTTTCTGATTTTTTTTAGAGGTTTTTTCCAATCTTTGGGATGTTTCCTCAAATTTCAGATTTTCAGGACTTCTGTGACTTTGGGTTTTAAAGTTTTCAACCACTTCAGACTTCTACTTTCAAGTTTCAGAAGGTTGGCATTTTCAAATTTCAGAGGATCATTTGCAATGAACCAGTCCAACCCCACAATTATTTTTGAGCTCTTCAAGGTGTGCATAGGTATCCATTTCATTTCATCAAGTTTGTTGTGCACTTGGTGGAATTTCAGTCTTTGGAGACACACATGCAAGCACAACTGGCGACTCCATTTGGGTCAAAACCCATTCTCTGAGTAGCAGACATTTCCATTTCTTCACCATCCATTTCCATCCATTTTTCTCTCTTCCATCTCTTTCATTTTCTTCCATTTCATGAAGTCTTGCAGTCATGGCTTCATTCACCCCTTGGGATTCACATCTAGAACAACAACAGTATCAGTACAACCCTCCTTCAGAGTTGTAAAATTCATTTTCAAGGTATTATCAACCATCTCCAGATCCATACTGTAATGGAAATCAAATTCAGTATGCATGCCCAGATGAACAAGAGACAGGTCAGTTTGGTTATCCACCAAACCATCCATATTTTTAAGAGTGGGGGTATGTGGATTTCAAAGGACATTCTTCACCTGGAAATGTTGAGCTACAAATGAAGATCCTAAAAATAATGGCCAGTATGGTGCAGTCTAGGGCTTCATCCAAATGAAGGCATTTAAGATTGGATTCAAGACCCCTTGTCCATGGGAAGGCCCCTTTCCATATTATCTTAGCCCGCATGAGAAACTAAGCTTCATAGTTGAGATGCTACCCCAACTAGAAGGATGGATCAAGGACATTGAACATTATGCAAGTCAACCTTGTCTACAGGAGACCCCTGCATTACCCTCTCATAGTTCTTTTCCTTCACCCTAATCAGTATCATTTCAACCCAAACCTCAATTCCCAAGTTTCCCACCAGCTGCACCTATTAAGGATTCCACTTCTCCATCTTCCACCCTTCCATCTCATCTCAGTTCCTCTATCCTCTTCCCTTCCAAAAAATAGTCCCCTCCACAGGAGAAAATTTGTAAAACCCTTCCACCATCTCCACCACCAACAAAAACACCTATCGAGACTCAACCCAATACTCCTCTCACTTCCCCAAATCCATGTGGGGATGAAACTCAAAAAACCAGTAAAGAAGAACAACAACAAAAGGAGCCTAACATGGAAGAAATGCCTCAATTTTTGAAGAATTGGGCTGCTAAGCTTGGAATAGAAAAAATCCCTTTACTGGTTAAGCCTTCAGAGGAGGTTAAGGTAGAGAAAGAGCAGGTGGTGAAGGCTGATTCAGTTGCAGTAGTTTCCGAGAAAGAACAGGTTGAGGATGATCAACAGTCAGAGTGTTCAGAATGCAACATTCATGAGGGCACTTTATTTTCAAAAAATGTTGATCAAACACAAGTTGCAAAATCAGCAGGAGGGGAGGAAGGAATAGCTCCAAATCCAAAAGAAGAGGAGCATGCTCCCACTATGGAGGAGGTTGAGCCGACATAGTATGACAATGAGGAGACAAATTATCTGTCAGACTTGGAGGATTGTTTCAATGAAGAGGAGCCTATGGAGATCACATCATTTTCTCCTCCATCATCCACCTTCCAAGAAAAAGAGCCCATTGCTGAAGAGGAGCACATGCAAGAGCAACCTATCCTTCATAAGAGTCCTCTTGAGCCAAGATTGGAGGAATTGAATCTTCCAAAGAGCATGTCAGACAAGGAGGAGTTTTCTACATTGTTCCAGAGGCTGAAGTGATTTTGAGGAGCTGTATGAAAAGAGCATGAGGAGGTCATTCTTCCATACCATCCACCAAGGTGACACATCAGTTTTCTGTAGATGTGCAAGAAAAAGAAAATCCAATCACAGACAATCACCTTTTCTAGGAAAGTCTGCTTAAATATTTTCTTATTGAAATTCCAATTCAGAGCAGCGGGTACACTCGGTGATTCAGGCCATGCCCTATCAGGTATCTAGCTTCATTGGAGCTAGAAACCAGAGTTTCCACAACCAGTCATGTTCACCTCCAAACATGAGGGTGAGCTTCATAGTACCAAGGATCAGCTACATCAGTTACAACATCTCCAAGAGCCTCATGTGGATCATTCCAAAGGGGTGTTTGTTTTATGTCCAGTTGATACCTTGAGAATTCAAGTGGAAAATTGGGTCCATGTCAATTTTTCACTCATTTGTACAGCCATGATCAGTGTCAAATCATCCACATGGCTGCCTATTGTAAGAAAGGGAAGCTACTTTGCACTACCAGTGGCAGGATTTGTTTGAAATCTTCTCTACTTCCGGTTAGTGTAGGGTAGGTGTATGATTATTTTCAGCATCACAAGTGCTTAGGCACACTCTGCATGTCTACTTAGGCATGTATGATTTCATATTTTGTACATAGTTTTTGGTTCATGTTTTCTCCAACATAGTACATGGTGTTTCAGTAGGCCTCCCACATGCAGAAAGAAGTTCATACTTGTGTGGAACAATTGGAGATCTTAAAAGAAAACAAATGCAGAGAAACTAAAACTCAGGTTAAGGACTAGGTTTTAATGAGTTTTCATTCTTCAAGTCCTTCAAAGGCCAATCATAGGTGAACTTCAAGTGCCTCCACCAGATCAAAAAGAAAGAAGCCTCCAACATCATGTCGAAGAGTGGAACTTTCAGAAGAAAGAGAAAATTCAAATTTAATAGAGTTCCATGATGTAAAAATTTGAAAATTGTCTTATTCGAAACTCTGCAACATGCAATACAGGCCAAGCAATCATCAGTTGTGTGCTTCATACTTAGCAGAATCAGGTTTCAGGATAGTCCATTTCAGTCTCACAGAACAGGGTTGCAGAGAGGAACAGGTGAAGATTTCAATCAAGATAATTTTTTACTCTCACAAATCTTATTTTTAAGATTTTCTTATAAAATTTGAGAGTGAAAGCAAACAGGTTCAAGTTCAACAATATATGTGTGGTGGTCTTTGGGTTTCAATTTCAACAATTTTAGGATCAATTGTAGGTATTAGTGACTCCATGCCCAATGGATATGCCTAGGCTACTAGTTCAGAAAATCTAGCAGGAAGATTTCCCCACGAGTCACCAAATTGTTGACAATTTTTCCCCCCCATGGGCAAAATTGTCCAACAGGGTCCCAATGGTCATAGGCTCCCAAGTGGGCCCCACAGGTTGAAAAAGGTCCAAACATGTGTCTCTAAGGTCTTGGGGAGAGAATTTAAGTGTTTTGGAAGCATTCAAGATAAATCAGGCCATTCAGGGTCATAGTGGGCTCATATTCCCATTGGAGTGCAAAAATGGCCTCTGACCCCCCAAAAAATGGTAAAAATGGCTCAGATGGAGAAAATTCAACATTTTTTGTTCTAGGGCATTCTTCTCCCCTCCTCCAGTCAAAAATTCAAAAAGCTTCCAAAAATAGGCTTTAAAAAATTCAAAAAATCTCCATTTAGGCCTCAAGGGCCAACCGAGCTAGAAAATAGCTCACCGAAATAGCTCAGGTATGAGCTCGGGAGGACCAAAGTTCACATTCAAGGTCGGTGGGAGTCACAAAGGAAAGCTCACCGAGTTGAGTTGGAATGAGGGTACTGGGTAGCTAGCTCGAGTTGGGGAGGGCCACATAGGTCAGGTTTTCAAAAGAGAAAGTTAAAGTGAGGATGAGACTCATCATCAAGCTTGTGGCTCATCGGCAGGGCTGAATGGAGGATGGTTCGACTTGAGCTCAAATGAGAGCTGGGTGGGAAACCATGAAGCAGTTCATCATGGGTGGAGGAGGAGTTGGTAGTTTTCGGCCATCGAGGAAATGGGGCCAATGCATGGTGAAAATCTCAAGCTCATGCAAATAGGCTAGGATCTAGGGAGATCAGGAAGTGGGTAAACAGATGAGATACAGGAACATGGGGGGAACTTGCTCATGGGCTGATTTGTGAAACGTTGGAGGTCAAGTCAGGGGAGAATTGAATGTCATTTTCCCAACGGTGAAGTGGTGAAGATCAGGTGAGCTCAAGGCATGGTGAGAGTTGACATCAGGAGAATCAATTCAAACATTGGAGCCAAGTGCAAAAGAGGCTTAGGGAAGTTAGAGTGAAAGGAAAGTTGAGCTTGGATCATTCAGATCGAGTGAAGTTGAAAGTCAAGGCATGGTGAAGGTGAAGCTCAAGATCAGAGTGAAGAAGAGACTGAAGTCTTTTTGACTTCAGGGATTCGAGTTTCAGAGAACTTAGTAGCAGGTAAAAAATGCCAAAAACCTGAAACTCACGTTGACCCGAAAATTGACTGGCAAAATGAAACCTAAAATGGGTTGGGAAGGTGGCGAGTTGATGAAGCTTCAGGGTTTTAGGCTCAACTCGGTGTTTCGGGTCAACTTTTCAAGGTCCAACTCATTTTTGGGTGGAGTTTTGGAGATGCCCCAAAATGGGCTCGGGGTTGCGAGTTCCAAAGTAGGTCGGAGTCTGAAAGTCTCAAAGTTTGGAAAATGGACAGGGTTGGAGGGTTTGAGGGTTTTGGGTTTTGGGGTCAATCGTTCGAGAGGTTTTGGGATCAGGTGATGTGGAACTTGAAGTGGTGGTGAAGCTAAAGTGAAATGGGAGAAACTCCCAAAAACAAAACCAAAAATCCCACCAAATCCATTCAAAATCCATGTAGGAGTCATGAGTCATGGTCGAGTTGGAGAGGGTTTGAGCCAGTGTGATTGTGTCAAGTGATAGGTGAGGTGCATTGAATGGGGAGACAAGTAAAGAGTTGAATGGAATAATCGAAGCTGGTTTTGGAAATGGATTGGCTCACCAGAAAGAAAATAACTTGGTGGTGAAATAAGGAGATCGGTGGAGAGCTCCATAAGAGGCCAAAACCCTAAACCATCTCTAAACTTCAAACACCCATATCTTTAGCAATTTTTATCCAAATTTAGACAAAATTATACTTTCTGGAAAGGTGAATTAGAGAGAGATTTCAATGGTGAAGAAAAATTTAGTTTCAGAGAGGTTAATATAAAAATCCCAGTGAAGCATCCAGGGAAAAAATGGTGATATCTTCCAATGTACTTCACCCTTTTCTTGCAAAATTATAGTCATTGGAAAGATATTTTGGGATCTACAGCATAACAACATGGGATTTTGGATTTTGAGGGTTTTGGACCTCTGGAAATGGAAGACATGAGTGGTAGGTGAGGGCCATTAATGGAGGTTGGTGAGAAGTAGGGTCATCATGAGTCCTACAGGAGCTAGACTAGACACCTAGGTGTAAATCATAGTAGCTTCCTTCTTCAAGCACAAGGAAACCCCATTAATGGAGCATAGGGATTTTTTGAGATCCTCCAAGCACTCATTGTAAATTAAACAATGGATTTTTTATGGGTTTTGGGGCAATTTCAGGATTTCTTCTCTCTCTCATCTCATCAAATTTCCTCTATAAATATTATTAGGGGTTGCACAAGAAAAGGTTTGATCACCTTTCTTCTCCCATGCACCCCATTTCTTCTTGGGGCTTCAATCCTTCCTCTCAAAATCTGTAATCGCTTCATGCCTCTTTCTACATGCAATGTACTGTGTATACTTCATGAGCAATAAAATTTGTGTTGTGTTGTCTTTTAACCTTTGCATGATTTTTTGTTGTCTCTTTACCTCTCATTACAACATTGTGTTTTGTGCATGTATTTTCATGTTATTGCAGGGTTTGGGTGTGTTGTGTCATTACAGGAATGAATATTGTTTGCATTTTGGGTTTGTGTTGCAGTTGTCCAACCTCCCCTTAATGCATTGGTGGAACTTGGGTTTGTGTTGCATCTATCCAACCTCCCTAGGATTCACCCTTTCTCCATTTTGCAGGGTTGGGAAGAGTGATTAGCACTCCTTTCTTGGTGTATCACCACTTTAGTGTAGGCTTTACCTTTGTGCCTTGTGGGAAAAAAAATCAAATTATCAAGTTAGCACAATCTCCAAAATTTTACAACACATTTCTCCCATAATAGGCACTTACCTCTAGTTACAGAATGCATTCTATCAGTTACAACATTAACAAAAGAACAAATTAGGGATGTACCATCTATAGTGGTGTTTATTTGGGAAGCATCATAGAAGGAAATAAAAACAAGACCTCTCTCCCCCAACACTCTTATCTTGGCATGAGATCATCCAAAAAAATTTGCTCTTGGCATGAGATCGCCCAAAAAACCATCTCTTGGTGTGAGATCGCCCAAAAAACTCACTTTTGGCATGAGATCTCCCAAAAAAATAATTCTTGACATGAGATCACACGAAAAATTCACTCTCGGCGTGAGATCACCCAAAAAAATCACCAATAACAACAAGGCATCCAAATCCAGTAGCATCTCCAAAACACAACAGGTTCGTCCTTATACATAACAAGAATTAGACCACATCAATGCAAGCACAAGCTCCAACAACACACACTACTACGTATACACTTCACCCCTAGGGTCTACCTCCTTCTCCTAGTTTCCATGCTTCACATCGCAATCACTTCACGCTTCACTTGTCCACTCGACATGCTATCGAAAACAATATTCTCTACATGATTACAAGGTACACATCTTCTATCTACTTTATGTTATTGAGTATTCACTCAATAACATAAAGTGGGGGAAAATGTAGATACAAAATCTATGCACTTGGGTACATTTCTAGGTCCTAAAGCATACTAATATATACATGATTCCTAAGCAATAAAACTAGTGGTTGACAACTCCTTTTGGCCTTTTGCTTTGAATCTTTTACACTTTTATTGGCCTTACACACATCACAACTCATGTCAAAAATTGATTGATTTATCTTTTATGGCCTTGAACACTAGCATCCAACTAGGACATAAGTGTCAGGTGCTCCTGACCTTTGCTATCTTCTTCTTACTCTTTTGGGTCTCTTTTATTTTTGGGCATCTTTTATCACATTAGGTCAACCTTTCAGTTGTCAATTACAAAATTCAAACAAAGGAATCATATATATACATAGTTACTTCTCCAAAATCAAGTGTTAAGCACTAAACATTATCTATTATCACCTAAGCTTACATCCAATGGAACAAAGCATTACTACAAAGAATCCATCTAATACATACATACAAGGGACAAGGGCTACATCACTCTGCATACACAACATAGGACGTGAAGTTCATTCTATACCATCTCACACATTATGCATACTTTGAGCATTCTAGATCTATCCGGCTATCATAGTGCAACTTGCACAAGGGTAATCCTAGGGACATCATTACAAAAACATACACATAGAACTGCATGGAGTCTGAAATGTAGTGAACATCGGTACTAAGTTAAACATCTAACTTCAAATAGGTATTATTTATTCAGGATTTGATGTGGTTTTTAGACATGTGTAGGTAGATTTTTTTTTTTAGATTACAGGTACGATTGGAACCCTAATAGCATTGAAGTCAGAGCGACAAAATGAATATTGGAGCGAAAGCCTTATGATCCTAGAAAATATTCAAAACCTAGGCATCTAAGCGGACACTAGTGCCCAGATCGAACACTAACACCTAGGGCACTATTGTCCTCTTCTAGTCACTTTTGTCCTTCACAGTTTTGTACTTCTGAATCTTCATTGAGCCTTGACAATATTGTTTCCAGCCTGTTCCAGTAGTTGCTTAGTCTAGATCACTCTCGGATCACACAAAACCAGCTAAGTCATGCCTTACTCTCTCATTTTCTTAGGGTTTTACTTCCTTGACATGCTTATTTATTTTCCATTACTGTATTTATCCATCTTGTATATAATTCATTATAGTAGTTACTCTGAAATTATATTTAATTCAATTTAAATTAAATGATAAACTTCTTTCTCTATACTTGGGAAATTTCAAATTCAACAAAACTTTAGATGTGAAAATTTATGGTAATTTCTCTGAAACCACCAAGAATTCATCATTGTCCTTTGACATAACCAGTAACTCAAAGTGCAAGTTTTCAGGGTAATCAAAAAATTATTATTTTTCATTCTCCATATCCCTACCTATCCATACATCGACCTAATTCTCTTTATCATCTAAAACCTTTTCAGTCAATGATTCACTTCAACTCTTTAGCTCTACAAAAACTCCACCTAGTTGTTATGACATAAACCATATCTTCTTCTTTAGTTGTACTTCCTTGTCCTCGAGAGATATCAAATTTAGGCCCTTTATGCAATGTAAGATGCTCAATATAATAATCATGTCTCTTTAAAGTATGATATAATTAGAATTATATACTAGGGTTAACATACCTATACAAATGTAGCCAAAGGGGTGATGATTATGATTGATGTAAGAAAACCTACAAGGTGATGTATACACTCAAATAAGCCTATAGTCCCTAAAGTAGTGTTTGTAGTCACTAAATCATGCACTTAATATGTACATCTAGTCTCTAAATATTTCATATACGTGCATGATTCCTAAGCAAGAGAACTAGTCATTAACAACCCTCTTTAATTTTCTTTGACATATACTTTTATATATTTATTTTTTGTTCTTTCCAATTGGAAACTTATAGTTTTTCACAGTAGACAACATATTATTGAAAATCTGATTTCACTGTCTAACCTTTTGAGCACCTTTTACAAGATACCATTCATTAGGGACAGGAGCACCCATAAATTATTGTCCCCTATGGGTCCTGTGTGCCTCTTTTCATCTCTTTTCTTGATATTCTTGAATGTTACTTTTATTTCTTAGTCTTCTTTTATCAACTCATGGTCGGCCATTCATCTTGTTAATGATATTCGAAACTACATAATACAAGGGAATCATATATATACATCTCTTATTTAATATCATTATGGGGGAAAGCATTCAAGAGGCACATACTATCTACAAGGGGCTAATTTTCTATCTACTACATCAAGGACTGCATTTTGGACTGTATACTTCACTACATAAGAGGGTTTTTCTTAAATTCCATACCACACATTTACATTTGGGACAAATTAGTTATATCCCTCTATCTCTTTGTGAAATTGGAACTAGGGAATCCTAATTCAAGGGACACTATTTCAATCACACACAAAATAACACACATAGAGTCTGAAATGTAGTGCAAGTGCTTAGTGAATGACAATCACATTGGGGTAGCTACCAAGGTTATTATGACTCAAGCATATGCATTATTTTATTCATCTAATGTGTGCTTGAGTACTATGTAGGTATCTAGAATTTTACAGGTATAGGTGTGACACAACTGAATGTGTGCAACCTAAAGAATAAGTGATAACACTAAGTGACACAGAAATAACCAGATTCTAAGCTATATCCATAGACACCAACACCTGGAACAAGATTGTAACGCCTAAACATCCCTTTCCAGGCACTCATGTCCCTAAGATCGTCACTTTCTAGAATTAGACACATAGATAATAACAGTCTAAATACCTTTCTAGATCTTGTTCATTAGTCAGTTTAGACCTATAAAGATAATTCATTCTCTAAACCCTATCTATCACTCTTTCTTGTCCACATTTAAAATCTGTGTGATATTTCTTGAATATTTTTATATCTATCTTATCAGAAGTGTCCTTATCTTAGATTTAAGTTATATTTAAATCATTTGGTGAACCCGATCTCTTACATGCCCATTATGTAGTATCATTTCTTTTCCTATTACATAGTAGTGGCCACTTTGGATCCCAAACCTATATAGATATTGCCCCATCCACTCGACATTGTCCTTCTCCCATGGATGACCCCCATCAATGAAAACAATATTAGAAATTCCAATAAAATACCTCTCAAGGACATTAAAGCATTTGATACATGAACATTCCTATGATGAAGATACCAATGTTGATCAAGCCCAATTGGATTTCCTTACCAATTTCCACTTATGTAATGCATGATAATCCGACCCATGTTCTACATATCATTGATGCTCTATTGGCTTCCCAGTGTACCCATGTATAATGCTACCCATAATAGTATGACTCATATCTTATCACTCTCTACTAATACTACTTATTTTATCACACTTTCTTCCTCTCCTTCCAATATTAGAGTCTCCACCGTTCACATGACTATTCCCACCCCTTCTACTCATTATTCTTCTCATCTTATTTCCCACATTTAACCTAATTATTCTTCACCCAAGATTTAGAGTCTCTTTATCATGATTTACAAGCACAAATTCATCAATTGCAAAGAGATACTTCTTCTTCATCCCCATCCCTTGATTCTTCACTTCTTCTTCATAGTCATCTTCCACCCGAAGTGTCTTCTTATCCACTCCCTGCCAAATTTTCTTCACCAAAGTTTCCTCTATTCAATGGCCATGGAGATCCTCAAGAGCATCACCTTAGATATTTTCATGTTGCTTACCTAAACTATGCATGTGATGACACCATCTTGACCAAGTTGTTTCCTAAGAGCTTACAATATTATGCTTTGTGATGGTTCTATGACTTGCCCTTGCATTCTGTTAAATCATTTACTACTCTTGCTGATTTGTTTCTAGCTCATTTTTCTATGAATATTGGAACAAAAATATATATGCACAAATGGATAAAATTAAGTAAGGATCTAATGAACATCTTAGTGATTATGTATTGTTACAAGAACAAACTCTTTCTAAAATGAACAATGTATTAGTTGAATCTGAATTGCAAGATCTCTTTATTCAGATTATTTGCTCCTTTGCAAGAGTGTGTTGTTTTTGATTCCTATCATTCCTTTCAACATCTATGTTATACCTTTGAAAACTCGTGAGACTAAGCTCCTTTCTTTAAGGAAAACTCAAATATGGTCTAATCTTTCTGATCATTCCTCTTCTAAATTTCCAAGCAAGGTTCCCTTTTCAAACCCAAGTCTAATGATGCTAAGACTACTGTAAATGTTGTTTTGCTAACCTATCAAAGCTTCAAGCTCCAACCCACTGGACATATATTTACTTGATTGCCTTATCCTCCTATGATGATTGCCCAAACTCATTGAAAAAATCCAATTTATCTTTCCACCTCCTCTCGAGTATGATCCATAATAGGCCCCATGGAAGGAATTTTGATGAGCATGCATATTTTGAATACCATAGATGCAATGTCCATTCTACCAACAAGTATTTCAAGCTTCTCCATTTGATTCAAGATCTCATTGAGAATAATGATATTTAGTTGCATGAATCCACTACTACCACTTCCAAATCTACCAATGACAATGGAAAGTTAAAAATATTCAATGAACCATTACCTAAGCATGAAAAGTTAGTCCTTGAGTCATCTTATAATGATACCTACCATGCGGTACCTCCTCTTGATTCTTTAGATCATCCCCTTGGATTCCTTATTGGTGCTACTGATATCACATCACCTACTATCAATTTCACTGATGTTGATTTTCATGCCTCATTATCCTCCCATAGATTACATATTGATGCTTATGTTGGACCCCATTCCATCAATAATGTTATGGTATATCCTACATTTAAATCTAATGCATGTTCATTTTATTTCTTGTAGTCTATTGGATTTACTCTATCCCATGGTGACACGCACGTATCCCACTTCATATGGCCATGTTATTCTATCCATTATTGGTGGGCCTCTTACTATTTCTATGAGATCTCGAAAGGGCCGAGGTGTTTGAGACCACAATGGAACCATCCCCAAGTTGTGGGACCTTGCGAGCTTGGGATGGATCTCCGGAGAAGGCCGGTTCCTCTATCTATTTCTACTACTACTGCTACTCCTAGTGTTGAAAGGGGAAACTAAGCTAAGAATGCCAAGGGACCAAGGAAAGAAGGATAACATGAAGTAAACTACACTAAAAGGTGATAGCACCAGAAAAGAGGGGTGAACACTATCTGTTCTAAGTGAGAATGATAGGGAATGTGTGAAAGGAGGCTAGGCATGAGTAGCACAAAGTGAAATACACATTCACCAGATCATTCTCATGGAACACAACCAAGTATGGAACTATAGGGGACTTGAAATAGCACAACAATACACAATGCAAGAGAAGAGGCAAGAAGAAGGAATGCAAACATGTTAGGACAGAGAATAGTCACAAAACAATGCTTCTATTACTTCCAAAAATGCACAGAACTGTTACAATGATAAGGAGGCCGATATCCACATGCAAGAGCCAAACATGGAGGTCTGCAACTCAAAATACAGAAAATATGGAGTCCTTAGCAACATGCATAAGGATCCAGAGTGTCCAACCCTTTACAATGAGCCCCGACCCCTCCTTTATAGATTCAGCCCAGAGGGAAGAAGGAGAGAGAGAAGTGGGAAAACTAATTCGAAGCTCAACCACCATCATTAATGCCTCCTACAAATCCACCCCAAATCTATCATGTCTGCATCAATTACTTGTTCGGTGCCTCGAAGGAGGAGGAACGGTGGATCAGATCAAATCCGATCTGGTTGTTGGGGGAAAATAGATCCTGTATTAATGGCACGAAGACATTTCTTCATTTTTTCCCACCTAACCTCTCCAAAATTAAAGTTTCAGATCTCCATGGCATAGACGAGGCCGAGATCTTTCCAATGGTGCCAAGATTTGTCAGATTTTGAGCACTGAGTCAAAAGATATGCTCATTTGAAATTTGAATCGGGTCCATACAAAAAGGTGGGAACCAGCTACCAAAACGGGTGCCCTTTTGAAACCAGACACATGGAGGGCTGGCGCATGTCTGAGGGAAGCCTTTGTATTTCACTTTTGAAGTTGCGTCAGGCTGACACGTGGCTGCTTCCATGGTTCACTTAGTTTCTTCATGTTTTGGCTAAGTCTTTTGCTCGGCAGGGTCATATATCTGACTGGGGACACGTGGCATCTTGGCACTAGTTTGGAAACCCTTCCCCAATTTTTCTCTTGAATTAGCATCGTGCTGACACTTGGCATCCTCCATTGGCCTATCTCAATGCTTTGACTATTCAACCCTGACCCTGTCCTTTTATGAAACCAGGATGCGTGGAGGCTCCGCGCTCATTTAGAAACCCGCTCAGGATTTTTCCTTTGAAGGAGCATCGGGTTGACACATGGAAAGAAGGTGAACACTTGGAATGTGGGCACAAGGGAGAAGTGGAAGAAAGAGGCGTGAGAGGGTAGAAAGGAAGGTGATACTTGCAGAAGGCAAGTATGAAAACAAGAAGCAGGCATTCAACTAAAGGAAGGCAGATGAGGGAGAAAGAAAAGAGGACGCGAGAAAGAAATGAGTCTGGGTAAGGCACAAGAGGAATGCCAGGACTTAGCTGATTGGAAGGTAAGTCTGAAGGTGCCAAGGAGTGCACGATGGGATAGGAGAGTAAGTGGGGACACGGAGGAAGGGAAAAAAATGGAAGGAGATAAAAGAATGCAAAGGGAGCAAGAAGGCGTGCAAGGGTGCACAGAGGGACTGCAACTGTGCCAAGGTGTTTAAAAGAACAATCTTGAGTGCGCGTGATCTGAAATGTGAAACACCAGAGTCAGGATGAAAATATAAGTTATCCAGATAACTAGGAGAGTTATTTGGATAACAGTTTTGGTGACTTTCAGGGGCCATCTGCCTACTAGATGAAGAGACCAGTAGCCTTAGAAGTCCATTGGGCATGGAGTCGGGCTTGTTAATTTTGAAGATTTGGTCTGCAACTTGAAGAACACCCTAGAGTCACTTGAAGTTGTCTGAACTCTGAACTGAATCTCACAACTGCTGAGAGAAGCTCTGCATTCTGGAAGTAACAAAAGAGCGCATGTGCAGGAAGCATGTGAGGGGAAAGAACTATGTACAAACAAACAATGTGCATGGAGCACACTTGGAGGAATTGAAACTACTTAATATATACAACATGATGCAACAAACCTAATGGAAGGGTTTGAGATAGATCTCGTTTACTGGGATTTGCAGTGTGCTTCCATCCGGATGAGTTAACTCAAAAGAGTTAGCTTCTTTGCAAGACTTGATGATGTATGGGCCACTCCAAAGTGCATCAAACTTTGAATGGCACCCTGGTTTAGCTCTGTCAGCATCCCATTTTAGAACCAGGTCCCCAACTTTGAAAGCTTGAGGCCTAGCCTTTCTGTCAAACCATTTCTTTGTTGCTTGCTGATGTTGTTCTAGCTTGATCATGGAAGAGTTTCTGAGCTCTTCAAGATGAACCAACTCTGCCATCCTGATTTCTCTCTGATCCATGCCCTCAAATTCTAGCTGTTGGGCAAGCACCAATGAATTTAGTTCTAGTGTCAAAGGAAGGGCAACCTCCTTGCCATAGACAAGCTTGTAAGGCAAAGTTCCTATTGCCTTTTTGACTGTGATTCTATCTTCCCAGAGCGTGTGCAAGACCTTCGTATGCCACTGTCTTTGGCTGATGTTCATTGTGCACTTCATGATTCTGATCAGGTTCTTGTTTGTTGATTCTGCTAGACCATTTCCCTGAGGGTAATAGTTGGAAGAGGTTTTCAGGTAAATGCCTAGACTTAGAGCCCAATCAGTGATTTTAGCACCAAGGAAGGCCTTTGCATTATCAGAGATAATGGTTTGAGGAATGCCAAACCTTGTGACTAAACCTTCAAGAAAGTCAAGGATGACTGCCTCAGTTGATTCCTTAAGCACGACAACTTCTGTCCATCTGGTGAAGTAATCTGTAGCTGTCAGCACCCATTTATTTCCAGCTTGAAGGTGGATTGATCATGCCTATGAAGTCGAGACCCCATTGCACAAAAGGCTGATCCACTTGGATTGGTCAGAGGGGAAGCACTACCAATATTTTCTTTCCTGCAAAGAAAGCACACTCCTTGCATTTTGTGACCCACCTATGTGCATCTGCAAACAGGGTAGGCCAAAAGATACCTACCATTATGATCTTCATTGTTGTAGTTTTGGCAGAGAAGTGTCCACCAGAGAATCCATCATGAAATTCTACTAACACTTGCTCAGTCTGTGCACCATTGATACATCTTAACAACATGCCATCTAGATTTCTTTTGAAGAGAAGTCCATCAATCAAAACATAAGGGATAGATTGTAACCTCAGATGCCTTCTCTTTGCTTTGTTCAAACTGGGAGGGTATGCACCCTCAGAAAGGAATGTGATCATGTCCTTCATCCAGTCACACATGCACCAGGGTCTATATTTTGTTCATGTTCTACATGGGGTAGGTCTTCATTTAAAATAATGAAGCCTCAAGTTCACTCTACACATCCTCAACAATCTACTTGCAGAGTGCACTGCCTCTTACCAGCTTTGTGGCCTTAATAGTCACATCATATTCCATGATTTTTGTCACCCATCATGCTCTCTTCTCACTGATTTCTACTCCCATGATGAAGTCTCTGACAGATGAGTGGGAGACTAACACCTTGATATGATTTGTGGCAAGCATGCTCTTGAATTTCTTGAGTGCACACATGATGGCGAAGACCTGCTTCTCCATGTGACTGTATTTCAATTCATAATCCTTCAGCGTCTGGCTAAAGAAGGCCACTGGTTATTCCATCCCTTGTTCATTTTCCTGTGTTAGGACAACAACAATGCTTGCATCAACACCATAAGCATAAAGGATGAAATCCTTTGAGTAATCTAGATTGATGAGTGTTGGCACACAAGTAATATCTTTCTTGATCTTGTTGAAGCTTTCTCTTCCTTCTGTTGTCCATCTGAAGGCTATGTCCTTTTTGAGCATGAGGGTGATGGGCCAAACCAGTCCCGCAAAGTTAGGGATAAAACACCTAACAAAGTTAATCTTGCCAAGGAAGGACTGTAAGGCCTTTTTGTGCACTGGCAGGGAAAGGGCTAGGATGGCTGAAACATGCTCATGATCAATCGCGATACCATCTTTTGAAACCACATGGCCCAAGAGCTTGCCTTGAGCCACTGTAAAATTACACTTCTTGGGGTTAAGAGATACCCCAAATTCTTTGCATCTCTCAAAGACCTTTTCTAGGTGTGCCATGTGATCCGTGCACTTTGCTTTGAGAAGACAGTTATATCATCCAAGGTAAACCAAGATGAACTCATTGATGTAACCTTTGAAGGCAATATCCATGGCGCATTGAAACGTTGCGCCACATTTGACAGACCAAAGGGCATTTTCTGGTATGCATATGTTCCCCACTTGGTTGTAAATTCTGTTTTGAATTGATCCTCTTCCTTGACCAGGATCTGGTTGAAACCCGAATACCCATCTAGCATGGAGAACCTTTACATGCCAGCCACAGTCTGCAGAATCTACTCCATTGAAGGTAAAGGATAATGATCCTTTAGAGATGCCTTATTCAAATATCTGAAATCAACACAAAGTCTGATTTCACCATTCTTCTTACGTACTTTCTGGAACCAGATTTGTAACCCAGGTAGAGTATTTGATAGGAAAGATAATTTTTGCCTCAATGAGTTTTGATAGTTCCTTTCTCATGAGGGGCTCTATCTTTGGATTGACTGGCCATGCTTTTGTCTGATGGGCTTGATACCAGGATCAAGGTCAATGGAGTGTTGAGCAACACTTGGATCAAAACCTTTGAGGTCTTCATACTCCCATGAGAAAATGTCATTGTATTTTTGACAGAGAGAGATGAAGGCCTGTTTTTCTTCATGCACACAAGTCCTGCTGAGTAGCAGCTCCTTTCCGCGTGCAATAGTAATGGAGGAGCAATCCTCTTGCACGGCACGCATGTATCTTTCTTCACCCTTGAACTCATCATCAGGGCTGAACATTTTCTCTAAGGTGACCAGCCCTTTAGGAAACTTATTTGTCTTCAACTGTATTACTTGGTCACCATAGCTGTCATGGAGGTTAGCTTGCATACTTGATGAAAATTTAGCTTCATTCTAGATAAACTGGATGATCTGCATCACTGTCAAACACTTACCAGTTGGTGTTATTTTCTGGAATGGATGGTCTGATCACCATCTTAATGTGCTGAGTGTTTCCTTTGACAAAGTCCTCAGCAGGAGAAAATTGTGAACCGAGCATGGCCATTTGGTCAGCTTCTTTGTTCATTCTGCGTGGGACTACCTACAGATTAAGGGCATCAAAGCTCTCAAGTAGGTCCCAAACTCTATGTTTATAAGCTTTAAGAAGCTTATTATTTGTCTGGAATTTGTTGGTGACCTGGTGGATGACCAATTTTGTGTCCCCAAAGATCTGTGGTGCCTTAATTTTCTTCTTCTCAGTAATGAGCAAGCCATGCACTAGCACTTCATATTCTGCCACATTGTTAGAGCATGCAAACTGCAACCTATGCGTGAAGAAGAATTTCTCATCTTTAGGGGAAATGAGAACCACTCCTACTCCCACACCATTTCTGCTTCTAGATCCATCAAAATATAACTTCCATAGACCAGTTTGAACTTTTTCTTTCATGAGCGTGCATGGAAGCATAACATCTTCTTCTAGAATGCAATAAGTACCAAGCCCAGTTTCATAGGCTTCTAGTTCTTCAGCATAGGGATCAAATTTGTGATGCCTTTCCGCCCATTCATCAAGCACTAGGTCTAGAATAGAGGGTGGAAGAGACTGCTCTTCAGGAACTGAAACTTGTTCTTCCTGGATAAGACAATTGGCTTGGAGAGGGGATGGGACATATGGCTCTACATGATAAGAAAATATAGGCTCAACTTGTATGGTGAACTGGGTACCATACCTTGTCTTGAGTAACATATGAGACCAATCAAAATACAAGTAACCACCCACTTTAGCAATAAATTCTCTTGATAGACTATAATTAATCCAAAATGTGCCCCCTTTAGACTCATTTTTTGGCTAACATCCTATCATTCTTCACTTCTCTTGTGCCTTAGACATAATCATTTTGCTTTTCAGGCACTCAAAACCTTCTAAAATGACACCATTGGATAGAGCTGGGTTTCTTAGCAACTTCCACTTAAATTTTTTCTCCTAACTCCATGTATTTTTGAAGTTATGGCTCGGCGGAGTTTTCAGTGTGGGAAATTTTCCCTTTCAAGGCCCGCAGCCAATGAGATGCCGCCACGTGTCATGGAAGTGGTTAGGGTCCCACAGGATGACTTGTTTTTTCTTCCAAGTGTTTGGCACGGAAATTTGTGCAAATGGAACAATATCCATTCTTGACCTGTTTAGGTGAGGCCCGCCGACGAATTTTAGTTAGGGAAGAGGCTTGGCCTACCAAATGAGGGGGACATGCTTTTTTAGACGAAGCTTTACGAGGGGCCTCCTGCATAGGTATTTGAGCACCTTTACTACACAATGCCTTGTTTGATTCTTTCTTCTGCTAAGGATCTTCTTGCATTACTAGGGGTATAACCTATGTGCCTAACTCTAATATTATTTTCTTATATCTTATGTTGTTTGTAACTTGGGTGTGTGGTATTTTTGTATCTTCTGCAGCTTGGTTGATTGCACTGAAGTCCTTCGAGCTAAAGAACATCACCATTAGGCTCCTGAAGGAGACTTTTGTTCTATCTAGATTATCTACTTCATGGGTACTTGTTAAGGATGATAGGATAAGGCATTCTAGATCATGAAGGTTTGGGCGTGCATAACATTAGCACAATTATATTGACTATGAGGCATGTTACAAGGGAAGCACCACTCTGACTCTTATGCCATGTTGTTCTGAACTGGAACTGTTATCCAAAATGTGCCCCTGCTCATTTTTGTGGCTAACTCCTTGTGTTCTTACCTCTCTTGTGCCTCAGTATCCATTTTTGATTTTTAGGAACCCAAATATTTCTAAAAATGGAACCATTGGATAGAGCTGCAATCTCTCAGCTTTCCGGAAAGTGTAAAGTTTTCATCCTAACTCCTCATATTTTTGGAAAGTTATGGCTCGGCGGAGTTTTTGTGGGAAATTTTTCCCTTAGGAGACTCGCGGCCAATAGGAAGCCACCACGTGGCACCTGGAGTGGTAGATCATGGGGAAAATTTTAAAAATTTTCCAAAGAACAAATGGTTAAAAATTCAAACTTTTGCCCGCCGATCGGATTTTGGCCTATTTTTGCCCTAAATTCTCAAATTGCCATATCTTTCGATCCAGAGCTTGGTATTTTCATGTTCTTTATATAAATGGAAAGCTGGTGAAATTATCTACATGATTCCGGGGTCAATTTTGCATTTTGGTTGAGTTTGGAGAGATAAAATTGAAAAACATTCCTCTGGCACGTGGTAATGGCCAGAAATGACGTTTCAACAGCAAGTTTTAATGCAAAATGGGTTGCATTCTTCTTCAGCATGGCCAAAAATGTCAGGGCATGGGTCTGTAAGGATGCCCATGTTGTTTTCATGCATCTTCATTTAATGGGGAATGGCTTCCACGTTTTTTACACGTTTTCTCTCTCCTGGGCTCGACCCATGCATTGTAAAAGCCAGATTTGGCTCATTTTTTGAGGTGGAACATTTTTTTTGGATAGTAAGCTTCTTCTTTCACCTTCAACAAGTGATTTTTACAAGTATAATACCTTATTCATGATTGTAGCAGGTTTCTGCCTCTTTGATGTTGCAAATGCAAAGATTTTTACAGTGAAAAATGACAGTGCAGACTCTGTGATCAATTTTCAGTCCTTTGTTTGTATTGTTTTGCTTCATTTCAGACCTCTAATTGCATCTTATCAGCCTGTGTATGATGTTTCATGTTACATTTTATGAAATGGTGTCAATTTGCATGAATAAGAAGTGTTCACCACTCCTTTGGTGTATCACCTATTAGCTTTAGTTTCAATTTTTGCACTTTCTATCTCTGTCTCCTTGGAATTTAGAGTAGGATTAGGATTCAAACCTCTGCAATTGTGCAAATAATAGATCTGATCAGAGGAGTTTGAGGAACCAACCTCTAATCTAGAGATTCCTCTCTCATTTTACAAGTCCCACACTTGGGGAGAGGTTTCAATGTTGTGCAATCACACTGGATGCCAGAAACATCAACTTAGAAACAAGATTTACATCCAGGGGTGCTGCTGATTTGCAACAACAGTTTTGGCACACCCGGTGGGACCTTAGAGGTCTCATTTTCATTGCAACAAAGTTGATGTGCATCTGTTGCAATTTTCTTGCTTAAAAGAGCTATAAATTGCACATCTGGCGACTCCAAGGAAGAAGAATCAGCTGGTTTTAGCAGTGCAGACCTGAAAACTCATGAGAAGAATCACTACAAGGTCAAGAGTTGGAGAAGAAGAGGTGTTGTTTGAATATCTGTAGTTATCTCCAAGAATAAGGCAAAGTGGGAGGATAATCCAAAGGTCTCCATCTCCACCAAACAGAACTCTCTCAACTCCTCCACCTGGTAGGCCTTTCATTCAATCAACAAGGGTTCTAAGGCCAATTAGAATGGCACAAAACAACCCCTATGTCAATTTCACTGGCAGCAGCCCACTTGCTCTCAATGCACAAAATCCAATCCCAATTGCAGCATTGAAGAACATTCCATACTTCACTGGAGAAAATCAGACCTCACCTAGTGATCATGTTAAGGATATTGCTAACATTTGTGCAATCCATGAGATCAATGAGATGCAAGTTGCTGTCAAACTGCTGGCATCTTCATTCAAAGGGAAAGCTTTACAATGGTTCAGGAGTCTTGCCTCAGGTTCTATTCAAAATTGGAATCAGCTATGTATAGCCCTCCATGAGTAGTTTGGGGAAAAGGGAGACAACTTGTCCCTTTTGGAGCAGCTGACAACTATCAAAAGAGCTCCCAATGAGCAGCTGACTGATTTTAATTTTAGATTTCAAAGGACTTGGGTGAGAATTCTAGTGGCAGTCAGGCCAACAGCAGAAGGTGCTTTTCTTTACTATCTCAAAGCTCTAAATTCTGATATTTCTATGTTAATTCAGTCCATGGGAGGCACAACTATCCCTATTGCTTATAGCATTGCCATTAGAGCTGAAAATTGTTTGATCCAAGCTGGCAAACTAGCCCCTAGACCTCCCATGCCATTGTTTCCAAGTTTAGAGAGCCCAAACACTAATCAAGCACCTAATTTGGCTTCTTCTCCCACTCCTAGAAATCAGAATTCAAGTGAAGCTTCCACTTCATCTTCTAGTGCCTCAAATGAACTTCAAGAAGTCATGAAGCAATTGCAAAATTTAGGTAATGAGCTGGTTACTCTCAAGAGGCAACAAGCCCAAAGTTTTAGACCTTCCTTCCAGCCTCAAGCTCAGCCTAACAGGCAGCCATATCAACCTCATAGACCACCCAATCCAGCTGCAAATCTAAATCAAGCAAGGCCTCCTGCCAACAGACCATTTCAGCCCTATAATCCAAATGCTATATCTACCTCTAAGGCATTGGTGCCAACACAAAACAACGTTGCTCAAGAGTATGATTGGTGTTTTCCATGCAATGAACCTCACAACCAATCTATGTGCTTCAACGGTGCCTTGAATCAAGCATTAATGGTGAAAACTACTGGTGTGGAGGGTGAGGGTAGTCAAGGAAACAACCAACAACAAGAAACATTCCAGCAGCAATCAGCTCCAAATGACACCACACTTGTGAACTGGCAGGCAGAGGATTTTTGTGGCATAAATCAAACAGTCTCTCAAGGTGTTGTAGCCAACACAAGGTCAAAAAGAAGGAATTTTGGTGAAGAAAATCCATTAACTCCAACGAATCCACAACCTTTTATGGCTCCACAAATGGTTGGTAAACAAAATCCAGTTGTAAATGCACAAGGGCAGCCAAGAACAGCTCCTAGACCAACTCAAATACCAGTTGTTGTTGCCCACATGCAAGGGATGAATATGCAAACCAAGGGACAACAAATAGATCCTTCATCACCATTTAGTATCGTTGATCAGATGAAGAAGACAAATGTAAATATATCAATGTGGGAATCCCTATCTATCCCAGGCCAGAGAGATTTGCTACAAGCTGCCATGAAGGACTAGCCAACTTCAAATCAGCAAGTCCAAATGCAAGAGAAGGTGCTCACAAATGCTGCCCAGCCTGAAGGGAATCATGGAGGATAGCAAGGTAAAATGTTGAAGCCCCCTCCTTTTTATGTCTCATTAATCATTGGAAACCAATTGGTGCACAATTACATGATTGATTCCGGGGAAAGTAGCTCAGTGATGCCCAAGAAAATAGCTGATCAGCTAGGACTTCAATATGAAACCATATCCAAAGGGGTAGTGCAGTTGGATGGGACAGCAGTAACAATAGTTGGGGTGATTAAAAACTTGAGTCTTACCTTGCATGCATGTCCAAATGTTGTTGTTTTACAAGATGTATCAGTTATAGACCTTCCACCACTCTTTGCCCTATGTTTGTCAAGAGATTTCATAGCCAAGATTGGAGGATATTTGTCTGCTGATTGGTCACACATGCTATTCAGAACAAGGTATGGAACCAAAGCTACAATCAGGTCTGAACCTATTGCAAACTTCCACATTGAGCCCTACACTCCAAGTCAGATCAATGCCAACTGTTCAGCATTTGATCAAGAAGATCACCCAAGCACTGATGAAGCTGACACCAAGGTTGGAAGCATCCCGGATCTAACTCTTGATGAATGGGCAAACAAGGTGCATGCTTTTGATCCTTATCAAGAAGTAGAAGAATCTGAGCTAGGGGTCTATTGCATACATCAAGAAGATCAGCCCATTCCTAGCATCACCAAGCCAAACCACAAGGATGACAATGAGGTATGGCAGCTTGTTTTTTGATGGATCAAGGAGTAGACAAGGTGCAGGAGGTGGAGCTATGCTTGTTTCACCTCAAGGGGTTAAGTATTATTCAGCTTTTAGATTTTAGTTTGCATGCTCTAATAACACTGCTGAATATGAAGCCTTGGTGCAAGGATTGCATTGGGCAATCAAGAGAGGAATAAAGAACTTGCAAGTCTTTTTGTGACAGTGAGTTGATTGTCAACCAAGGTCAAGGGGGTAGCATGCTGTCAAGAATGATCTACTCAAGTGCTACAAGAACAGGGTGTGGGACCTCATTGAAGATTTTGAGGGTTTTGGCATCAAATCCATTCCTAGGAAAGAGAACCAAGCTGCTGACAGGCTTGCAGCAGTTGGGGCAGCCTTTGACGTTGTGGAGAGCATTCAAAAAGACAAGGTATAAGCCAAACATCCATGTGATTGTAAGGCCTTCAGTGCCAGAAAACAATGTAAGTTGGCAAGTGTTTGAAAATGATCAGCAAATCATCCATTTCTTACAAGAAGAGGCTGAGTTCTCAGCTAAAAATCAGGAAAAGTTGGAACAGCAGTATGGTGACCAAGTGGTACAGCTGAGAACCAACAAACTACCAAAGGGACTTATTACTTTGGAGTCCATTTTCAATCCTAATGATCAGTTTAGGAAGGAGAAAGCAAACATCCAAGTCAAGAGAGAAGATTCAGTGTCCATCTTGGTGGAAGAAGGCAAATCACTCCAAGTTGGAAAGATGACAACTAAGCAAGAAAGGTATGAGTTCATACAACTTTGTCAAGAGTTCCTTGATGTGTTTGCTTGGAGCTATAAAGATTTGAAAGGTTTCAATCCCAAGTTAGCTCAACACACCATTGAATTGGATCCAAATATTAAACCCATCGGACAAAAAAAAAGGCCAATCAATCCACACATGGAGCCTCTCATGAGAAAGGAATTGAATAAGTTGATAGAATCAAGAATCATATTCCCTATCAAGCATTCTAGTTGGGTTTGCCAACTTGGTTCCAGTCAGAAAGAAGAGTGGGGAAATGAGATTGTGTGTTGACTTTAGAGATTTGAATAGAGCATCTCTCAAGGATCATTACCCACTTCCTTCTATGGAGCAAATTTTGCAAGTTGTTGCTGGCTCCGAGAGGTTTTCACTACTTGATGGCTATTCAGGGTACAATTAGATTATGGTGAAGGAAGAAGATCAGTTCAAGACAGCCTTTACAACCAAATGGGGAACTTATGCATACAGGAAAATGCTATTTGGGCTGTCCAACGCTGGAGCTACCTTCCAAAGAGCAATGGACATGGCGTTCAAAGGTTTGATTAACAACATGGTGCTGATATATCTTGATGATATCACTATTTTTTCAAAAAATTTAGTAGACCACCTCTTTCATTTGAGACATGTGTTCCAAAGGTGCAGAAGATTTGGAGTATCCTTGAATCCCAAAAAGTGTATTTTCTCTAGCTCATGAAGGAAAGCTCCTTGGCCACATTGTCTCCAAAGAAGGATTAGAAATTGATCCAGAAAGAGTTGAAGCCATAAGAGCACTACCATTGCCAAGCCACAAGAAGGCCCTTCAAATTTTCTTGGGGAGAATAAATTTTGTTTGGAGGTTTGTCCCAAGATTTTGCAGCCCTTGTCAAACCTATCACCAAGATGTTAAAGAAAAGCATGGCTTTCAAATGGACAAAAGAAGGTAAAGGAAATTTTTTAAGCAATAAAAGAGTCCATCTCCCAAGCACCAACTCTCATTAACCCGGATTTCTCCAGGGATTTCATCCTCTATGAATTTAGGAGGTAATGATACTATTTCTGCCATTTTGGTACAACAGAACAAGGAAAATGAGGAGTAGCCAATTGCTTTCTTTAGCCAAAGCCTAGATGACTATGAGGTGAGGTATTATTTTATTGAGAAGCATGTACTTGTAGTAATCAGAAGCTTGAAGAAGTTCAAGCATCTAGTCTCAAACAACAAGGTTCAGTTGTTGGTCTCTCATGTGGCAGTTAAAGGACTTCCTCCTCAACAAGGATTTAAATGAGAAAGAGAGCAAGTTGGATCACTCATGTCATGGAGTATGACATTGAGATAAAAGTCACCAAGCTGGTAAGAGGGAAAGGATTATGTGAGTATCTAATTCTGGGAAAGCACAAAAGGAAGTATGCAATAAGAGAGGAGGCTATTTTGACAGCTACAAGACAGCCATGTGCAAGGTAGCACTCAAGAGGAGAATGATGGTGTCCTCACTCCTTGCTGGACCCAAGACATAATGCAATTCCTAAACACAGGTCTATGCCCTCCAGAGATGAACAAGACCAAAAGAAGACACTTTAGATTGCAGGTTGTCCCATATGCCCTTGTTGATGGTGTTTTGTTCAAAAGGGATGTGAATGGAGTGCTGTTGAGATGCATTAGCACAAATCAAATTCATAGGGTGTTGGAAGAGTTCCATGGTGGATAAGCTGGTGGCCACTTTGCACCAAGAGTGATAGATCTAAATATCATGAGGGCTAGCTATTATTGGCCCAAGATTTTCAGCAATTGCTTATGCATGAATCAAGAAGGTGCAAGAATTGTGCCTTCTTCATGGGTAAAGAGAGGCTTAGCTGCCCTTCCATTGCATCCAATTTCACTTGACCAGCCATTCATGCAATGGGGTTTGGACTTCATTAGAGTCATTAATCCAAATTCAAGCCAAGGGCACAAATGGATTTTACCAGCAACAGATTACTTCACCAAGTGGACTAAAGCGGTAACACTCAAGGAAGCAAGTGAATCTAGCATCCTGGACTTTTATGAGGGAATAACAACCAGATTTGGCAAACCTACTACAATAATATCAGATAATGCATTGGAATTCATTGGGTCCAAGGTGACTGAATGGGCTATCAAGAATGGGATCTACCTAAGAACTTCATCAAACTATTATCCTCAGGGTAATGGCCAGGCTGAATCTACAAATAAGAACTTGTTGAGGATCATTAGGAGGACCCTTGATGAAAATAAGAGATCTTGGCATACTAATTTGAAATCAGCCTTATGCGCTGATAGGATAACTCCTAAAAGATCTACAGTTAACTCTCCATTCAGGCTTGTTTACGTGTACAGAGGCAAGTGGTGCCCATGTCACTTGAGGTGCCAGACATTGGATTTTTTACAAGTAGTTAGAGTTGGAAAAGTTTGGGCTCATGGAGGTGAGATATGCAGAGTTCCCGCATGGCCCGCCAGTGAGATCAGATTATGCCAGGCATGTCCAGGGGGAAAAATTGAAAAGGATTGACTAAGCTGTTAGCACCATGGAAAACCTTTCAAAAGGAAGGTCTACCAGACTAGATCATGTTACGACACGTGTCCTATGGCATCTAGTGACCTTCAGATGGGATGGAGGAAAGATTGGAATTTTGGCGAAGTGTTTTGGTAAAATTTGAATGGACAAGTTTGGAGTGGCCCATACATGGCCTGCACAAAGTGTAAGGGCAGCAATTCATGCCAATGTGTCTTCATGGGCATGCGGGGTAGCACTACAGATGTGGGGGGAGATTGGGATTTTTTCCCAAAAGCATAAAATGCTACTAAAGGAAAAATGTTTGCCTATGCCCCGTAAATCTTAGCTAAGGTTTTCATGCCACCACGTGCTTGTGCACCGGATCGGTGGGTTGATAGGGGAAATTTGGGAAATTTTTCCAAAGTGAAAAAGGCACAGGAAATGCTGTCAAAGAAAAAATTTTACAGTCCTTGCTTCCGAACAGGTGATATTCCAATCTTCATCCTTGCCACGTGTCTAAGTCAGTTGGAAAAAGATACAAGACAAGCCCACATGGAAAATTTGAAGGGAAAGGCCATGCAACGAATGAGGGTTTGCTTCATCGTAGTTTGAGTTAGATGACCCCTAGGAGTTGCCAAAATAGCAATGGAAAATTTAGCCCCTGATCAGGCCTGTGCCCAACTCAGCATGTGCCACGTATCCTCAGATCTTATCGTCCTCGGTGGGGACATTCATGGAAAATTTTCCAAAGGGCACTCAAATCAATGGAAAAATGAAGCATTAAAGGCCCATGACCAAATCAAAACACGCCACGTGGCACCTCAGAATGGTGGAGTTGTGAAGATTTTTTGGAAAATTTTTCCAAATGACCAAAAAGTGGTAAAATTTTAAAAAAATTTGCCTGTCAATCCGATTTTGGCCCTGTTTTGCCCTAAATATTCAAATGGCCATATCTTTCGATCCAGAGCTTGGATTTTTTCACATTTCCTTATATCAATGGAAATATAGTGAAATTATCTACAAGATTCTAGGTTCATTTTTGCATTTTGATGGAGCTTGGAGAGAGAAAATTGAGAAACATGCCTCTGGCACGTGGTCATGGACAAAAATGATGTTTCAACCACCATTTTTAATGCAAGAATGGCTCGCATTCTTCTCCCAGCATGGTGAAAAATGTCAAGGGCATGGGTCTTGCAAAGATGCCCATGTTGTTTTAATGCATTTTGGGTCGGTGGTTGAATGCTCTCCCACGTTTTTTACATGTTTTCTCTTTCCTAGGGTCGATGGCTTGCACTGTAAAAGCTAGAATGGGTTCATTTTAAAAAAAAAAGAGACACCTTTTCAGGAGAGACAAGCTTCCCTTCTTTCTTCCTTTTGGCAAGTGATTTGTGGAAATTTCAGACCTTCTCCAAGCAATACAACACCCCTTTTTACCTCTTTGATGTTGCTATAATGCATTGATATTGGATCTGTGAAAATGTTACAGTATATACTCTGTGATTAAAATCCCTCAATCCTTTCATTGTATTGTACGATTGTTTCATTTCTAGATCTTTTATTACATCTTATGAGAAATTTGTATGCATGCTTTCATGTTGTGTTTTCTTATGGAATTGTGTCAATGTATTATAGTATCAAGAAGTGTCTGCACCACTCCTTTGGTGCATAACCTCATTAGCTTTAGTCTTCATTTTCTTGTACGTCCCCAACTCTTTTCCCCTAGGAATTTAGGGTAGGAAATAGGAATTAAAACCTCTGCAACTGTGTAAGTGATATATCTGATCAGAGGAGTTGAAGGAACTAGCCTCTAATCTGGAGATTCCTTTCCCATTTTCACAATTCCCACAATTTGGGAGAGGTATTCAATGTTGTGCAATCACACTGGATGTCCTGAAGATGTCAAACTTAGAAGTACCTGATCAACATCCAGGGGTGCTGCTGATTTGCAACAACAGGAACCTGAGCAGTCTATGCTACCCCATCTTGGAAAGCACGTAAGAAAGACCCCTTTGAATTCTAATGAGAGTTCTTCATGTAAGGAGAGAAGATTCGTTGGCATGTGTTTGAACCTACCCAGTGACCAAACCCTGTGCTTGGTTTTCTAGATCAAGATAGGAGTATCATTGACATAATTGGTATCAGTGGAAGTGACAGATCTACACCCAAAAGATACAATTTTTCAATTCCCACTTCTATGGCTACCTAGTATTTAGAGTAGTCTTTGGACAAGGAGAAAGTACATAAGCCTTCAGTCTCATATCTAGGAGTGGTGCGGGTTACATTAGTGGTAGTGGGGCATTATCATAGACCATCAGTGCACAGTTCAGTGGAACCTTGGGGACACTTGGCATGACTATTAAAAGACCTAGTGGTTCTAGTGGATCTGGTGGGTCAGGAGGAACATGATCTTGTGGACCTAGTGGTTTTGGTGGATCTGGTGGCTCAGGAGGAATATGAACTAGTGGATCTAGTTACAGAGGAAACACCGGAGGGAACCAAGGTTCTGGCTCAGGAGGACAAGGGCCCCAACCACCCCCTCAAGTCTTATTTGAGATGTATTTACATTTTATAGATTACAGAGGTATTAAAGATGTTGTAAAACATATTCACAAGTGTGAGCTACTATGACACGCAAAGGGGATCTCAACCTTGGAGCAGAAGGCTAGTTAGTTTGTAACTACATTATAGGGGTGCTTGCATAGCTGGTATAGGAAGTATGAACCTCATAAAATAGTAGTGGATTATACTTTTTTAAAGAACGCCTTCTTGGTAGAATTCCACATCCCTGAGTTTTAACAGAAGAGAATCAATTCCCTAAAGGAGATTCAACATGGAATGGAAGAGAGTGTGTGGGAGTATGATGCGTGCTTTAAAACTCTCTTGTCTAAATTATCATATAATATTCACCCTTCACAACATGCTCAATGGTTTTTTGGAGGGTTGATCACACCTTTTAGAATGGCCTTATCTCATAAAAATTTCACAGACCCATGTGAGGTGCTAGAAGTTTCTCTACATGTTGGGTTGTTGGTAGTGTTGACACTAGTATTAGCCTATTTTTGGAGGCTCAGATTACTGCTATGGCTAAGTAGCTAGAAAAATTATCTACAAAGTCATCCCATGAGACTCACAGTGGTTTATGGTGTACAAATTATGAGGTAGAGGGGAATGTCAAGGATAGTTTCCCCTAGAGGACAGTATGTCCCATGACAGTAGACTATGAGATTTGTCATGGGGACCATGATGCAAGTAGATGCCCCTTGTTATAGCATGCGATTTGGAAGAATGTGTTCTGATACTGTAAGATCTACACCTCTAACACCCATGATACTAAGGATTACAGGGTTATTGATCAGATCCATGAGGCCATTGATCATGGGGTGCACCAGACCAACATTGCTAATAATTCTAAAGGTGATGGTCACCGTTATGAGGAGCACACAGATAGAGGCGCATGCAGAAGGGGATTTCATGGAGGATTATGTGGTCTTGGTAACCGTGGAGGAAGAAT
>JAHRHJ020001084.1:0-34586 GCA_019776745.2 Taxus chinensis | reverse complement strand
AACCATAAACAAGCAACCAAAATAAAATAAATACATAAAACCCCTTGGTCACAATTAAAGGTGACCCCCCATGGGAATCCCTAGAACACACAAACATGCACAGGGTAAGTGCAGGAAGTTGATGGACATATATAGGGTCATCTGTGGACGTCATATTGCAAAAAACAGCAAAATCTCAACTTGTAGGGATTATTAGCTATACAAAGACTCTAAGTTAGAAAATTTTAAATAAATATGAATCGCAGCATTCAAAAATCTAGTTTCTAAAATACTAATTTTTGTAAAAAACAGACAAGTTTAGCTATATTAAACACTTAAAATTATATGACTGAGTTTTTTTCCTAAAAAAAACTTATAAGATTGTAGTCCTTTTGCCCGCATTTTGGATGACCAAATCTTGTTTTTTTTTTTTTTTCCTTTGGTGAAACGTTAGATGTAGTTGTCTATCTTGGGATGGATTTTATTTTGTATTTTTTTTTGCAATATTTTTTTTAATGATTTTTTCCGTGAAACTGGTCTGAAAATATTTAGAAAACGGAGCGCTTTCCGTTTGCCCGCCATAACTATATCAAAAAATATCCAAATCAATTTTTTATTTTTTTTTAACGTGTATATAATTTTTCCATGCTTGGGATGGTATAAGTTTTATCATATTTTAAAAATCGAAACAAAAGTTACAGTCTTAAATGTAGACATGAACATTCATGGGAAAAAATATCTTAAAGACCTATTGTTAGTAAGAAACTATAAAATGATATTTATCTTATTCTATTCACTTTAAAAACAATATTTCTACGAAGCTAAGAGTCTCCCCTACGCGATGGAACCATTTTTGTGAAATGTTTTCAGTTTTTAAGGATGGTTCAAGTCTTTGGAAGAGTAGATTTGAGGTTTTTTGACCTTTTACACTTCATAATGACCTTCCATAGCTTTGGTTGGGGAAAAACAAAATTTTTACAAGGCTTAGGTTCAGCAAATAGATCCGTGATAGCATTTTTTTAAACATAAACCATGAGCATGCTTTATAAACCTTGAGCGCGGTTTATAAAGCGCGCTCACGGTTCATAAAGCTTGCTCGCAGTTAATAAATCATATCTACACACATCCCAATGTCTGAATTACCATGTGATTTTTACTCTCTAACCTTACTGTACAAATTACTGTGAAATTATATCTTTTTCTGCACGTTTTTCTTATCACCGGAAGTAAAACATCATGGGAGACAAAAAACGAAATCAAAAAAGGAAGTCATTAAGTGAAAAAAACACCAAATGAATTAGAGGCCAACGAAATTAAAAATGCTGAGTGAATGCATAAAATTTATGAATCTAGAAGAGGTTAATCTTCAATCCCAACTATTGTAAGCAATGAAGAACTAGGTAATGTTTCTACTGTCAATGTTGAAGTTGAATTAAATACTCGTGATGAAGAAGTTTTTACTGTCAATGTTGAAGAAGAATTAAATACTCATGATGTAGCAAATGTTGAAATTGAAGGAGACAATCAAAATGTGAATAAGGTAATTCATGTTGAAACTATACACAAGGAAAAAATTTCAAAAACACCTCCTAGGATTTTACGTAAGAAACCTAATTTTTTTATTGAAATTGAAGAAAACATTTTGAAACCAATGTCTGAAAAACTTTCTGAATGACAAATCAGAAGAAAAGCCACTGAAATTTGAGATAATCATTTTGAAATTTTAAATGATTCCCAAAGATGTCAGTTGTTGGTTAGTTTGATGAAATTGATTAAAATGAGACCTACATTAAACACCTTAGGATTGACAACATCTAACATACGTGGTCAAACCTCTACAATTGTTGAAAACCTTCATGATGCATATCACACTGTTGGTGTTAAGAGACGCACTAGGAATAGTAATATTGTGCGTCGTGTACTTGCTACTAGTGTTGTAAGTGAATCAATAAAAAAGAATGTTTGATTACGCAAACAAGTCGAATGTTGCAAGTTAATCGAAAAACTCTAATGAAAGCAATTGAAAGATGTTATATCCTTCAATCACTCAATAATGTCGATTTTTGGGCATTTTCTGCTAGAGCACCACGTAAGGACAAAAATAATTTTGATGCTATAAGAGAAGTTATTAAATTTTGGCATGATAACACTAGAGTTTCACCTAATACAAGAGATGTTATAAAAAGGAGAGTTGGTTCTACTAATCGTGAACCACATCCAAAGCATTTCTTAGATATGAATCAAACTCAATTTTTTCGTAAGTTTGAACAAGAGAATCTAGAAATTAAAATTAGTCAACATTTTTTTGAAATGTTGAAACCATTCTATGTGAAAATCAACCATGCTCGCACCACTTGTTGTAGGCAACATGTTGAATTTGTGATGCATTATGCTAAATTTTTACGTATTCATTCTAATTTTCATTTTGAAACTATGTTATCTGAATGTGGTGTTCAATTTCCACCAATATATTCCAGGGATTTCATTCCTACTATATTTTGTGAAAAAGAAGTTGGACATTTTTTTTATAGTCAAGATTGTTTAGATGGAAGTCGTAGTACATGCAGCGGATTACCTAAATCAGAAAGTTGCATCCATGAGCAAATTGAAGGTACAATAGGACATAATTTAGTTGAATTTGATAAATATAAATCAGTTGAACACCATTTGAAAGATGGAAAAGAGTCAAAACGGTGTGAGCTAGTTACAGAATAAATGCCCATTTTTCAATTTAAGAGAAAATTTAAGGATGAAATTATTTATGAGTATGCGAGGCATACATATAGAGCTCGATGGTTGGATGAAAAGTTCAAGCTATGCAAAGACACATTTCCTTTTGGTACTATTGTTTCAGTGGTCGATTTTGTAGAGAATTACACATCGCAACCACAAATGGAGGTTCAATCACAATATTACAACTCAGTACAAGTTGTCATTTTTGTGCATATAGCATTTCTACATTCTCCTGACAGTACAAAGAATAATCAATTTTTTTTAAGAGAGTACCACTTTTATATCAATGATGATCATACTCATTCTACTAAATTTGTGCAAGGGTGTTTCCAATTATTTTATAGAAACTTGTCTGATAGGGACATCCACTTCAAACAACATTATATATGGTTAGATAATTACATGTCTCAGTTTAAGAATGCATGAATGTTTTATTGGATGAGCTGAATGCACGTAAAGATTGGTGTGCAACATATTTGGAGTTTCACTGAGGCTGGACATGGAAAAGGAGAGCATGACGGTGCATAGGTATGTGTGAAAAGATCTCTTGCAAGAGAAGAGTTGAAGTACAAATATGGTGCTAAATTAAAAGATGCAAAGAGCATAGTGGAATGGTGTATTGACAACATAGCCCGAGGTTCTCAAGAAAATTCCACAGTTTGTAGATATTTTTGGTTGATAGAGGAAAAACATATTGCTAACTACGATGATTGTATGACACTCACTGGGTCTAGTGATATGCACTCATTTTGTAGCTCAGACGTTACTTTGTGGGTCATATGGACAATAAAGTTGACATATTTTTATGCATCTTGTATCGAATTTGCCACTGTTGAGTGTGATTCACAAGAATGGGTGGAAGGATGGATTTGTAGGCTTCTAACTCCGCTTCCTAGTTATCAACATCCATAAGCATTATAACTTGTTTCTACAGATGAAGTTACAACATCCAAAGACTTTGACAAAATTTCAGTTTTGG
Source organism: Taxus chinensis (assembly GCA_019776745.2). NCBI lineage: Eukaryota > Viridiplantae > Streptophyta > Pinopsida > Cupressales > Taxaceae > Taxus > Taxus chinensis. The sequence goes on along the minus strand of JAHRHJ020001084.1, from coordinate 30,895 downwards.
TGCGACAAGGTATTTATGGTTATTTATTTAATTTTTGTATTGAGCTATGTCCATTGAAATTTTAATATGTAATTTAAATTTGAGTTGTTCAACCTTGGTTATTTTTATATAGGACATGTGTTTGTAGTAATTGCGACAGAAGACAATGAAGAAGGAACAAACTATCTCTTATGTTGTTGCATCGAGGAAAGAAAGAAGTTGACTTCTCCTATTATAGATGGTGAAGATATTGAGTATCTTACAGGGTCAGTGGTAGTTACTAGAACTTGGCTTCGATGATATCCATTAAAAAAATCCTCTGTTTGGGTGTTTGAAGACTTTGAGACACACAGGAAAATACTCTTATATTCACATCTAGTTCTAGTGACAAATATTAAGTTGTATAGATATCGAGGAAAGCCTAATAACAAGATTCTTTGGAAGCTTTGAGATTCAGATCATGAAGCAATCTTGTCTGCTATTCAGAGTAGATCTGATCCTGATGGTTCATTGGAATGAATTTACAATGCTCATGTCTGGTATATATAATTTCTTTTCAATTTATATATATATAATTTAGTTTAAATATCTAGATTTAAGTTTGAATATATTTTATTTAAAATTTGTGTATTTTGTGTACATATATAGATAGTATATGGTTTTGATTTGAAACTTAAATTTCTTTGACTAACACTTTTATGTTTAGGTTAGTGGTGCCAAAAAAGCTTCCACCTTCACATAGTTGGCACTGTTAGTAGAAAACTTTAAATTCTTGAAGCTAAGAGAAGCTTTCATTGTTTGAAAACGTTGTCACGGAGTTTGAGTAGTCACCCATCATAGTTGACCGATATTTTGGTCTCAGGGCTCTTAAGGGACTACGCCTGAACGAAGTAGCCCAGAAGAAACAACCCTTTCGCGCAGTAAAACACCACCTCCTCTAGCGTTCACCTAGCCATCCTGGACATGTCGTCGCAGCCGGTTTTGTGCCACGACCCACTGTTTGCAAAATATAGCGTTTGACAACCTTACAATAGCTCTAACTGCACTATTTCATGCATTTGCAAATAGTAGGACAGCGAAAGCAGTGAAATGAGAAGAAAAAAATAAGAGAGACTATTGTAGAGGGTCCCTACACCGAGGTGATGGATCAAACAAGGCCTCCGTAGGTGCCATAGAGTCCGAGTAGTCACCCGTCGAAGTTGAATGATATTTTGGTCTCAGGGCTCTTAAGGGACTATGCCCGAACGAAGTAGCCTGGAAGTAACGAACCTTTCACACACTGAAAACCCACCTCCTCTAGTGTTCACCTAGCCACCCGGATGTGCCGACGTAGTCAGTTTGGTGCCACAACCCACAGTTTGCAGAATATAGTGTTTGACAACCTTACACTGGCTCCAACTACACTATTTTACGTGATTGCAAACAGTAGGAGAGTGAGAGCACCGAAATGAGAAGTAAAAAATTGAGAGAGGCTATTATAGAGGGTCCCTACGTCAAGGTGGCGGATTAGATGAGGCCTCTCTAGGTGCCACGGAGTTTGAGTAGTCACCCGTCGAAGTTCAATGATATTTTGGTCTTAGGGCTCTTAAGGGACTACGCCCGAATGAAGTAGCCCAGAAGCAATGGCCCTTTCGTGCACCAAAAAACCACCTCCTCTAGCATTCACGTGGCCACTCGGACTTGAAGGAACAATTGGTTCGGTGCCACGACCCACCATTTGGAAAATATAGCCTTTGACAACCTTACGCTGGCTCCAACTGCACTATTTCGTGTGTTTGCAAGGACAGCGAGAGCACCAAAATGAGAAGGAAAAAACTGAGAGATGCTATTATAGAGGGTCCCTATGCTGAGGTGACGGATCAGATGAGGCCTCTCTAGGTGCCACGGAGTCTGAGTAGTCACACGTCAAAGTTGAACAATATTTTGGTCTCATGGCTCTTAAGGGACTACGCCCGAATGAAGTAGCCCGGAAGCAATGACCCTTCAACACACCAAAACACCACCTCCTCTAGTGTTCACCTGGCCACCCGGATGTGCTGGTGCAATTAGTTCAGAGCCTCGACCCACCATTTGTAAAATATAGCGTTTGACAACCTTACACTTATAAAATATAAAATATAGCGTTTGACAACCTTACACTTATAAAATATAAAATATAGCGTTTGACAACCTTAAATATGAAACTACATGCCAACAATCTCCCCCTTTTTCATTGATGAAAAACCAGTTATACTTATCCACATTTTTTACGTTAATGGAAAAGGCATACATTTAACAACATGTTCTTCATCTTTCTCCTCCTGATAGGATCACCTCTTCATTAGAAACATCAACCAAATGTCTTAAATAAGCTCAAAATCTTGAAATTTCACTCAAAAACTGATTTTAGCCTCTTTTCAAGCATAGAGACACTAAGCTCCCCTAGGAATAACATATGCATGATCTGAACATGTTGATAATCATTGATATTTATCATCATCATAACTTTTCTTTGAGTAAGAGCACCATCATTCACCTTGTAGGTATGCAAAAAAAATCATTCCTCACAAAAGCTTTTTTTTCACCTTCAAGAATCCACTATACCAGACCTACATACCTAAAACAGTCATCTCTATAGAAAAATGATCCTTCTTACCATCATCTTTGGGCCAACTATACTTGTTAGGCACCAAAACTCTATTTAGTCACATGTTTGTAGCCTTCATGTATTAAGAAGAAATAATGCATTCATGACTCATACCTTACTTGTTCTTGGAGAATACACTCATCACAGACCTCAAAAGCCTTTAAGTAAATCTAATATAATAAATCTATCTATTTGAAATAGGCCAATAAATTTCAATTACAAGATTTTTAGATTAGATTTTTCACATATTACATTGATTATTAATTTCATTACATTTTTAAAAAGTTTCCCACTGATAAATGTGGTAAATGAAACCAATTTAGCTGGGCCATAGCGTTAGTATTGCAAAAATATCTTTCAAAGATTACCGTACGATCAAGATATTACTATTTTTTGATTTAATTTCTCAAAAAAAAAACTTATATAAATAATAGTCAAATGGACATCAAATTTAATGTCAAAAATAAAAAGAAAAACTTAAACAATTACATCACGTAACTGTCATTGTAGGAATGATTTTGAACATCAAAATACATAATTTTATTCCAAATTACAAACTATTAGTTTATTTTATAGCCGTAACAAAACTTCAATCAAACACAATTATAGAAGTTTAATTTGAATTACAATAATTTAGCAGCAATAAGCTACTGCGTAGCACTTTGTTATAAAAAATTTCTATGAAATAGATTACATCTAGATGGTCGGGAATTTTTTGTGCACTCGCGTTTCCAAACTAAATTTAATTATAGTCTGCATTAAAAATCCAGCGGGTCTTCAAGTTCCTCCTCGATTTTACACTGAAAAAAGAAAATCAATATCTTCAAAGTTTAGTGAAGGGAATTCGTGTAAATCTTGTAGAATTGAATCCAAATCTAGCTGCTCCTCTATAATTTGGTGCCCATCTATACGCGAATGCATCTCTGAACCACAAAACATGATTTCCTTCTTCACCGGTATTTCTTCTTTGGCAAACCTTGCCGCAACAGCTTTTATTTGTGCTGGAGACAACGAAGACGCCGACGGAATTTTTGGCAGAAAGTCAAGAAAATTGAACTTGGCTCTGTGATCTCTGAGGCAATACACTGCACAATCATAAGCACGAGCAGCCTGTCGAGGGGAATCATACGACCCCAGCCAAATTCTACCACTTGAATTGGGCATTCTCACTTCTAAAATCCATTTCCCCCATTTTCTCATTCGGACTCCCTTGAAATGTCGTTGTGTTTTTTCTGAGTTGTTTTCTAGTGTGGAGTGGGTTTCGTGTTTCGACGAGGTTTTCACCATTTTTGGAGGCAGAGAAGAAATGAGATTCGAAATAAGCAAGTGATGCGTTGCAAAACAAGGAGATAGTAATTCGATGTTTCAGTGTGGGACTCAGCAGACAGTTTTTATAGTGAATGTTACATAGATGGGCGTGCACACGGATTCTCGGAATTCCCTCGTGGAAAAACACAGATATTTTTTTGTCTTCTTCGTAAAAAACGTGTGAAATGCGTATTTTATTTTAGTTTACAACATACGAGCAGAATGTGGAAGTCCGAGACTCCAAACTCGCATTGACCTCGCAGCATTCTTTACACGTAAAAATTTGGAATATGCATCTCCCATGGCGTTGCAAATTAGAACGATCCACATTTTCGAATATGCCATTCACATTATGCTTTTGCTCATACCCTATTTCTTAGTATCTATTCATTATAACATTCTAATTATTCAATTTTAAAATTTCTTTTTTCCAAACTAACTTTATTATTAAAAAATTAATCTCCCTCGAAGGACGCTGCCTAAGAAAAAATTAAATTGAATATATATATTTTTAAAAATAAAGTATACAATGAGGAACGTATTTATGAAAGTGTTTAATGACAACTATTTTATTAAGATTATTAGGATTGTTTTTTTGTTTGAATCCGAAATCGCACGGACTAGGTGCACATAATTCTTATGCTTCGCTTCCAAGGACTGAGGGGTTTCCATTTTGCCAATGTTCCTCTAGGCATGATACCAACCTCATCCTTTATTACTTGATGTAAAAATGTTACCTATCCATCCACTAGGGTTTCATTCCCATAGATTATTAGGATTTTAAGGAATCTATGTGAACAAAAATACACACACACAAATATATGTCTGTGTGTGTGTGTGTGTACAAACACACAAATATATACATACATATATGTGTGTGTGTGTGTGTGTGTGAAGTAATATATTTACTAAAGAATAATAAAAACCATCACATTAAAATTATTAGGATTTTAAGCATTCTTATTAAAAACAAGCACCAACCATTCAAATGTAAACTAAGACATTTAATATTGAATTTAATATCAACTTGTGTAAGGGCCGCTAAAACAACCCACTTGAGACCCACGAACAACCTAGGATTGGTTAGGAAAAAATTATGGAATATTTTTTTTTTGGTTTAAAAGAATCTACAACTGGGTTTTAAGACTATAGTTATCACTAACAGGTTCCAGAACAATTCTAATCCACTAGAAACGAGGGTAACATTTACCCGCGCCTCTGCTGGCACCTCACGATGCCACGTGACAGCTCCTGATTGACTGTGGGGTGGAGGGGAAAATTTAAAAAAAATCACAATTTTTTTTGAAACGTAAAATGGCAAAAAGGGAACCGCTCCTCCACTGATCCCTCGTGATGCTACGTGGCATCACCTGATTGGTTACAGGCTGGCGAGGTGGTGGGGAAAATTTAGAAAATTTTCCAATTTTTTTCTAGAAGTGTTAAGTTAAAAAAGGGATCCGCCTCTCCGTTGACACCTAGTGGTGCCACGTGGTAGCCTCTGATTGGCTATGGGGCAGCGGGAAAAATTTGGAAAATTTTCCTAAATTTTTTGCGATGTTCTAAGGGAAAAATTTGGGCCAGTGGGCCTGCCAAAGGAAAATTTTCCCAAACTCATTTTTTTGAGGCCAGGTGAAGAAAAAATTTAGAAGACCATAACTTTTGATAGAGAGCTTGGTTCTGGGAAAATGAGGACTTTCTGGAAATATCTCGACGTCCTCTTTACTCAAGAATCATTCATTTTTTATTTTGATAAATTTTAAGGGGTCAATTGCAAGAAAACAATCTGCAGGCTTTTACAGTGCAAACTAGTATATTTTAACTTGTGAGAATTGTTCAATTTTATCTTCTTCCTCTCTCAACATGTCAAATGGACATGGAGAATTGTTCTTAGGTGGATTTAAGAAATTTTTCAAGATTAAATTTTCCTGATTTATTTGTAGTTTGAACATTTACATTTCTTGGCAACAAAATGACTGTAACACAGTTTGAGCCTGATTTACTAAGTTTTCTAAGAGATTCCTTAAGTGTTTTTAGCTTGGTTTGGGATTTTTTTGGCCTCATTAAGTCCAATTGATTATTTCATTTACCTCTTATCTATTTGCAGGGTTATTTGAACATTTTATAAAGGAATTTTAAAAAGTATATAGTGAATTGAAAGAAGTGTATACATTTATAGAACAGGAATTAACTATCTCTTTTGCCATGAAATAAAAAATTAAATTCATTTCATGCTAGTCATAAATAGTTTTCTTTCTTTCAATCAAATATTAAAATAGGAATGCAGTTTCTATTCTTACCAAAATCATATATTATAAACAAGGTAGAATAATACATTTTCTTCTCACATGTTTAACTTTTCCACTTTCTAAACATGGATAGCATAGTGCATGTTAAACACAAATTTGCAATGGAAATAATGTCATATGAAAAATTCAAAAACTTCCATTAATTCAAATTAAACTCTTACAACCTCCTTTCCATTTGATTTCAAATTACAACATACAAAATATGTATCATTCTTTCACATTCTTTCCAAAATAGAATACAGAGTATAACTCTTTTACATTTCAAATTTCCACTTTCATTGTCAATACAAAGTATCTCTCCATTACAATTAATATACAGATCATCCATTTCAAAGTGGGAAGGTGCTATAATAACATTTCATTACACAAGGGACTGTCAATTTGTATTTATCTCAGCTACAGAGAAACAACATGTAGATTTATCATTCTTCCAATTTGATCACAACAAGAATAGGGAAAAAAAATGCTCTGCACCCAACCAAGACATCCAATGAATATGATAATCCATTCTTCTTCATTGGCCCCAGAGCCCCAACCACAATGCAATAAAAGATGCGATCTAACTCACGACAACAACAGGCTTCCAGAAACACACAAGCAACACTTTAATGATAAAAACACACTCTAAAACATAATGTAGTTTACAACTACATTAAAACATGAAAAACATTACCGAGGCTTCATCAAGCAAGCCAAAGGAGCAAGATATTATGGGGGATGTTTCTTATGTCTCCCAAAGGGGAAATGGGTATCACCACCTGAGAACAAACCACCAATATATATATATATATATATATATATATATATATATATATATATATATATATATCATTTAAAATCCCTGACATTCCCTTATGCCTTGCCCAAGTACCCCTTATTCCTCACATTTCCTTATACCTCTCCAACCTCTTATGGCACCCCATAACGAGTAAAGAAATCCAAGCCATTTCTTTGTAAGGTGGAACCCAAATCCCAACTCCCTCCACCCTTATACCTCCCTAAAACACACTTGTTCCTCCCACAAAATAATCCCATAGTATTCTCCTACACCATTCCTAGGCCATCCACCCAGCATCCCACCTATAAGCCAAAACATTCATACATGCACAAACATGCAGCAATCTTTCAAAAACATATTCAAAGAAAGAGCTCCCGAAAAAGCAAGGAATACGCCCAAGAATGAAGTCTCCAAAATGAAGCAACCTCCAAAACAAGGCAAGGAATTATAATTTTATAGAAGAGGGAAGAGAAGAGGATGAGATGGACGCATGTAGGATGCCACATCACACATCCTCAACCCAACCCAAATATTAAACTTTATTCTCCAATGCTTAATAATTAGGTGGGTGAATAATATGATAGTCTACTTACAAACTCAACTCTAACCCACACCCCAAAGGAATGAAATTAAATAATGTAAGAAAAATGCAATTAAAACCTACAATTTTCCTTCTCAAAAGACATTATAAAATTCTAATCTCAACTCCCCAGCCGTAGGTATGGCTGGTAATTAGATTCAAGATGTATGGGACAAGTTTAACTTGCCCACAAGCCTCCAAAATAAGCCTCCAAGGACATATTCTAATTTCCAAGAAAGTGGAGTGTTTCACACTCAATAGTCAATTCACACATCACTTACATATCTCTTACACATCACTTATAACACTTTAAATCATGGCCAACAACTTTCATTAATTACCTTCTTAAGACATATTTTATTTATTTATTTTAACAATATGATTAATCACAATATTTACACACCATTTAATAATTAATGAAAGGGGTAAAAGCGCCACCAAATAAACACATGCAAACATAAACAAAGGGACCAAAAAAAAAGAAATACGTAAAACCCCTTGGTCACAATTAAAGGTGACCCCCCATGGGAATCCTTAACACACACAAACACACATGAATAAATACTACTTGCCATGGTGACCTTGTTGATTTCATCTAAAATTCCAATGTGATTAGTCTCCAATCCCCCAATGTTTGTTGTGATATTTTGACTTGCAAAACAAAAATACCTCCTTCAGCCTCATGGCCATATCAGAACATCCAAAATAATATAAATATAATTCCTAAAATCATTTAGATATATGAATCAAAATAACATCTAAGAAATCTAACAATATCATTTATAATTTTATTAACCACTATATCATCATCCAATGATTTCCATTTCTAGGTCTACTAAAAATATCAGAATATCACAAGTCTGAATAACATCCATAATATAGCCATGTCAAACAGTATATCATCATCAACATATAAAATGTCTCTAATAATCATCATGAATTATAACTGAATCAAGTCAACAATCATCCCTGATCTAACATCTAACATCATACTATAATAAAGTCCATAATCATGTCCATAATACAATCAGTAGTATCATGATTAGTATCAAAAGGGTGTCAAAGGGAAGTGCACACTACATCCCCCTCTCTTTAGAATCGACTTCCTCCTGGAAGTCACTGGAAAAAATGTGGAAACTGAACTCGTAGAAAAGTAGCATCCTCCCATGTAGCTACAGTCTCATCATATATGTCCCACTGCACCTGGACCTGATCAACCTCTCTACCTCGAAGGCCCAAGGTCTTGCGATCTAGGATGCAAACGAGCTCCACCATCACCTGGTGCTGATCCTGCACCTACAATGTTGTCCAATCTAACACATGAAAAGGATCTGCAATATATCTCCTAAGAACTGAAACATGAAACACGTCATGTACAGGAGACAATCTAAGTGGCAATGCTAGACAGTAGGCCGAAGGGCCGATACACTCCAAAATCTCAGAAAAACCCACCAATCTAGGAGCTAACTTATAAACTTTTCCATAACTGATAGGGCTCTTATGTGGCCTGACACGAAGGAACACCTTCAAACCCACATCAAAACTATGGCCGATCATATACTGGTCTGCATACTTCTTCTACCTATCCTGTGCCTACTACAGTCTCTGTCTAATCATAATCACATGTTTCTCAATGTCCTACAACAAATATGGTCCAAGAGAAACCTTGTCCTCTACCCTATCCCTACTATGAGGTGCCATGCACTCTTTCCCATACAAATCCTGAATAGGATCCATACCTATAGAACTCTGAAAAATATTATTGTAGGAAAAATCCACCAAGTACAGGTACACCTCCCATCTAGACTGCTGATCCATCACATACATAATGAGCATGTCCTCTAAAATCTGATTCACCCACTCAGTCTACGCATCTGTCTCAGGGTGATATGCTGTGTTAAAATTGATCTTTGTCCCGAGGGCATGCTACATGGTAGTCTAGAAATGGGAAGTGTATAAAGGATCACGGTCACTAATGATCTTTCGCAGAATCTCGTGTAACCTGGTAATGTCATCCAAATATACCTGTGCCACTACACTATCTATATAAGTGGTCTTCATTGGAGAAAAGTGATCCACTTTTTTAAATTTGTCAACCGTGACCATGATGACGTTATGGTGATACCTCGATATCAATAGCCCAACAATGAAGTCCATGGAAATGGTGTCCCATTTCCACTCTGGTATGGCATGAGGAAAGAGAAGGCCAATTAGATGTTGATGCTCAGCCTTTAATTTTTGGTACTCTAAATATCGTTACACAAATTGGGCCACATCTCTACGAAGTCCTCTCCAATGATACAACTGTCTCAAGGTGGCATGCATCTTGTTCACCCCATAGTGGACTGAATAGGGTACACGATGCACCTCTGTCAAGATGTCATACCTCAAGCCTCCATCTTTGGGAACATATATCTGACCTCTGTGCTTGAGAAGGCCATTTTCCTCTAGTGAGAAACCATCAAACTTCCCCTCAAGGGGTCTCTGAGACTTGATCTTTTCTCTAACTGCAAGGTAGAAGCTTCTCAAGAGGAAGTTGTTGAAGAATCCTACTCCGTCAAGTTCATGCTCCACTAATGTGGCCATGGCCACATTTCTCCGTCTGCTGAGAGCATCTACAACTGACATTATCCTTTCCCTTCACATGTTCTATCTCCATATCATACTCACAAAGAAACTCCATCCAATGCCATGACGAGCATTGAGATTGGGCTACGTGAAGAGGTGGTGAAGAGCTCAAATGATCTGTCCTGAGTGTGAATCTCATGACCAAGCAGAAAGTGCATCCATCAAACAAAAGCATGCACAAGTGCTGCAAGTTCAAGATCATGAGTCAGATAATTAATCTCATAATATTTGAGGTTGCGAGACTCAAAAGCCACTACTCTGCCCTCGTGCATCAACACATCCTCCATCCCTGTCAATGAAGCATCTATGCAACATGAGAAATCTCACCCTATGGATCTGGAACTGTAAGGATAGGTGTTGTACTAAGACATTCCTTCAGTGCACTAAGGGCCTACTCGCACCTATTTGACCAAACAAACTTCTTCCATTTCCTCTGAAGGGAAGTGATGGGGTGTGCAATCCAAGAGAATAACCTAATAATTCCATAAATTTGCACACCTCAGTCACAATAGTGGGTGCTTACCAATCCATAATATCTCTAATCTTGGAAGGATCGATGGTGATACCTTCCCCAGAGATGATATTACCCAAATATTGTACCTCCGTGTGAAAGAATGCACACTTCTCCAAGTTCCTGAAAAGCTTACTTCTCACGAAGACACTGAAGAGCCTGGTGAAGGTGCCCCTCATGCTCCTCACATGTACGTGAGTAAATCAAAATTCCATCAAGGAAGATGAGCATGAAGCGATCTAAGAAGGTCCTAAATACCCCATTCATCAAACTCATAAACACTGCAAGGGTATTTGTCAAACCAAAAGGTACCACTTTGAACTCATAGTGGCCATATCTCATACAAAAGGTGGTCTTATGAATGCCCGCCTCCAAAATCTTTAGCTGATGGTAACCTAAATTAAGATCTATCTTAGAGAAAGTTATGGTTCCCTTCATCTGATCAAACAAAGCATCAATGCACAGAAGGGGATAATGATTCTTGATCGTTACCTAATTCAGCTAGTGGTAATCAATAAACAACCGCAAGGATCCACCCTTCTTCTTTACAAAGATCACTGATGTTCACCAAGGGGATACACTAGGAAAGATAAGGCCTTTCTCAAAAGGCCCTCAAGCTGTAACTTGAGCTCACAGAGCTTTGATGTGATCATCCAATAAGGTGCTCGTGAGATAGGTTCTATTCCTAGAATCAGATCTATATGAAAATCAATCACTGACTCAACTCCCAAATACATTTCTGCATTTAAGATATAATCTTGTGGTAACAATCCATTCAAGGATTGTGTTATCAATATAAAGAGAGTTGTGTAGACAACCAATCCATACCCAAGATGACTTCATATGAGCCCAAAGGAAGGATAACGAAGATCCAAGGTAGTGGTGAAAGGTCCCAAATCCACCACACACTCCTTAACTAAGGAGTCTACAAAGATCTTGGCTCCAAAAGCCATCTCAAAATATAAACTATAACCCTACATAACTACCAACAACTTACATCGCTCTACTAAAGATGGTGCAATAAAAGAATCAGAAGAAACAGAATCAAATAGAATGGAGGTAGGAATACCTCCAATGTTACCTGTAGTCTCAATAATTGTACTATGATGCTCTGTCTGGCGGTTCTTGACCACTGCATACATCCTATGACTATGCCCCATATAACCAATAGTAGGCTTTGAGATTTGTGTCTTACCCTTGTTATTAGGGTTTTATGGGCAGTCTCTCCAAAAATGTCCAGTAACACCACACCCTAAATAACCGCCTAATCCTCTCCCTTGTGTAACAAGTCCAACTTGTACTCTGGAGGTCTATGGTGTGGATCCTAATGATCTAGCTATGATCTACTAAGGTCTCTGCTAGTAAGCTCCTGCTAAGTGAGCTCTTTAGGCACCCTATGTCCTGATGGGACCCCTAGGAGGAGGCCTCATACTCTGACCTCTCTAATGGATCAAATATTTATGGAGGTCTATAAGGTGGGCAAGATTACTATTGCTACTACTATTGCTATGGTCTAAAAGATGACTATGTTGAACCCTATCCACCATGAGGAAGTGGTATTGACCCCCTCCAGATCTGTTGTCCTGCATCTATTGTATGTGACTCTGGACTTGATCTCTAGCCTACTGGGTCTTTCCCCAAGTCTCCTCTGCTATATAGGCCTTCTCGATAGCCTCAGTTAATGTCTGTGGACATTGGATTCGCACTACAATGTTCCATTGTCTATATTTAGGCTCCAGATGAACTTGAAATCTACTCAGTCGCTGTAGATAGTAAACTGAAATCCATTGTCTATAGTAGTTTTTACCTGAAATCTACTCTCATACTCAGTCACTATAAGAGATGCTTTTCGGAGGTCATAGAACTCATCTATCCATTGTTGTATGAACCTCTGTGACAAATATCTGCTCCAGAAATGCTCCTTAAAGATCTCCCAAGTAACTATCTTAGAATCAACAAGGAGATTTTTCTCCTCTGTCCACCACTAGATACCAACTCCATCCTGTAGTAGATGGATCACAACACGAGCTTTCATTTTACTAGAACAAGGACAGATCTTGAAGCAACCATTTAAGCTCACCAAAAGACCTCTACCTGAAATCCACCTATGTCACCAGAATAATGGGATGGCTGAAGCTTCAGGATCTCCCTGATGTGATCTACAACTATGGTCGGATGACCTCTAGGTCTCTTTGTTATGCTCATCCTTAAGCCTAGGAATCCATGAGACCTCTCTATTTCTTGAATGACTCGGTCACCCTATCCCCTCTGTTGTGACTCTACTATGGCTGACTTTACATGGGAGTTCTCTCCTCCATGCTCCTCACTGGGTCAAGGAGATACATGACCCTCAAATGAAATGACTCTATCATGTCTCGGAACATGTCCTCCTACTGTATCCTCTGCGTAGAGCGACATTAACATCCTGAATTTGAGTTTGTAAAAATTATAGGGTAGGATGGGTACAACACCATGATCTTGTGGTGGTTATATAGGTCTATGTGAAAATACCCCTCGTATTTCTGGACCTCTTGCACAAACCAAGGAGAGAGTTAGTTCATCTTTCTAAGTGGTTATTCAGTTTCCATGTTTACTAAAACATGTAATTTCTAAACTAAGTTGTTTTTCTAGATTTAAAAGTGTGTTAGGTTTAAGGTTCATGTCTTAAATTCTCTAGTGTGCCCAATGCCCCAAGATTTTGAACCATTTCTCTGATACCAAGTGTAACACCCGCTGAAACAACCCACTTTAGACCCAAGAACAACCTAGGATTAGTTAGGAAAAAATTATGGAATAATTTTTTTTGTTGTTTAAAAGAATCTACCAAGAAGGGCGAGGGAAAAAATTACGAGGGATTTAGAGATGAACCAGGTTTTGGAAGGGTTGGCTTAGACTACAATTATCACTAATAGGTTCCATGGCTCGACAATTCTAATCCACTAGATATTGATGCTTTTCTCTTATAACAATTATTAGAGGTCACAAGGTCCCAAAAAATTAGGGTTAGAAAGTTCAGTTAGGTTCAAAGGGTAATTCCTCACAATACCCATTCTATAACAGGATTAAAGATTCAACTTGACTTTTCTCAAACATAGCTTATTCAAAAATTACCTAAACTAAGAGTATTGGATAGGAAATTTTCTCACCTTTCCATTGATATAAATAAGTCCTCATAACTCCTCATATTTTTCAAGTTATGGACCGATGGGATTTAGGGTGAAAATTTTTCCCGAGAGTGGGCTTGCGGGCCTAGGGGTGAAAATTTGCCCAAGGGTGTGTCTGCGGGCCAAAGAGAAAAATTTCCCACAAGAGTAGGTAGGTCAGCGGGGGTTGCAGGAAAAATTTTGAATTTTTTTTGTGCGGGGTGAAAATCCTATTTTGCGCCCATGCTCCCACCAGTCTGCGAGGGACACGTGGCACCTCCTAAGCCACACGGGGAAAATTAGGGCAACAGAAACATTTTGGAAAATTTCCCGCATGGGTTGGGAAGTCAGAACTTTACATGTGCTCCCACAATTCGATAAGGGACATGTGGCATCCCCTAAGTCAATGTGGGGAAGGGGGCGGTGGGGAGAAAATTTGTTTAATGCTTCAAAGGGAAATGAGGGTAAGTAATACATTTATTTGTCCCTCCGCCGGCACCTCGTGATGGCATGTGGCACTAATCCTAATTGGCTGCGGGCCGGTGAGAAAATTCAGAAAAATTTTCCCAAATTCGAATTTTGAAACATAGGAGAGGCTAAGACAAAAAGAACCGCTCCTCCCTGTCGATGCCTTGTGATGCCACGTGGCATCACCTGATTGGTTGCGGGCTGGCGAGGCAGCGGGGAACATTTGGAAAATTTTCCCAAATTTTTTTGAAAATGATAAGTTAAAAAAGGGATCCACCCCTCCGCTGACACCTCCTGGAAGCCTCTTATTGGCTGCGGGCCAGTGGGGTGGTGGGTAAAATTTGGAAAATTTTCCCAAAATTTTTCTGAAGGTCTAAGTGAAAAATCTGGGCCCACGGGCCTACCAAGGAATTTTTTCCCGAACTCTTTTTTTTACGCCAGGTGAAGAAAAACTTAGAAGACCATAAATTTTGATAGAGAGCTCATTTTTGGGCAAACAAGGACTTTCTGGAAATATCTCAATGTCCTCTTTACTCAGGGATCATTAGTTTTTGATTTTGATAAAGTTTAAAGGATCAATTTCAAGAAACTGATCTGCTGGATTTTACAGTGTAAACTGGTAAATGCCTCAACTAACTTGTGAAAATTGTTCAATTTGATCTTTCTGCCTGATTTTCCCCTCTGTGGCGGCGCCCTGTCTGAGATCTCTCAGATTCCCTAGATGATTCTCGACAATTTCTAGGATGGTTTGCATCCTTATCATGGAGGTGGAAGTCCATGGTGTCTTGAAAATATTGTGCATCAGGTGGTACCCACTTGCCACCAACTGCGGAGCATGTTCCATTTTCTAACCATTTTCTCTGCACCTTAAGAAATCATGGGTACAAACCAAAGGTCCTGTGGGCTTGGAAAGCATGATTCATCATATCCTCTAGGTCAGTGCCCATTCAGGTCGGCTTTTAGCAAATAAATCCCCTCTGTGAAAATTTGGAGCTCTAGAGCGTGAAACAGGGGATAGCCTATCTCCAAAATACAATAGTCGATCTAATTTTTGCAAAGGTTTCCATCAGAAAAATTCTTTTTTTGCCCCTCCCTTCTTCTCTACCCTACAAGGCCCAAAATTCGTGGAGTCTTTCGAAGCCTCCCTTCTAAAACTTTAATGCAACTCTTGCCTCTTGGCCAATTTAATGGATTTTATCAATATTTTGGAGCAAATAATGCAATAATGTCTGTGGATGATTCTCAACCCTCTCGCTATTATTATTTGCATCCTCCTGATCTTTCATTGCAAATTTGGTTATCTGTGCATGGATCTTGGGTCAAACATTTTAATGGTTTGTGTTTAGGGCAATGTAAGGTGTTCTTCATTCCTCGGTAATCACCTCATGTTAGTTTACGTTTATTTCTTGTGCATCTTCTTGACCATGTCTCCTTCGAAAAGTTAGATTAGGTATCTGAATAAATCCTCTACAATTTTTATGTGTGCATCCTGAAGAGAGGAATAGGAACCGGCGCTTCATCTGGAGAGCTTTCCTTGATTCACAAGGGAAGAACACTTTGGGAAAGATCTCCATGTTATGCAATCACTTGAGAGTCTCAACCCATCAAGTTGCGGGACATTCAGGGGTGGTGGGATACACCATCAACAAAGACCACGCAATAAAAGCCATACAAATTATGCTCAAGTCCTTAAGTGGATCTCGATGACCTGTCAAAAGCCTTACTATGTCAGATATTAATTTGCAAATAGGTGACAGGATCTAAAGTGCAGAGGCTTGACCTGAGGGACTTCACTTTTAGATGCCGGTGTGGCTTTCAAACTAGTCATGTTTCAGAAAATTGTGTACTTTCAAAATGTAAATCCAAACCTACATGGTGGAAGGATTCCTAAAATAGAACATCTTACTATCGATTCTCAACTGGATGTAGGTCATAGGTCCCCAATTATCCTGACGAGATGGATGGCAGAAAAAGCTACCTCCAGTTTCCCTCGAATCTTCAGGAGTGGCCATAATTTAGTGTTCATGGATGTCTCGATACCCCCTCAAGTGGGTGACATTCCTTGTCGGTCCATTTTTGTTGTTCTTCCATGGATTGAGCTCAAGGATGCTGGAAAATTAGGAAAAAATAGGGCGTGGAAAAAAATATGGAAATTTATAAGGGAAAAATGTCGGTTTTGATAGTGTTCGACAAGGAAACTTGAATTAGTTTTGATGCCAAGTTGAAGAAAAAACTTCAGCAGGACATTCTTTTTGTAGAGTGCTCAGTTTTGGGACAAACATAGGACTTTTTGCAAAATATTAATCGAACATCCTCTTTGCATAGGAATCATTAATTTTTTCTTTTGATAAAGTTTAAGGGGTCAATTTTGTGAAAACATCCTTTGTACGGACTTTTGGAGAGCAAACTGGAGAATTTTTAACTTGTAATAAAGCTATATCAAAATTGTTCTTTGTCAATCTTTCTCTCAACATATGAAATAGGACATGGAGTGGAATTTTCTTAGGTGGATTTAAGATAGATTTCAAGATTCAATTTGTCTATTGATTTGCAATTCGAACATTTACAAGCTCTTTGTCGAACAAACGACTGTAAAACTGTTTTCCTTTGCCCGATTTTGCTAAGTTTTTTAAAAGAATTTCCTAAAGTGTTTTTATTTAGCTGAATTTGGGATCATTATTACATGTGCAGTCATTAATGTTGTCAATTGATTATTCCATTGTTCCATACTTATCTATTTGCAGGGATTTGAACATTTGATCAATAGGAATTTTAAGACAAAGTATACAGTGAATTAAAAGAAGTTATACATTTAGTCATGAATTCAGGTCTCATTAAACTATCTCTCTTTTCCCTTGAAATAAAACATTAGGAATTCATTCCAATGCTAGTCATTAAGTATAGTTTTAGTTCTTTTAATAAAACTATTTCTCTGGAAAACAAGAATGCATTTTCTATTCTTTAGCCAAAATCATATATTTAATGCACAAGGCAGAATATTACATTTTCTTTCAAATAGTGATTCAGGGTTTTTTTCCACTTTCTAAACAAGGATTTCATAGTGCATGTTAAACACATGCTATTGATTCAATTGGACATATTCAAATATGAACAATCCTACATCTCTGATTCCATTTTCAATATTTCAAAACAGAGTATTACACTCCTTACACATTTATTCCTTTCACATAGAGATTGCAACTCACATTTATATATATACAACATATCAATAATGGAGGGTTATTCCGATCCTTTCTTTATTCAAGTGTTTCACATTTGATTCTTGTCAGCTTTTTCCATAAATCCATATATTATATATAGGGAAAATATATACCATGTCCCATACATATAACTAAGGGACATGTTTCACTTTTCGGCATCTTTATAAACAAGGATTTCATAGATATTATCTTTAAGGTACATAGCATATTTCTAATGGAAATAATATCATATGAACAAGGAAAAGTAATTCCATTAATTCAAATGAAACTATTACAACCTCCTTTCCATTTACTTTCAAAATACAACATACAAAATACGTATCATTCTTTCACATTCTTTCCAAAACAAGAATACAGAGTATAACTCTTTTACATTTCAAATTTCCACTTTCATTGTCCAATACAAAGTATCTTTCCATTATAATGAATATACAGATCATCCACTTCAAGTGGGAAAGGGGCTACAATAATATTTCATTACACAAGGGACTATCAAATGTCTTTATCTCAGCTCCAGAACAACAACATGCAGATTTCTCATTCTTCCAATTTGATCAGAACAAGAGTAGGGGAAATGCAACACCCAACCAAGACATCCAATGAAGAGGAGAAGTCCATCCTTCTTCATTGGCCCCCTGAGCCCCAACCACAATGCAATAAAAGATAAGATACAACTCATGGCAACAACAGGATTCCACAAACAGACAAGCAAAATTTTCACAATAAAAATACAGTCCAAAAAAAAAATAGTTTACAACTACATTAAAACACAACAAACAATACTAAGGCTTCATCAAGCAAGCCAAATGAGCAAGAAACTATGGGGGATGCTACTTATGCCTCCCAAAGGGGAAATGGGTATCACCACCTGAGAACAAACCACCAAAATATATATATATATATATATATATATATATATATATATATATATATATATATATATATATATCATTTCAAATCCCTGACATGCCCTTATGCCTCCCCCAAGTACCCCTTATTCCTCACATTTCCTTATGCCTCCCCAACCTCTTATGGCACCCATAACGAGTAAATAAATGCAAGCTATTTCTTTGTAAGGTGGAACCCAAATCCCAACTCCCTCCACCCTTATACCTCCCTAAAACACACTTGTGCCTCCCACAAAATAAACCCCATAGTCTTCTCCTACACCATTCCTAGGCCATCTACCCAACATCCCACAAACATGCCAAAACATTCACAACAATAACATTTGCATAAATAAAAGAAGAGTATTTCAAGAGTCAAGCTCCTACCTCTCCATGATGGAGTTGTTCCAAGTTCCAAAACAACAAGATTTATCCCAATGCAAGCAATCCAAAACAGCCAAGCAAAAGCATGCAACAATCTTCCAAAAACTTCTTCAAAGAAAGAGCTCCAAAATAACAAAAGAATTTTCCCAAGAATGAAGTCTCCAAAATGAAGCAACCCCCAAAACAAGGCAAGGAATTTGAATTTTATAGAAGAGGGAAGGGAAGAGGATGAGGTGGATCCATGTAGGATGCCACATCACACCTCCTCAACCCCAACCCAAAAAGTCAGCTTCATTCTCCAATGCATAATAATTAGGTGGGTGAATAAAATGGCAATTTACTTACACACTCAAATCCAACCCACACCCCAAAGGACTTAAAATTAAATCATGTAAGAAAAGTGCAATTAAAACCTACAATTTGTCCTTCTCAAAATGCATTATCAAAAAGTCTAATCTCAACTCCCAAACCATAGGTATGGTTGGTAATTAAATTTAAGAGGTATGGGACAAGTTTAACTTGTCCCACAAGCCTCCAAAATTAGCCTCCAAGGACAGATTCAAATTTCTAAGAAAGTGGATTGTTTCACACTCAAAAGTCAATTCCCTCATCACTTAGATATCTCTTACACATCAGTTAGACATTACTTACACATTACTTACATTAACACTTTAAATTTATGGCCAACAACTCTATTAATTACTTTCTTATGACATATTTTTTTATTTATTTATTTTAACAATATGATTACTCACAATATTTACACACCATTTAATAATAATGAAAGGGGTAAAAGCACCACAAAATAAACACATGCAAACATAAAAAAGGGACCAAAATAAAAGAAATAAATAAAACCCCTTGGTAATAATTAAAGGTGATCCCCCATGGGAATCCCTAACAAACACAAACACACACAAATGAATACTAGTTGCCATGGTGACCTTGTTGAATTCATCTAGAATTCCAATGTGGTTGGTCTCCAATCCCCCAATGTTTGTTGTGATATTTTAACCTGCAAAACAAAAATACCTCCTTCGGCCTCGTGGCCATATCAAAACATCCAAAATAATATAAATATAATTCTCAAAATCATCTAGATATATGAATCACAACAACATCAAAGCAATCTAACAATATCATTTATAGTTTTATCAACAACTATATCATCATCCAATAATTTCCATTTCTAGGTCTACTCACAATATCCAAATATCACAAGTCCAAATAACATCCATAATATAACCATGTCAAACAATATATCATCATCAACATATAAAATGTCTCTAATAATCATCATGCATCATAACTAAATCAAGTCAACAATAATCCATGATCTAACATCTAACATCATACTATAATAAATTCCATAATCATGTCCATAATACAATCAGCAGTGTCATGATTAGTATCAAAAGGGTGTCAAAGGGAAGTGGGCACTACAACTTGTTAATATTTTCATGTGCTTGTGGACTATGACTAATGACTATGTCATTTACACTACCAAAAATATTGTCAATTGGTTTGAAATTTTGCATTACTACTATTTTGACCTTTAAATATACTTCAACTGATTAAACATCCAATAATATCCTTATTCATATTGTCGCACACTAAATTTCTATTGCAATAGAATCTCAAAAATACTTATGTTCCTGTTCATTGGGAATCTGGTAAGTCATTGTATATATATGTATAGACTATTACAAGGAATTTTTAAACACATTAATTGGTAATAATATTTTTGGTGTTTCATCCTAAAAGTAGTAATTATCATCCTTTTATGTAATTTGAATCAAATTAATTATACTTCAGGTAGATTTTTAAAAAAATTATGAGAAGATAAAATTGCAAGAGCCTATATGTTTAATTGTATAAACTACAAAATCATTTGTAAATATGATATATTCTACTCAACACTTATACAATGCACATAACGATATAGACATGGTAAAATAAGGAGTAAATGCATGTACTAGATAGATTTTATACTATCAATGTAACAATCTTAAGTGACACAAGCCATAAACATGAAACCATAGTGAAAGTTATGGCTATTGATATAAATATGAAATGTTTCCAAACTCATATCCTAAAGGGGATTCTATTAAACCCTAAAAGAAAAAATGAAACTTTAAAGGGTTAGGTCAAATAAGTGGATTGAAGAGAATGTCTTTACTATTAAAGATTTTAGTTCCTAAATAATTAATACAAATTATATTTTAGAATTAGATTGAAAGATATTAATAATTAGATATAAATTACATTGAAATGGAAATTTATTTTTAAGTTATTTAAATTCAAAACAAGTTTATGTGTGAGCACGAGTAAGGAAAATCCCAACCTAATTATATGTTGATGATTTATTATGTTGATGAGTAAAACTATAGATATAAAATCATAATAGACTTCATTGTAGATGGGACTCATGGCGATAAGAAAGGGCCGAATAGGGTAGTTTAGAGGGGGGAAATATTTTGTACTCAAATGGAACGTTATATTGGTAAACGTCTTGATATTCTAAAAATTAATTAGAGAAGTTTTTCATCAATGTTATGAACCTCCATTTAAATCAACTTTAAAGATACCCTAAAAATTCAACCAAATCATTTGATCACTTGAAACTACATGAAAAGGTCTACTAAGGAGGAAACATTATGCTGTGAAATTTACATTTACCATCATGTACATAAAGTTTTATGACTATGTAAACTCTAAAGTATGCATATGTATTTATCTATATTTCACTTTAGGAATATTTAATAGAATTTTCACAATGTGATGCAATAATCTAAATTCTTGCATCTCATTGGCCCAAATCCTACAAAATTTGATTTCAACAGAAGAAATAAATCCATGGAGTAATGCTAATCCCACCTCCCACTCCCTAGTGAGTGAATTATTGTGCTACATATCGAAATAGTTAGATTCCATGGAGTTCTCCCCACATAAGTGAAGTGCATATTCTTCACTCATGATCCTATCATATGTGAAGATATGACCTTCTATGCATAATGTTTTAAATATAAAGTAAATCAAGCTCAAATCATTGTTATACTAATTAAATGGTCTTATTAGCCTCATTGAATGCATTAACCACAATCATGAGGTTATTTCCATTAATAAAATAGGCTATATCCTAAATATGAATCTATAATTACAAAGATTTGGTAAATGTAAGTATTTTTTATAGCTAGGGAAGTGGCTTTGGTCAGATCCCCAACACTTTTCAAGGTACATTAAATAACATGCAAGATATGCAATGATAAGTGTAATGACTAAAATGAAATTAAATAAGTTTTAGGTGGCCATAGGAGACCAACCTTCTTTAAAATTTTATTGACTGCAAAATTATGGTTTTTAATGTTGTGTTGAATGATTTGTTCTTAGCCCCAGTCACAGCTCAAATGGAAGCGTGATTACAAATAATTATAATGGTAGTCACAAGACATTCACATTTGTCACTGAAACATATGTAAAATTAATGGAATATGGCCAATATGTTAGGAGCTTCAACTACATAAGATGATCATATTTCTCCTTAGAATAATTAATGAGAAAATCATATGTAAGAAAGAAAAAATTATGAACATTTATGAGATATGAAGGAACGGGTGATTATTATTTAGTGAATTATTGAGTATAGAATATTGGCATGGATATAGCTGTAATGTGTAGAAAAAGTTGAGATATAATAATTGTATAATGTGAATTAGAGATACAAACGATAAGTTGATTTTTTTAATTATATATGAGGTGTGATTGGAATGTTGTTTGAGGATATGATGTGAGTGGGTGCAAATAATTAAATTGGTGGAATGTATTTAATCAAATATATTTTGGTAATTTGAATCCCATATAATTTTGAGGAAACCGTGGTTTCCTTTGTTTAACCTAGTCTCTGATACTTTCAAAGTTCAACCAGTGTGGATTCATCTTCCATACTTGCCCCTCCAATTCTGGTTGGATAGTTGCTTTATTGCTATTGGTAACACTTTAGGCAATTTTTTAGCTATTGATCAAAAACCTGATGATTTTTTCCTTGATTGTAGTATGGATTTGAAATGGATTTTATTGGTTTTAGTGTTGGGTACTCAGCCTTGCATGTCAAACTCGAATTTTGAATTAAGAGCCATTTTTGGAGGCTTGTGGGACAAGTTAAGCTTGTCCCACACATCTTAAATTCACCTACCAGCTATACATATGGGGTAAGCGGTCGAAATTAGGCCCCATTATGTGATTTGGAAGGTAAAATTATGAAATTATTGCACTTCCTTACATGAGCTTTTAACTTTGTCTTTTGAAGTATGGTTAACGTTTTGTGCGTGGAAGGACAACTTGTCATATTCTCATCCACCAATTTATGAGCTTTGGGATTGGTGTTTGACCATGTGAAGTGGAGTGGAGGATAAGTGACGTGGAATCCTACATGAATCCACATCACAATTCTCTCCTCACTTTTCTATTTATGTATGTTGTTTTGAAGTTTTTGGGGTTACATGTTTTATTTTCACTGTTACCTTTTAGAGGAGCTTGATTTTGGAATTCTTGTTGGAAGCTTGGGATTTTTTTTGTGTTTGATTTGGAATCGGAAAATCTTGGAGGTTGTGCTTGTGGATTGGATACTATTGCAATGGCAAGATATGGACCTCACCCTTGTATTTTTATTTTCATTTGTTGTGCAAATGATTGTAAAATGAATGAAAGATCTATGTTTTGGTTTTGGGGATAAAATGGCTTTAAGGTTGTGTAGGAGAAAGAAAATGGGGATTTATTGAGGGAGGGATAAGAGTTTATGGTATGCATTTGGAGTGATTTTTGGGTTAGTTGTCCCACCTTGTGATGATAAGAAATATTTTTTATTTATCTTGATATGTTTATTAAGGGAACCTAAGAGTTGAGGGAGACATAAGAGAAATCGATTGAGAGATAAGAATTTGGTTATGGTTGTGTGAATGAAGTTTTGGAGGATTTTAAGGTGGACACCAAAACCCATTGGGATTAAAAAGTGATTCCCCATGTTTATTCTTTCCCTTGGCATGAATTGTAAGCCTTTGCGCTTGGGAAAATTGTATGTTGTTTTTAATTTTGTATTTTACTTGTTGTGTTGAAAGTTCTGTGAGAATGGTTGTTGTCGAAGCCTTGTAAAAACTACCATAATTTCTTGATACCTCTTATTTTTTCATTGTTGGGGCTTATGGGCCAATGGGGAGGATGTTTTGCTTCTTCTCATTGGATTATAGGTTGTGTGGGGAGTGTTGCCTACTCCCCTTTCCTTGTTGTTGTGTTTGTCTATTGAAGATGTTAAGGAGCTCAAATTGTCATCTTGGAAAGTTTTGTATTGTAGAAGATCAAAGAAAGAGATAGTTATATTTGGTATTTTTGGCCTTGTTGTCTCCACTTAAGTGGAAGGCTTTTATACTCATGAACTTTAAAAAGAGTTTCTTGTAAATTTTATTATCAAGTTATGCATTGGAAGGGATAAAAGAAAGAACCTTTGAAAGTGGAATTTATTCAAAATGTATTTCCTTCAAATCTGGAAATGAAATCAAAGTTGCTTGTGTTTTCGTTTGGTAAAATGGTTGTGTTTGTATTGGAAGAATGTGTGGAAGTTGCACTTGTTTATTTCTTTTTTGAAATGGTTATCATTCTTGTTGTGAAAAACAAATAAACTTGCATCTAATAATAGTTAATTTCCTTTCTCTATTTTATATACAAATGCATTTCAGTTGGAAAGGAAATCGTGTAGTTAAATTTCATACCTTGTAACAATGGAAAACTTACCCACTTAGTAGCATTTTAATCAAAAGAGAGTAGTCTTTTGCACTTATATATTCTGGTATTAAATCATTGAGTTAGAACTTAGATTGATATATATAAATATATATATTAATCAATATATATGTTTATGTATATCTCCTTTTAAAACAAACTATGTTTGCATAATGACTGACATGGTCAACCAACTGGTGTTGGAAGAACGAAACTGACATCGGTCTCTGAATTTTTTTAAATAGTCTAATAAAATTAACTTTTCCTTAAGTTGCATGATTTTTGTTGCTTGGAAAATGTATAATAGAGACCACTATTTATCTTGAAACCTGTAAAAGCACATACATATGTCTATATTGAATAATATATACATTTGTTTTTTATTTGACCAAATAGGTCAGATTTGCAGTGACCGACACCAGCAGCCCTACCGGCATCGATAGCAAACTGGGAACCATGACCGGTTAAACGACTGGTATTGGTCACTTGTGCACAGATCTCCTTTTGAAAGAAACATTTTTTTTACCAAACCAAAGCTTTAAATGAGAGTCCCCCAAAACCCCCCCCCCCCCCCCTAATGTAGGTCCATCTTAATAAAGGGATAAATACACATGTATATACATGCCTATATGGTATCGATATCATATGGTATATCTAAGTGTATACACTCCTAGATAAAAAAAAAGGGACATGAACACTTTCCCCAAATAAATAACCTCGGTGAAATGTCCATAGACTAAATACCACGAAAAAAGAGGATTTTACCTCGGTGGAATTATCAGGCATACAATAAACCAAATAGGATGATACCTCGATGGTAATAGAAACGTACCCATGAACCCAAGATAAATTAATACCTCAGTGGTTTTAATAGGAATTACCACGAACCCAACTTTGAGTACCATGTGCTGCTTTCCCCATTGGACACTTTTGTAACTAAAGAAATTTCTCCATGGGTTTCTCCTTGCTTCCATGGCTTCCACTCCTCTCATCTGAACAACCAAATCAAGATAGTGAAAACAACAAACAATGAGTTTAGAGGAAATGATTCCACATTCACTTCTAAGACCTCTTAAGGATATTTAGGGTTATTAGTTGAAAATACCTAAATGTCGATTGCTCGATTTACATTTAATCTTTAAGGGTAAATGATTAACAAATCACTGCCTTTCAGATGCTGTGGCATTTTACTGGGGTTGGGTAATTTTAACCCATAAATGTGAAATATGAATACTAGATGAATCGGGACTGCATTTAATTGTTTAGGGTAAGTTGAGACTCTTGACTTTAGGTTTGTAGAGAAATAGACCTTGAAATTTGGCTATATGGATTAAAGTTGAATAATGTTGTGCTTGTCCTTTTATATAATGAGAAAATGGATTAAGTAATTAAAAGTACAAAAATCAGAGGATCAAATTCATTAAATGATGAACCTTTGGTGTTAAGTTATCATGACCATGCATGAAGAGAAATGTCATTTCCAAAATTCGTATAACTAGTATACAATAGAACATTTCGGAACTTGTTTGACTAGAAATTGAAATTTAACATATCTATAGGGAGGAAAATATTGTTGCTGATTATTTTGCTCAATAAGGGGGTTAATTTTCCATGATATGACATTAATCAATGATAAGCTGCCTCGTAAAACGCTAAGGTGTGAGCACACATTCAAAAAGATAAACACTAGATTTCATGTCCAGCCATCCATTAATCCTTCTGACCTCCTGTCTGTGGTTACTGAATCATCAGAAATAACTGTATGAGGCTCAGTATTGTCACAGACTCGTGTGATCTTTTGAATGCTCGGGATGATAGGCTGGTCGTTGCTTTGTGGATTAGATACACTCATATTAGCTCTTATGTCGTTACTTTTGCTCCAAGAAAAAATTATAACTAATCGGATCTTGCTAGTGATTATTCATTCTCATAATGAAGTTATCTGAATTTGGGACCTTGTTGTTGGACAAGCAGCAGGCTGAATTTGGCTTTGATCCCAATTTCTAGGGTGATCTTCCTGAGAACTCAGATTTATGACACTCATACCAGGTATGTATATCTCAAAGCCATGGAAGTGTTTGAGAGAAAGGTTATTGATAACCTTTTCCCAAAATATTTAAAGATTGGATTATGAAAATTTAAGTAAGGATCCTGATTTGCTAACTGTAGCTTGCCAACGACAACTAGTGAAGGGGAAGGATAAATGAAAGGTCGGGGAGCATTCTAGAAAGATTATGGAGTCTATTACTACTATCTATGGGTCAGTTTTTGCTATTTGAAGGGATACGTTTAAACATACCGTTTCCCAGGAATAGGAAGCCAGTTTCTGAGTTGAAGACAGTTTTTGCCAAGGGAAGTGAATAACTTACCTCTGATTTTTTTGGTTTGATTTGCTCAAACTTTGACGTTGGCAATTTTTATGATGTTGTTTTAACCCTAACAAATTTCCAATTTAACACTTTCCTTGAATAGCTCTGCATTGCCAATGTGTCAGATTTACAAGCTACCACACGTCCTATGCTTAATTATTTTCGACGTGGCTAAACACTAGCTTCAGAATTCCTATATTTCCATATTTCACTCTGATCTGGGATGCTTTTATCACCCAATGCTAGCACAAGACAGCACAAGAGTTGTTAATCCCCCTTCACCAAGTTTTTCAATGTCTGTTTGAACTAATTAGCGGAAGTTGAATATCAAAATTGAGGAAATGGGTTCCCTCAAGGCAAGGATCCCTTGAGGAGTTACCATGTAACCATATGAGGCGTCCATGTAACCATATCAGACTCGGAGTGAGGAGGTATTAAGCTAATAGATTTATGTTGCTTAGAAAATCTAAAACAAAGACTATTATTTATCTTGAAACCTGTAAAAGCACACACAAATGTATATATTGAAGAATATATACATTTGTGTGTGAGTTGATAAAATTGGTCAGATTTGGAGTAATCAACGCTGTTAAGCATACTGGCATTGGGAATCGTGGTCGGTTGAGTAACCGGCATCACTCGCCTATGTGTGGATCTCCTTTTGAAAAAAAACATGTTATAGATCAAACTAGAGCCTTAAATTATTAAATTTGAAACTAGAATGTAGATCCATCAATATAAATGGTATATCAACATGTATATACATATATACATGCATGTATATATGTATATATGTATATATGTATAGAAGTGTTTATACTCCCAGATCAAACAAAATGATGATTTCCCAAATAATGTGAATAACTAAGTAGAAAAAAAAACCAGATTCATGGTGGAATCTCTACAATAAACAAATAGTTAACCTTTCAATAGCAAACCCATGAATAAAAAAAACTAAATGAAGAGTACAATAGAGGAAATATCCTCCTATTGCAAACTAGAATCAACAAATAATTCTCCATGGTTTCACTCCTTGCTCCCATGGTTTCCAGTCCTCCAACCTATAAATGAAAATGGAACAAATGAATGTGTTTAAGGTAAAATAAAGATTAAGAATACATCATAAGGATATTTAGGTTTCTTTTGAAAATACCTAAATCTAAGGGTTCATATCCATTTAATCTAACAGTTGAGGATTAACCCTACACTTTTCAAGTTGTGGCATTTTATGGGATTGGGTAATTTTAATTAAAGTATGGGTATCAAATGAATGGGGCCACCTATTGGTTAGGGTAAGTTGAGACTTAGCCTTAGATTATTAAGTAAATAAATGACAATGTAATTCTAAGGATAAATTTAATAATTGTGAAAGGGGTGGCTTAGATGATGATTTCCAAAGGTTAATTATTGAAATTTAAAAGGTATTATTAGATAACCTTATATGGGACATTGTTGTTGAGTTATAATGGGTAGTAGGAATTAAATTAAGTTAGGCATGATTTTAAATAATGTGAAATAATAGAAATGACCCAGCTGATATTTTAATGAGAATCAATGGAAACTGTAGAAGAGGATGTAAACCTGAAATGTTTTAGAATGAATTAAAAATTATTAATTATTAATTTAAATACATTAACCTTACAGTTATGTGGAATCTATTAAATGAGAAATATTTAAACCTAGTTAATAGCTATCTTGTTGCAACCCTTTTTAAACAAAAAAATTTATTCTATATTTTTTTCCTAATTAATTATTGAGTTTTGTCTTGGGTTTTGTGCATTGAAATTGTGGGTGTTACATTGTAGATCAAGATTTTTCATCACATGTATTAGGAAATCATGGAAGAGGAAGAGGAATATT
Organism: Taxus chinensis; assembly: GCA_019776745.2. Lineage (NCBI taxonomy): Eukaryota > Viridiplantae > Streptophyta > Pinopsida > Cupressales > Taxaceae > Taxus > Taxus chinensis. The sequence goes on along the minus strand of JAHRHJ020001084.1, from coordinate 2,075 downwards.
CAACCCTAGAGGCATCGGAAGATGTTCATCTAGAGGACGCAACAAAGGTCCATCAAAATCAGGTGGAAGAGGACATAGTCAAGAGCACATTCATAATCATTTTTCTTGTCAGAAACAAGATAAGTTGCATGTGAAGTGTAACTATTGCAAGAGATATGGGCACTATGCTTATGATTGGAGGAAAAAGTAGTATGATCATAAAATACATAATAAAAAAAATGTTAGGAGCTCTACTCCAAGATCCATGTTTATTATATGCACAAATATTGTTAAAGCAACACCTTCTATATCACCTATTGAATGTAATGTATAAAAAGAGAGACCTAGTGATGTATGGTATTTGGATTCTCATTGTGGTAATCACATGACAAGTAACTTAGATTTATTTTCCAATTTGGATGGGTCATTAAAGACATATTTTACCCTTGGGAATAATAATACAAGGTCTGTAAAAGGAAAAGGAACAATCAATAGTCTAAAGAAAAAGGGGGAGAAAAATATTATGCATGATTTTTAATATGTTACAGGTATGAAACAAAATCTTATGAACATTCGTCAATTAGTAAAAAAGTTATATAAGTTTTATATCGAAGACAATGAATGTGTGATCGTGGATAAAAATCCAAATACTCGGCTGATTACTAAAGTGAAGATGATAAGTAATAGAATGTTTCATTTAAATATTAGACTAACTATATCCGGAAGTCATAATACAGCTAGGTCTGGAGTGAAATAAATTGAATCAACTTTTCAGTCAATTGAAAAAGATGAATCATGGCTATGGCATCTCAGGTTTGGTCATTTAAATTCTAGTGGTTTGAATTTATTACATAATAAAAATATGGTAAAAGGTTTGTCTTTGATCCAGAAACCAAAGAGAATTTGTGAAGGTTGTATTTTGGTGAAGCAACACAGAGAGTCCTTCCCTATTGAAAAAATAGCTAGAGCAAGTCCACCACTTGAAATTGTTCACTCAGATTTATGTGGACATATGCAGAAAAATTCTATTGGAGGTTGTTCATATTTTTTTACGTTTATTGATGAGTATACAAGGAATACATCCATGTACTTTTTGATACACAAATCAAATGATTTTGATACATTTTAGTAGTTCAAGGCCTTAGTGGAAAAGAAAAGTGGGTACTACATCAAATTTTCGAGGACAGACATAGGAGGTGAGTATGTTTCTAATGATTTTTTGAATGTCTGCAAATACCTAGGTTTATACAAGTAGTTTACTTCTAGGTATATACCATATCATAATTTTTTGGCAAAGAGAAAGAATAGAACCATCATGGAGATGGTGAGAATTTTGATGAGGATAAAGCATGTTTCAAATGAGTATTGGGAAGAAATAGTAACAAATTTCGTTTACATTTTAGTTAGGTGTCCAATGAAAATTGTTCAAAACATGGTTCCTCAACAAGCTTGGACTAACATGAAACACAATGTTTCTCATTTTAGAATATTTTGTTACATGGCATATGCACATGTTCCTGATGAGATAAGGAACATGTTAGACAAAAAGGAGAAAAATGTAAATTTGTTGGGTAATCATAGAATACAAAACCTTACAAGTTGTTTAATCCAGTTACCAGAAAGCTCATAACAAACAAATATGTATAGTTTGTTGAAAATGAGGCATGGGAAGAAATTATTGAGATACCAGTCAGTGTAGCAGCATTTATCCCTCATGATGATATAGTAGATGAAAGTATATAGCAACAAGGTATGTATCTTCTTTGAATCTTGGACATGCATCACAAGTTGTAGCACACGCTACAACTCCATCTACAACTAAGAGGTCTCCAAGATTTCAATCACCTTCAGCCATCTAAGAGACACCACAAATAACACAAGAAGCAACTCCTTTTGTTCAAAATAGTCTATCATCAGATAGCGCTTTGCAAAGGAAAACAAGGAGTCTTAGTGAGATTTATGATGGTTATACAACTAAGTCTTTTTCAAAAAAAATCATTATTTTCTCAATCTATAGATCTAATATATTTTGAAGAGGCTATAAACAATGAAATTTGGTTTCAAGCCATGGATGATGAGATAGACACCCATAGAAA